>JAESVK010000669.1:2664557-2718395 GCA_017140935.1 Hamamelis virginiana | reverse complement strand
ACAGGGTTTTAATTAAAACTTTGAAACTCTTGCCTGTTAATCATTATTGTAGATGTTGTTTTGATGAAATATTAGGTAAATATATGGAAGGAATGGCATTAGTGGGGTTTTGTTCAATGCACTAGCCCACAGAATCTCTGAGCATTTTCTGCTCCAAATTTCTTGTCTGAAGTTAACTACATGATGCTAAAATAGTGGTTTTATTTGTATGCTCTCCTTTAATGTGGCCTATTTATTAACAAGAATATGAAATAAACTGGACAGGATAGTACAGAATATACCAGGCAGAGGAAAATAAATTACTGAAGATATGTTTAATGGCCTTTTAATGTGTGTGTATATATATGTGTGTTTGTATGTATGCATTTTAAGAAATATATTGCTATCCTGGATCAGAGCTTCAAGAAGGTATCCTGCAAGGCATGCTTGCATTGGCTTATGAGAGTCTTGGAGCGGTTTATGGAAATCTTAGCACATCCCCTCTCTATGTTTACAAAACCACCTTCTCTGGGAAGTTGAGCCTTCATGAGAATGATGATGAGGTTTATGGGGTGCTTTCCTTTATTTTCTGGACATTCAATCTTATCCCTCTCTTCAAGCATATCTTCATCGTGATGTCGGCTGATGATAATGGTGAGGGTAATACTCTGTTCATCCCCTCATTTATTTTCTACAGGGCTATATAGAAAGGTATCCCTTCAATTATATTCTTTATGCAATCTTGAGGTTCAAGTCCAATGACTTGTTGAGATAGGGAGAATAAAATATTATAAAATTGTGACTAAAATTTCCATAAGTTTTGACAATAAGAAATTATACAGGACTTCATCTTTTTTCAGGGAAAGAATACTCTTTAAGCAAACGTACTGCATACATAATCTGATTTTACCTTGTATAATTCAATAATTTTTGAAATATTATGATTGATTCTTGAATTATTCAGGGAATTCAGAAATTCCTGAAATTCCTGAATGACAACCTATGTTTGTCTTCCCCGTTCCCAATTCGCTACTCACACCCTTCCCCACAATCGTTCTTTATTTTATATTTTCCTGTATGATTTCTAAAATTCTTCCAGAATTTGTCTCAAATAGTTCTCAAGTACAATGCTGAAGATTTATTACAGAAGAAATGGACCTTCCCTATGTTAGCCATTTACTTATACTGCAGGTGGTACCTTTGCACTGTACTCTTTACTATGCAGACATACAAGACTCTACATCCTAGCCAATCAACAAACAGCAGATGAAAAGTTGTCGGCATATGGAATGGAAGCGGACACTTAGTCCATTTTTTTTAGGGGTGATCATCGGTTGGTTTTGGAAGCATTTTTTGGACTGAACCGGACACCCTCGGTTTGGGAAAATGGCACACCAAAACCGACCCTAAGGCATTAAACCATTAGATATTGGCTCGGCTCGGTGCACTTTTTTCGGTCGGTATACTCGGTTTGAAGCTATTGTAAAAGTATGGAAAAAATAGTTACTGACTCACTAGAACATTGCTGGAAATCTGCTTAGTGGTCCATGAATATAGGGCTTTGATTTTGTACGTTGCAGCTGGTGCATTGCAAGAAGCATTGGCAGCACTTCGTGAGGCACAACAACCAGACACAGCTGCTATGTTCATACTTGCTTGCCGTGAAATACATGCAGAAATCATCTCCAATTTAGAAGATTCTGGATATCAAAGATAAGCTAATTATCTTGCCTGGGTTGAACTCGGAGAATGAAGAAGTTATTGCAGTTGGTGAATATTTTGGGCAATACCAAAGAAAACTAGTGCATCTGTGCATGGATTCACAGCCTTTTTCTGAGTGACCTGATTGGGTCAAATGCCAACAATTTCTGTAGCTTTCTGTTCCACATAATGAATACTAGACAATATCAGCACAGTCCACCGCCAGCTCAAGGAGGGTGAGAGGAGAAAGAGAGATAGGGAGATCGAGAGATACCAAACATATCAATATTGCGAACCCCAATAAACCGATTGGATCAAGATTTTTTTTTTTTGTTATTTCTTTTTCTGGATTTAGTATTACATTAGCCCTACACAAATGGTGGCTGATGGCAATTTGAAACGTATTCTTCCCAACACACTACCCATTTTCTTATTTGTATAAGGTACACCTTACTTAAAGTTGCTTAAGGTGATCTCCATAGGACCAAGAGTAGAATAGCTCTTGAAAAATCGACTATTGGATTAGATAGTCTTTTTATGAATTTCATGCTCGCAAAAAATCACGATGATCCAATGGTCAATTTCTAAAAAAACTTACTAGGAAAAACTAGTGAAATCTTGAAGAATAAAAAAGTCACAAATTTTCATAGTTGATTTTTTCAGAAACCGACCGTTGGGTCACGATGATTTTTGGCGAGCATAAAATTCATGAAAAACCTAATCCCTACTAGATTACAAGTATTTCACACCTTTTAAAATCAAGTAACAAATATTTGAAAATCAACCACACTCAACAAACATATTTTGAATTGTAAAATGAACACCAAAAAACATGTAGATAGAGAATACAATATAAAACAACTATCAAGAGGGATCCTGATTGCTCGCAATTATAGGCTCTAAATTGGTAGTTGATATACCTAAATGCACGGTAATAGTGAAGTAATTCAATAGGTTTTGCGTAGATAGTTCATTAATGTTATTTTATCGATATTGTAGGTTTTTGGCCTTTTGAAGCCCAATTTATGTCTTCCGATGAAGCGTGGTTCGCAATCGAAGGTTTGGACAACGTTGAGGGAGCATCGAGCATCAATTTGAGGCTGTTTGGAGGAATTGTAGGTCATCTATCGATAGGCAACTAAGGGTATCGATAGATGGCAGTCCCTGTAATCCAAAATTGCAATCTCGTGCAAGGCCTATCGATAGGTAACTTTACCTATCGATAGATGATGGTTTCTGGTTTTCCACTTTTCAATTTCAAGTTTGATCTATCGATAGGTGGGAGTCTGGTATCGATAGCTGTCAGCCCCTGTCTCCCAATTTCGGCAGCAAAATCAGCATCTATCGATAGTGGTTACCATCGATATCGATAGGTGTCCCCTTTTGTTCCCTGGTGATTCATGATTTCCGCATTCTCTATCGATAGGTGTTATTAAGCTATCGATAGAGATTCAAGTTTCCAGCTTGGTGATTTCTCTTCCCCGCATTCTCTATCGATAGGTGCTTTGCACGCTATAGATAGCGGCCTGTCTGATCTGAATTTTATGCTAAGTTTTTGTGTAAATATTGAGGGAGTGAGGGGTATTCTCATCTTTTTGCCCCTTGTCTTTTTGAGATGTATTTAAGGCAGTTTTTAAGAGAGTGGGACAAGTTTTAGTTTTGTTTTGTAGCCCATAAAGTTGTCTTTTGTTTTCTTGTACTTTCTTGGAAGCCAAACACCACTAAATCTACTCCAAAGAGCTTACGTTCGAACTATGATGTGGAGGAGCGTTCAAGGATCGCCGATCTACGACATGGCCGACTAGGTCACTTGGTGATGGGGTTTGGAGAGGATTTTGGGTGAGGTTTTTAGTCACCATTTTGTAATTAATGTTATTAAATATTGTGATAGATTTGTATTTGGAAACTTTTGTACTTAAACCGCTTTTATCTTGGAATGTATTAGTTTTCTGTGATTGCTTTTACATTCAAATACAAATGGTACTTTAATGAATGATTGAGTTAATGCTGATTTGACTGTTAGCATAGGTTATGCATTATTGTTAAGTTTTGATAGTCTATGGCTTATGATTAATCATTATACACTTGATCATTCATATCTTTTTGGATAACCTAATCTTGTAGTTTGGGTTTCCATTATCCCATATTTTAATAGCATTTCATATTACAAATGGTGGTTACTTTCTTACCCTAATCCGAACCAACGCCGTTACCTTTCTCCATTTTATCTTACCTTTTAATATAGTTTAGTGTGTTCTTAATTTCTAATTAGGAACTTAATCAACTAATCAATCAATCAACTTTGAAATCACCCTCACTAGTTTAGCTTCTTATGAACTCCTAACTTGATTCAACAAACGTTCTTTGTGGACGACCCGCACTCCCCTTGATTCATCGAATTGAGGTTAAACTTTAGCTCGAGTGTGGTATTATAAATCTTTTAAATCTTGGCGCGTGGCGAGGAATTAACCTCCCTCGCCGTGGCGCGGCCAAATTTTGGCGCCGTTACCGGGGAATTGTGCGTTGAATTGAATAGAAGTTCTAAGTATCTATTCTAGTTGTAATTAGAAATTCCTTTTTTGTTTATATTATTTTCTTTTTCCTTCGTAGCTTTGATCTACTTGTTCTCATTTCAGGTCACCTTATCTAGGTACTTCCACCTTGCTAAGCTTGGGCGCTAAAAAGCCCTTGAAGGCTAAATTGCTAAAATTTGCTAAAACAGGTTGGATAAGACAGCATAAAGACTAGCGATCTGGAACGAGGGGAGTTCTCTTAGCTCTATTCTTTCTTTCTTTATTTTCTCAATTCTTGCATTCATTACATTCATTAAGCATATTGTGGGTGGGTTGTAGAGCTTGCATGCACGGTAGACGTTCACTTTCTCAAGAGTTACACCCATTGGACCTTGACCTAGAGAATACCTTGAGAGTTGCTAGGGCTGCTCGTCGTAACACTCAAGAGTCACCACCGGTCATTGACGTAGAAATGACCAATGCTTTAGGAAATAACGGTGGTGGAGCTGCCTAGCAGAATCCACAGCAGCAAGCCCCACCTAGGTTGTTGCGAGACCATTTCATGCCAAACACATTCAATCCCCCATCATGCATTCAAATTCCAAATATAGAGGAGTTGACTTATGAGATTAAGCAGCAAACCATACAAATGCTCCCTACTTTTTATGGATTAGATCATGAGAACCCTTATGATCACTTGACTGAATTTGTGAACATTTGCAACACTATTAGGATTAGAGATTTCTCATAAGAGTCTCTACGTCTATTTCTTTTCCCCTTCTCTTTGAAAGACAAAGCCAAACATTGGCTCACATTTCTGGAAACTCCTCGACCCGTCACCACTTGGGACGAGCTTCAAAAGCTTTTTCTAGCCCGTTACTATTCCATAGGCAAGACTTCTCAAATGCGGCATAGCATCACTCACTTCACCCAAATTGAGGGAGAGTCTTTTTACGAGTCTTGGGAGAGGTTGAAAGAGTTGATTAGACTTTGCCCACATCACGATATCCCTAGGTGGCAAATTGTGCAATTTTTCCTTAAAGGTTTGAGAGAGAGGGATAGACAACTAGTCCATTCAGCTTGTGGTGGGTCTGTCTTGAGAAAAAGTGATAATGAAGTTTGGGCACTGTTTGAGACCATGAATGAAGATTCTTACCATATGGAATCCATGGGTTTGTCTGAGAGAGAGAAAACTGGCCCAACACCATCCTCCTATTCATATAAGAAATGAGGCATTTATGAAATTGAGCAAACCACTGTTGCAAATCAAAACATTGAGGTGTTGTCAAAGAAATTAGACCAACTCATAGCTCTTCTTGAAAAGCCCTCTAAAGCCATAGTCAATTCTGTGTCTGAATTCTGTTCCATCTGTTCTGACCCTACCCATGATACCTTGTCTTGTCCCATGGCGGGACAATACCCCGATTTCATCCATGAACATGTTAATGTGGCCTAAGGGTATGTGCAACAAAGGAGTGACCCATACTCAAATACCTACAACCCTGGGTGGGCAAATCATCCAAATTATTGTTGGGGTCAACAACAACCACTAAAGCCGATCACCCAATCTTCTCAACCCGTAAGACCCAATTACCAAGGACCAAATCAGGGCATGGTTACACCTTATAGGCCTCCCCACCCTCAAAATCAATACCAATCTCAAGGCACCATGGTGCCTCATTCTCAACCACCATACAATCCTCCACCCCAACAAGTCGTTCAAGCACCCCAATCCCAACCACCCCAAAGAACTCCAGGATTTGAGGAGCAAGTGTTGAGTGCTCTAAAAACCATGGAAGCCAATAACCAACTCCTTCATTCTCATTCACAGTCTATTGCTAAGTTTGAAACTCAAATGGGTCAAATAGCAGCTTCCTTGAACCGTAGGGAAGAGGGTAAATTACCTAGTCAACCAGTTAGGAACCCCAAGGGAGCTTGTGTGGCTGAGAGTTCTACCTCTCAAGAGCCAGTCAAGCATGAGGATGTGCAAGCTATAATTGTTCTTAGAAGTGGGAAGGTTGTGGATAACAAAGTAGGAGAGGATGTTATGGAGGAGGATAGTTCACCTCCAATTGGAGATGTAGGGAATGATGAGAGTGGCAAGAGAAAAGAGAGAAGTCCAGAAAAAGAAATTGTAGAGGAAATTGAGAGGTAGAAGACCCTGTGGCATCCTATGTGCCCAAAGCACCTTTTCCTTTGGCGCTTGTGTCTCCCGCTAAGAAAGCCAAAAAAGGAGCTTCAGTTGATGAGATTCTAGAGGTATTCAAATAAGTGAGAATCAATATTCCACTTTTTGAGGCAATCAAACAAATTCCATTTTATGCCAAATTTTTGAAAGATTTGTGTACCCATCAAAGGAGAGAGCGTGTGCATTTGGCTCAATCCTCAGCACTTGTTTATATAGCTAGTGCAGTTTGCCAATACCAAATCCCTGTTAAGAAGAAAGACCCTGGGACACCCACCATACCATATTTCCTAGGAGATCATTTTGTGGATAGAGCGTTGGTAGATTTTGGGGCTAGTGTGAACATTCTTCCATACTCTGTGTATGCGAAGATGGAATTAGGAGAATTAAAGCCTACACCCACCGTTCTCCAGTTTGCTGATAGGTCAACTAAGGTACCTAGGGGGGTTTTACATGATGTGCTTGTCAAGATAGAAACCTTTGTCTTCCCTGTCGACTTCATAGTCTTATACATGGAACCTGTTGATAGTGGTAGACCCCAAATCCCTGTGATTATAGGTAGACCATTGTTGGTGACCGCTAATGCAGTTCTTCACTGCAAATTTGGAATTATGGAGGTGTCTTTTGGTAATATGAAGGCCAAGCTGCAAGTCTATCATGCGGCTAACCATCCTCATCACTTTGAGGAATGTTCATTTGTGGATATCATTGACGAGTTAGTTGAAGAGTCTCTCTCCATTCATTCTTATTGGGGACCCTTTGGAGGCATGCCTTGCCTACTTTGACACTGACAGCTTTGGCATTGATTCAGCCATTGAGGAAGTTAATCAAGTGTTGGAGTCATCCCAATCCATAGGTAGCCTAACTTGGACACCTAAGCCTGAACCCTTACCACCTTTGGCTAGTACACCTATGCCTAGCTCTTTGGAGTCACCTCCTACACTTGAGCTCAAACCTTTGCTATCCCATCTGAAGTATATGTTCTTAGGGCCCAATGATACTCTCCCTGTCATTATTGCCGCTGATTTGAGTGACTTACAAGAGAGAGCCCTAATTGACACTTTGAGAAAGTATAGGGAAGCAATAGGTTGGTCGGTAGCGGATTTGAAGGGGATTGACCCATCCATTTGCATGCATCGTATTCACTTAGAAGAGGGGGCTAGGCCATCTAGAGAAGTTCAAAGAAAACTCAACCCTGTTGGATGCGGGTATCATATACCTCATCTCTGATAGTGAGTGGGTAGCTCCTACCCAGGTTGTCCCTAAGAAGTCTGGAATTACTGTAGTGGCCAATGATCAGGGTATTCTAGTCCCAACTAGAGCCACTACAGGATAGAGAGTTTGTGTTGACTATAAGAAGCTGAATTCCAAGACTAGGAAGGACCATTTCCCACTCCCTTACATTAATCAAATTCTAGAGAAATTGGCTGGTCAAAGCTATTACTGTTTCCTTGATGGTTATTCTGGATATAACCAAATAGCTGTGTACCCTGAGGATCAAGAAAAGACCACTTTTACATGCCCTTTTGGCACTTTTGCTTTTAGGCGTACGTCGTTCGGTTTATGTAATGCGCCAAGTACATTCCAAAGATGTATGACGGCCATTTTTTCTGACATGATAGGTGAGTTTCTTGAAGTCTTCATGGATGACTTTTCTGTGTTTGGATATTCTTTTGATGAATGCCTTTCCCACATTGACAAGGTTTTGAATAGATGTTGTGAGAAAACTTGGTGCTGAGTTGGGAGAAAAGCCATTTTATGGTACAAGAGGGCATAGTCTTAGGACATGTTGTGTCTAAGAGGGGTATTGAAGTGGATAGGGTGAAAGTAGAGTTGATAGCCAAATTACCTCCCCCAACCATTGTCAAACAAATCCGGTCATTCTTAGGGCATGCGGGTTTCTATAGGAGATTCATCAAGGACTTTAGCAAGATTGCAAAGCCCATGTGTAATTTGTTGGCCAAGGATGCACCTTTTGTTTTTGACAAGGACTGTATGGAAACCTTTGAAAAGCTTCGCTCATCTTTGAGCGCCGCCCCAATCATGCAAGCACCTAATTGGTCTCTTCCATTTGAGGTTATGTGTGATGCCTCTGACTATGCAATTGGGGCGGTTTTAGGGCAGAAAATAGGGAAGAACTCTCATGTCATTTACTATGCTAGTAAAACCCTTGTTGATGCCCAAATCAATTACACCACAACTGAAAAGGAACTCCTAGCAGTGGTCTTTGAGTTCGATAAATTTAGATCATACCTTTTTGCATCAAAGGTCATTGTGTTTTCTGATCATGCAGCATTGAAGTACCTTCTGTCCAAGAAAGAAACTAAAACTAGACTGATTAGGTGGATACTTTTGCTTCAAGAGTGTGATTATGAAATTAGGGACAAGAAGAGTTGTGAAAATGTTGTGGCTGACCATTTGTCAAGAATTTTGGTAGATCCATCTCTAGACATTGCATCCATTCAAGATAAATTCCCTGATGAGCACATTTTGACCATTTCACACCATCACTTGCCTTGGTATGCCCATATCATCAATTATCTTGCCACGGGACTCATCCCATCGGATTGGGATAAAAATAGGAAAAATCGTTTTTATGATCAAATCAAATACTATTTTTGGGAAGATCTTATTCTTTTTAAATATTGTGCGGATCAAGTAATTCGTAGATGTGTCCCGGAGCTTGAAGTGCAAGATATTTTGAGGTTTTGACATACCTTGGCGTGTGGGGGTCATTTTAGTGGGAAAAAGACTGCAGCAAAAGTCTTGCAATGTGGGTTCTATTGGCCTACACTCTTTAGGGATGCCTTAGAGTTTTGTAAGGCTTGTGAAAATTGCCAAATGATGGGAAATATTTCTAAAAGAGACATGATGCCCTTGAGCCCAATTCTGATAGTTGAAATCTTTGATGTGTGGAGCATCGATTTTATGGGCCCATTCCCAGTCTCCCATGGTTTTGAGTACATTCTAGTCGGGGTTGATTATGTGTCTAAGTGGGTGGAAGCTGTGGCCACTCGAACCAATGACCACAAGGTTGTGGTAAAATTCTTGCAAGAGAACATTTTCTCTCGATTCGGTTTTCCTAGGGCAATCATAAGTGATGAAGGATCTCATTTTAACAATAGACCCTTTGCGGCGTTGGTTGCAAAATATTCCATTACCCACAAGGTAGCCACCCCATACCATCCTCAAACAAGTGGCCAAGTGGAGGTGTCAAATAGGGAAATCAAGCATATTTTAGAGAAGACCGTTAGGCCCGACCGAAAGGATTGGTCATTGCGCTTAAATGATGTACTTTGGGCATATAGGACGGCCTACAAGACCCCTATTGGCATGTCGCCATATCGGCTTGTGTTTGGAAAGCCTTGTCATCTTCCGGTTGAATTGGAGCACAAAGCTCTATGGGCTATTAAAAAATTCAATTTTGAAATGGATGAAGCGGGTTTACATCGAAAACTGCAAATTAGTGAGCTAGAAGAGATTCGCAACGAGGCGTATAAAAATTCCAAAATTTATAAAGACAAGATGAAGGAATTCCATGATAGTCACATCAATAGAAAATCTTTTGAACCAAATCAAAAGGTGTGGCTATTCAATTCTAAGTTGTGTCTTTTTCCTGGCAAGCTAAGATCCCGATGGGATGACCCTTTTATTGTTGAAAAAGTATTTCCCCATGGGGCGGTTGAGATAAGAAACCCGAAGAGTGGAGGCCAATTTACTGTGAATGGTTAAAGGCTCAAACCCTACATTGAAGGAATTAGTGATGACACTGTTCAGGATGGTTTAGTGGTGGAAATGATGTCTTTGGAGGACCCCGTCCATGAGTTGGATTAGAGGATTGCAAGACGTCTGGTTGAAGACGTAAAATTTAGCTCTATTTGGGAGGAAACCCATGTGTTAGTTTAGTTTTATTTCTTGCTTTTGGTTGTTTTTAGGTTGCATTTTAGAGCCTTGGAGGTGGTGTTTCCTTAACATTGGGGACAATGTTCCATTTAAGTTGGGGGGAGCATTCATTTTATTCATGGCTATTCTTTTTGTGTTAGTTATGTTTGTTGATTTTTGGAGCATGTTTATTGAAATGGTTAGTTGATTGGGTATGCATGCGTTGAGCCCATGGTTATTGAACTGTTGCTTATTTCTCTTTGGAAGCTAGCTTGAATTGTCTTGAAATTGATCACTTACACGAGCTTTTGTGAATTAATCATCAAGTTGATTGAGTTTGAGTTAAATCCTAGGATAAGTGGAGGTTTGGAACCTTATGCATTCTTTTTGGAACCTTTCTTTTTCTTTTTGGGAGGATGTAAGTACTCTATTCTTTTGTTCAACATATTTGATTTATTGCTTTGTGCTTATACTTACAATTGCTTTGATGAGAATTTTCATTTGTGCATGGTTGGTTGATCAATTTAGAACATTGTTAGCCTTTTCGAAAAATGATTTTAGGCCTTCGTTTGTGTTTGTAGCCAAGTTATTTCTTGTTTGTGTTGTGTTAACCCTAGCACCTAATTTTGAGCCTAAACATTTACGTTTCATTCAAAGCCTAGGAAGCCTCGCGGCGCGTCTAGTCTCGAGTAGTGGGGTATTGTTGTCGACGGTCCTTTCGCTCTCATTACCATTTCATTATGCTTCATCCCCATTTCTGAGCTTGAAAAAAAAAAAAGTCCAATAAGCTCCAGAACCTTTCACCTATCGATAGTTGGTTTGACCGCTATCGATAGGTCAGCTATCGATAGCGGTCATCCACCTATTGATAGAGAAGTCGAGAATTTCAAAAAAATAAAACCGTTCGCGGCTGGGACTCTTCCCATTCCCGCGCAAAAACGGTTCCTCTCCTCCATAACCGCCACGACTCTTCAGAATTGCCTCTTCACTTCCCCGGACTGAAGGCTACAAATACCCCATCCGCATCATAGGTTGGTTTATTCTGTGTGCTGAGTTCTTATGTTAGGCTGCTGTTAGACTTTTCTAGGGGTGGTTATTTTTGTTTTTCTGCTGTGGGTGTTGTGAGTTGGAGGGTCGTTGAAGTAGTTGGTTGTGTTGTGGAGTGTTGTGTTGTGTATTCTCCTTTCTGCAAGTATGAGTCGTCCCCCCATTCTACTTCTGCATACACTGGATAGGGCAGAAGGTCTGCCGTTGTTGACTCAGGGTCGGATTCTAATGACCATTCCGTATCACCTCCTGCGCCTGCACTCCGTCGGCGTGACTCATCGTCCTGTGCTCCTCGTCCTGTCAAGGAGGACTTTCTTATGGAAGAGGAGGAAAAGTATGCTCAGGTGGGCGAGGAAACTGGAGAGGGTCCCCGTAGAAATCTGGAGAGTATTAATCCACGAACTGGCCGTAGGGTAAGAATTACCAGCCAAAGCAGCCAGAGGACCGCATTTGAAACTGCAATAAGGCGGCGTAATTTCAACGTGGAGAGGTATGTTGACTAAGTCCACATGGACCCTGATCACACTCTCGTTAAACTCCTGAAGGCGCGAAAACTGAACATGTGGATGGTGAAGGGTGGAGGATACAAGCCCTCGCTGGTGCGCAATTTGTATTTGACCGCCCGGTTCCGTGATGACCAGCCAGAGATCTTGGAAGGCACTGTTTTGGGTCAGTCGGTCCGTTTCAACGTGAATGACATTGCACAGTATCTTCGCTGCCAGCGCCCTATCGCAGATGAATTTTTAGCATTCCACCTTCGTTTTTTAGAGAAGACTCTCCCTGAATGTGCAGCCATTGCTTGTGTCGAGCCCGAGCTCGTTCTTCAAAATTTTACCTCCGGGAATATGCATGCTCTCCACTCAGTGACGAACAAGTTTCTGTACTCTAATATGCGTGCATGAGGAAGTGACTCTGATATTCCACTGGAGGCAGTGCGTCTTTTGCTGGAGATCATGGCTGATGGGCCAATGGACATTCCATTGCTCATCTTCAACGAGATCCGAGCGTACATTTCGTCTGTCCCGAAGAGTAACATGCCGTTCCCGCAAATGATTACCTATTTTGTGATGCAGGCGAGAGTTGATTCAGAGGAGTAGCTATTGTGGGGCGAGGGCCCAATTACTCGGACTACATTTGCTAGGAGCATGGCGGCGAGTCAGGCTGCCCGGAGATTGCGCGCCGCCCCTGTTATCCCATCTCAACCTTAAGAGCCTAGGATAGTCCCCCAGCACATTCCTGCCGCTGCTACACCGCTTATGAGTGAGAGAGAATTCCTGCATCAGATTTGGCTGGAACAGCGAACCTTGATTGAGACGTAGCAGGCGTTGGTCGCGGGACAACAGGCTATGGGTGAGACGCTGAGGTTGCACCCCCGACATATGAGAGCTCTTTGGAGGAGCCAGCGTGGATAGATCTTATTGGAAGCAGAGATGGGTTTGTTTGTGCAGTCTCCGCCTCCTCCTGCGGCGGATGATGTTTTGGACTGTGATGACCCTGCGGGGATGTGATGGCAGTGTGGATTGTGTTGGGATTTGATTTTCTGGATGTTGCTTTCATTTTTAAGACTTGTTGGATATTTCGTTATGTTGGTTTGTGGTGGTGGTGTGGTTAGATTTGATTTTAATTTGTTGTGTTAATTGTCTTTAGGTTGTTTTAGGATAGTCGAGAATGGTTTGGGTAGTTACCTCAACCATTTATGTTAGCCATTCTCGTGTTGGTGTTTCCTTTTTCTTCAGTGTAACCGTGGTACTGTTTATGCTATTAAGTCATTTCTGATTTCGTTAAGTTTTGGTGTTCTCTTTTAATCAACAATTTTGTGCATGCTTGAATTTTGTTATCTCTGTGATTGTATTTGTGAGCATTTCACTTGCCTAATCGTCGTTAATCTTGTGCTTAAGCGTATGAGAATGCTTGCATGTGTTCTTATGTTAGTCACGGGCTGAACATGTTACCTACATCTTTTGTGTGACTTTTATTGCGAGCGACCTTCTGGTGAGATTTTGAAATCGAAGCTCGTTGATTAGATGAACTTTAGCTTAATTTAACTGAGAAATTAATTTATTGAAGCTCCATTGCACACGCACGTTCAGAGACGTTATTCTAGTTGATTAAGAGACTTTTTGCAATAGTGATGTTACTGTGGTGCCATGCATGTATAACCTGTCAACTTATACATTTCATGTCGCATGCTAGGCTGTAGTTTACGATTTTATGTTTCGTTTGGTAGTTTTAATCTCCCTTTATTTTCTCCCTATTGAGTTGCTTTATTTTGAAGTGTAGCTAGGGACTAGCAACCTCCAAGTTGGGGGGTGTGATTGCTTGCAATCATAGACTCTAAATTGGTAGTTGATATACCTATATGCACGGTAATAGTGAAGTAATTCAATAGGTTTTGCGTAGATAGTTCATTAATGTTATTTTATCGGTATTGTAGGTTTTTGGCCTTTTGAAGCCCAATTTATGTCTTCCGATGAAGCGTGGTTCTCAATCGAAGGTTTGGACAACGTTGAAGGAGCATCGAGCATCAATTTGAGGCTGTTTGGAGGAATTGTAGGTTAGCTATCGATAGGCAACGGAGGGTATCGATAGATGGCAGCCCCTGTAATCCACAATTGCAATCTCGTGCAAGGCCTATCGATAGGTAACTTTACCTATCGATAGATGATGGCTTCTAGTTTTCCACTTTTCAATTTCAAGTTTGATCTATCGATAGGTGGGAGTCTGGTATCGATAGCTGTCAGCCCCTGTCTCCCAATTTCGGCAGCAAAATCAGCATCTATCGATAGCGGTTGCCATCGATATCGATAGGTGTCCCCTTCTGTTCCCTGGCGATTCATGATCTCCTCATTCTCTATCCCATATTTTAATAGCATTTCATATTACAAATGGTTGTTACTTTCTTGCCCTAATCCGAACCAACCCCGTTACCTTTCTCCATTTTATCTTACATTTTAATCTAGTTTAGTGTGTTCTTAATTTCTAATTAGGAACTTAATCAACCAATCAATCAATCAACTTTGAAATCACCCTCACTAGTTTAGCTTCTTATGAACTCCTAACTTGATTCAACAAACGTTCTCTGTGGACGACCCGTACTCCATTTGATTCATCGAATTGAGGTTAAACTTTAGCTCGAGTGTGGTATTATAAATCTTTTAAATCTTGGCGTGTGGCGAGGAATTAACCTCCCTCGCCGTGGTGCGACCAGATCCATGAACACAAGTATCATTCCATCCTTCTTGATAGCTAGAAATTACATCACGATGTTTCAAATGAACACAAGATATACGTGGAAACCCTTTCGGGAGAAAACCACGGGAGAACAAGAGCAATCCACTATGAAAGAAGAGTTACAGAGATTATACCATACACTCGATCTCACCAACCTATGGCCTAGTGTACTAAGATCTCATCAACTCAGTTCGTCGAGTCCTCATTCTTCAAAGCTTGCTCAGCAACTACTCAAGTAGCCTCACTCTTGATGCATTCATTCAAGAGTCATGAGAATGATCCTATCTCCTTAGAAGATTTTCACCAAAGATATGTAAGTCTGGTTTCCAAGGTTTCTAATCAATGCTAAGAACAGTCCATGATCAATCAATGGATATTCAAGTTAAATCTCAATAAGGAAAGGGAAGAACAACAACCCACAAGAGGAAAACAAAGTTAGGTCTCAAAATGGAAATGTTCTCTGGCAGCTGAGGTCACTAGAATCTCAAGTGACCTAATGCTTATATAGTGGGATAAGTGACCAATCAGAAAACATGGTAAAAAGTAAGGAAATTTAGGGTTTTCACGAACTTGGATCGATCCAGCCATAACTTGGATCGATCCAAATTGAAATGACCAAAAACATGGCTTCTGTAGTTGAGTTTAACTTGAAATTGGATCGATCCAGACATAGCTTGGATCGATCCAGCTTGACCAGTTTTCTACAGAGCTGGGATTGAGATTAAATTGACATTGGATCGATCCAGGGCATCCTTGGATCAATCCATGTACTTAGAAAATCCCAAATTCAAGCATTTAAAACATGACCTGGTCAATAGCAAGGGATGTAATGAATTCTAACCACCTAGGCTCAATCCTTAGGTCACTAGGTCACTTACCATCCTAATCCATGGTAAGATAGGAACATTTGAGCACGGCTTCACTTGTGATCATCAGTACACATCTATTAATGTACAACCCAAACCAAGTTTTGAAACGAAACAAGCCAACACTCATAATCTAAACCTAACAATCTCCCCCTTTGGCAGTTTCGTGACAAAACTAAAATATAAAAACAAGAGAACAAGAAAATGAATCTAAGAAACCTTGAAACAAGATTCACTCCCCTCACTTGTACAATAACAGAAACACAAAATACAAAAATCAAACATGACTGAAGGATCATAGATTTCACAGCCATCTTGACCTGTTGAACCTGCACACACTTCACAAACTACCTTATGCAGCATAAAGTGAACTGAATATTTACAGTAGCATATTGATTAATCATATGGAATATATCAAGCGGAAACAATGCTACAGAACATTTATAAAACAAAAACCATTGTATTGATAATTAGAGATAGTTCAACATCAGTTACTTACAAAAAGTTCAACATCAGTCACTTTCAATCAGTCAACAGTTACAATTCAAAGGCAAATAAACACAAATCACTTCCCAAAAAAAATACACTCCCCCTGAGTCTATGCAAAACTAATAAAACCTAAAAAACTCTCTCTTAAAAACTCTCCCCCTTTTTGTCACAAACAAACAAAGGGATCACCAAGTGGATTGATTAAATCCAGTGCCACTGTCGTCTAAGGGAGGAGAAAACGGTGCAGTATCCCCCGAGCCTGTTGGGGCAGCAGAAGAACCACCCACAACACCGGAATGCTGATTGGTGATGAGAGAAATAAGGTGATCAATCTTCGCATCAGTGCGATCTTGACGGAGCTCCAAAGCAGCTATATGCTGATGAAGACCAGCAATAGTCATAGGATAAACTGTAGGAGCAGGTGGAGGAGCATCATCATCTGAATCACCTCCCGGAGCAGAGGTGTGGCCACGACTGCGATTAATGCAAGCCAAATCAATAGGACCACGGGTAGGCTTCTCAGGCCTGTCAGAAGGAGAAGTCTTGACTCCAATCTTCTTACAAAACTCAGTAATCATTGTACCGAAGGGTAAAACGGTCTTGATCTCATGAGCTCTAGCCACTAGACGAATCGTACCCCAAATGAGTTTGGCAAAGTTAATGACAGCGTCATTCATGAATGCATAATATAACCTAGCCTTTAGGTACTCAAAATGAATACGGCTACCCCCAAGAAATAAATTCCACCACAATATGATATTTAAGGCACGATATTCCTCTTTCAAATTGCCTTGAACAAACTTCCCATTCTTCAAACCGGCAGAAGTGCATAGAGTGTGGACAAAAAGATCATCACTCACAGAAGAGTCATTATCAAAAGAGAAAACGGGAGCACCAGGAGGAGGAAGCGGAATATCCAGATAATCAGCAATCATCTGTGGAGTCACAGTAATGGTCTCGCCTCTAACCTTAGAAATAATCTCCAAGGAGTCGGTGTTCACAGTGTGGACACCCATGTAGAAACTTTTGACTAAGGAGGGAATAAACAGTTTAATGGGTTCAAAAAATCTAACCAACTTATGAAACTCAATAATTTGGATGAACAATGTATTGGTCATACCCTTTGGAATCACTTGACGCTCACAAATGACTGGCCTACTCTCAAAAAGCTCATCCTTAGTAAGCTTTGTGGGTGCACGAGAGGGTTCCTCATCAATGGGGTCCTCCACATGAAGTGGATTCGGAAGATTTCCCTGTTCTAGAGGTGAAAGAGGGACATTTTTCCTCTTCTTAGCTGCTGGGGCCTTGCCCTTGCCCTTAGAGGACGAACCCCTATGTCGAGACCCTTCACCCCCAACCATGGAGTGAAACATAACCCTAACCCAAAGAAATCTGACCCAAAGAAAGCATAATACTCCAAAAGATGAAGCCATAATGAGAAATGATGGCTTAGGTTGAATGAAAGAGGTGGGAAATCGAAACCCTAGGCAGAGAGGAGTTCGAACACACAGAGAGAGAAGATAATGAACAGTTGAAGTGCGAAAAACTGCCCTAAATAATCAAATTTCTCGAATTTGGATTGATCCAAGTTGGGTCTGGATCGATCCACTAAGTCCAAACACAGTGCAGGCATTGTGAAAATTCACTCTGGATCGATCCAAGTGGGGTCTGGATAGATCCAATTTGCCTATACAGAATGCATGTTTTGACGAAAATGAATTTGGATAGATTCAAGGTAGGGCTAGATCGATCCAAGAACCCTATACAGAAAACAAGAGTATGAGAGAAGCATGTTGGATAGATCCAGATCATGGGTGGATCGATCCACTCTGTTTTAAAAACACTGAAAACAACTCTTTCACTGAAAAATTTCATGAACGGACTCAAGGATTCAAGTATAATTCTAAGATGATGCAAGAGAGGCATTTCAAATCTCAATTTGGACATAGAACTAAACATATTGACTAGTAGAAAACTGAAAATTTAGGCTACAAACATGATGAGAAGTATGGATAGGTTAATACAATGATTACCACCAACATACATAACTGATATCATCACAAAATTGAGGATTGAAATATGAGAATCCAAGATAGTGAGTGTGTGCATTGGTAAGACCAATTCATATGCATGTATAAAGCACACGATGCAAACTCAAAATGATTTTGAAAATTATGCAATGATTGATAACACTTGACTTCAATCATGGAATAATGATCATAACACTTGACTTCAAACATCATGAAAGTTATATCATAAAATGAACTTAATCATTAACAATAGTGCAAGAGTTCTTAAGATTCAATCACATTTAACAAAATACAATAGAGAGATGATATGAAATGCACATGATAGAGATATGATCAACTAACATCCAAATTAATTATCATGCAAGTATCCAACACTTCAGTAACCTCAATCAATCATACAAATCCCCAAAGCTGTTCTCAAGTATTCAAATCTGACATTATCAAGAGGTTTTGTGAGAAGATCAGCAAGTTGATTTGTAGATGATACAAATTGCATGGAAAGCACTTTATTTTCAACCAAGTCTCTTATGAAATGATGTCTTATATCAATATGTTTGGTCCTAGAGTGTTGAACAGGATTTTTGGAAATATTGATTGCACTCTCATTATCACAAAATACAACCAAACTTGAATCCTTGACACCATAATCACTCAACATTTGTTTCATCCACAAAAGTTGTGCACAACATGCACCAGTAGTAACGTATTCAGTTTCAGCTGTTGACAAAGCAATTGAATTCTGTTTCTTACTGTGCCAAGACACCAAGGAATTACCAACATAAAAGCATCCTCCAGAGGTGCTCTTCCTGTCAGCCACATTTCCAGCCCAGTCGGCATTGGAATATGCAGCAAGATTAAGATTGATATCCCTTGAATACCAAAGACCATAACTCTGTGTCCCACTACCATAGCGAATGATTCGCTTGACAGCATGAAGATGAGACTCCTTAGGATTGGATTGAAATCTAGCACATACACCAACACTGTATGAGATGTCAGACCTACTTGCTGTAAGATACAACAAACTGCCTATCATGCTACGAAATAAAGTTTGACTGATATCCTTTCCACTTTCATCCTTGGAAAGTTTTGTGCTAGTGTTCATTGGTGACCTAGCATGCTTTGCATTTTCAAGCCCAAACTTTTTGACAAGTTCCTTTGCATATTTGGATTGGGAAACAAATATCCCATCATCCATTTGTCTAACTTGCAGCCCTAGAAAGTAGGTTAGTTCACCAACCATACTCATTTCAAACTCTCTTTTCATTTCTTCAGAAAAACTTTGAGCAAGTGTATTCAAGGTTGAACCCAAAACAATATCATCAACATACACTTGAGCAACAACAATTGACCCTTTCACAGATTTTATAAATAAGGTTTTATCAACACTTCCTCTAATGAAATCCCTCTCAAGAAAAATATGAAGTCAATCTCTCATACCAAGCTCTTGGAGCTTGTTTGAGTCCATACAAAGCTTTCTTCAACTTATAAACATGAGTGGAATGATGTGGATCTTCAAACCCTTTAGGTTGTTCCAAAAACACCTCTTCTTGAAGAAATCCATTCAAAAAGGCACTTTTTACATCCATTTGAAATAGAGTGAAATTGAGATGGCATGCAACAGACAATAACAAGCGAACAGACTCAAGCCTAGCAACAGGAGCAAAAGTTTCATCAAAATCTATACCCTTTTCTTGAGTATAACCCTATGCTACAAGTCTAGTCTTGTTCCTAACAATCACACCAGATTCATCAGTTTTATTTTTAAAGATTCACTTAGTTCCAATGACATTCTTTTTTGAAGGTCTAGGAACTAAATCCTAAACATCATTCTTGACAAACTGATGAAGCTCTTCTTGCATTGCAAGAACCCATTCCTCATTAAGTAAAGCTTCTTTGACATTCTTGGGTTCAATCTTAGAAGTATAACTAAGAAATG
This sequence comes from Hamamelis virginiana, assembly GCA_017140935.1. Classification (NCBI taxonomy): domain Eukaryota; kingdom Viridiplantae; phylum Streptophyta; class Magnoliopsida; order Saxifragales; family Hamamelidaceae; genus Hamamelis; species Hamamelis virginiana. Next base: position 2,698,533 of record JAESVK010000669.1, on the reverse strand, counting down.
TCATCTCATTCTCAATTTGTCTCCTAGTCCTAACTCCAACATCAGGTTTTCCTACTATATTCTCACTAGGATGATATCTTTTAGACCAAGAGGTGGATGGAATTGAATCATCAACAGGTGTGGTGTCAATCACTTGATCATCACTACCTTTTTCAACTTGAACATTACTAACATCAACATCTTGAGATGGTGAACATGGGACATTGAATGTTTCCTCTTTAACTTCAAGAGATTTGTCAATTTCCTTACTTACCATAATGACCACATTTATGGACTCCATGACATTAAAAGTCCTAAGATTGAACACTCTGTAGGCACAACTATTTGTGGAATACCCTAACAAGAAACCATCATCACTCCTAGAGTCAAATTTTCCTAAGGATTCTCTATCCCTAAGAATGTAACATTTGCTTCCAAAAACTCTAAAGTATTTCAAATTAGGTTTCTTTCCTTTCCACAATTCATATGGAGAACATTGTGTGTGAGGTTTCACATAGACTCGATTGATGATATGACATGCAGTATTGACTGCCTCAGCCCAAAAATGTTTAACTAAAGATTTGCTCAAAAGCATGACACGAGCCATTTCTTGAATGACTCTGTTCTTTCTTTCAACAACACTATTTTGTTGTGGTGTTTTAGGGGCAGAAAACTCATGATTAATGCCCTCACTGTCACAGAATTCACTGAACTCTGAATTTTCAAACTCCCTTCCATGATCACTCCTTAACCTGATGATTTGATTGATTGTACATCCTTTCTCAATTTGAAGTTGCCTACACAAGGCTTTGAAGTTTTCAAAACAGTCAGACTTCTCTCTAAAAAATTTTACCCAAGAGAATCTAGAGTAATCATCAACCATCACAAAAATGTATCTCTTTCCTCCTAAACTTTCAGTTCTCATTGGACCCATGAGATCAACATGTACAAGTTCTAGAGGTCTAGATGTATTAATACCATTTGTCTTTTTATGAGACACTCTAATTTATTTACCTTTTTGACATGGTCAACAAACACTATCCTCAATTTTATCAAACTTAGGAACTCCTCTAACAATTTCATTTTTTGACAATTTTAAGAGGTCTTTGAAATTGATATGACCAAGACGTTGATGCCAAAGCTCGACATCATCAACTTTGGCTCTATTACATACAAGGGACTTATTTGGAACTATCCCATAACAATTATCACTTGTTCTTTTTTCTTCAAGAACACACTTTCCATCTTTACCAAAGACACGGCATGTAGCCTTGGTAAAGTTCACTGAAAAATTACTATAACAGAGATGACTAATGCTAATAAGATTAGCTTTAAGGCCATCGACAAAAAGAACATCCTTTGGCTTAGGAAAACCATGAGATTCAACAATCCCCTTACCTTGGATGTTTAACCTATTACCATCACCAAAAGTAACAGTCCCTCCATTACACTCTTCAAGGTGAACAAACAAAGACTTGTCACCTGTCATATGACGAGAGCATCCACTGTCAAAATACCATTGTTTACTCTCTTTTGCTCTCAAGGCAGTGTGAACTACTATACATCTAAGATTCTTCATTCTTACCCAAATTTTCTTACCTGTCCTAACCTCATGCGACTTAGGAGGTTTCCTATTTGAACTTAAATCAACTTTTATCTTAGGAGCATTTTTCAGTCTAGACACATCATAAATTTTGTGAAGGAGAAAACAATTCGGTCTAATGTGACCAACTTTGCCACAATGATGGCAAGTGGGATAAAATTGCTTAGCTTGACCCCTATTCATCAACTTGAAACAATTTGGTCTTGTATGACCAGTGACACCACAATGATGACAAATCACATTCTTTTGTGGAAAACTCTTCACTTGAGTTTTTTCTTTCCTAGGACAATTAGGTCTTATATGTCCTACAACATCACAAGAATGACATGTGGGAACCATCTTAAAGAAATTTGGATTGAAGTGAGGCCTCTTATGACTAGGTTGGGACAAAGTCTCATTTTCAAGAGATGACTTTGATGAAGGAACAAACTTGGTTCCCAAAGTTGATGGGACACTAGATGACCCAACATAACCTAGTCCTGATTTATCACTAAAGGGCTTCCCAATACTAAGAATGTGATCCAATTTTTTACTCCCATTAGACAATTTCAACAATGTTTCTTTAGCTAATTCCAATTCCTTTTCAAGATTTCTAACCTTAAAACTCAAACAACTGTTACTTTCAACCTCAGTCTTGAGTCTTGATTCAAGACTCTTAACTTATTTTTGATACTCACTCATTTTTGACACACAAGATTCATTATCCTGTTTCAAAAAAATAAGTTTATCATTGAAACCAAAATTTTCAGTTTTCACATCTTGTATGTGTAACACATGATTTCTCAACTCTTCTTTGAGCATTTCAATTTCTTTCTCATCATACTTGGCTTTAACGGCCAAAGTCAAATTTTTCTTTTTAAATTGATATGCCTCTTCATAGAGGTCATCATAAGCCTTTTGAAGATCACTGTCATCTTCCTCAAGACTTTCAGACTCATCACTAGACACTCCTAGCAATAACTCTATGTCATCTAGATCATTTTTATTGGAAGACTCTTCATGAGTTTCCAAATACACAACAAAAGCTTTCAACTCATTTTCCTCAACAACATAAGAGAATTGATTATCAAAACACATGAGAGTACCAACAAGTTCATCAAGCACAATAGAATTCATATCATGACAACTCTTAATCTCAACAACTTTCACTGAGAATCTAGTAGTTAAAGAGTTCAAAACTTTGATAACAATTTTTGACTCATGCACCTTTTCTCCTAAGTCATTCAAGGAATTCACAATGTCACAGAGTTTTGTGTAGAATTCACAAAAGCTTTCATGGTTACTCATCTTGATAACATCAAATTGATTTATTAGACTATTTAGTCTATGATCTTTCTCATATATGTTTCCCTCATAAACAATCACAAGATGATCCCAAGCTTGTTTTGATATTTCAAAATTTTCAATGAGCTTTAAATCATGATCATTTAGAGCATCACATATAAGTTTGAAACCCATTTTATTCCAATTTTGAGAATCAATTTCATCCCTACTCCAATTTTCAAGAGGTTTCAAGATGAGTTCACCATCATTTTTCAACATGGGATGTGACCAACCCATTTCTACACTTCTCCACACATTAACATCAATGGATTGCAAAAAAAAATTCATCTTAATTTTCCAGTAAAGGAACTTGATATTCTCTAACCTTGGAGGTTTTTGAACACAAGTGGATTCATAAAAAGAATTTGTAGTCACAACAAAGGCAGTGAAATTACCCTCTTCATTGTCAGAGTCATTTTCCTGAGAGGTATTATTCTCCTCATCACTATCACTCAAGGTTGCATTATGAGCTTTATTTTGATTCCTTCTCTTTTCAGGACACTCTGCAGCCCTATGACCAGGTTTGTGACAATTGAAACATTCTTTTCTAGTTTTTGAATTCCGATTGTCAACTTTTGATGATGATGTGCCTTGACCTTTGTCAAACCTTTATTTTGATTTGAAAAATCTTGTTTAGCCTTAAGATATTTTTTGTATTGTTTAACAAACAGTGCAAGCTCGTTATCATTCACATCAAGTACATTTTCATGCGATTTAAGTTCTTCCTTCATTGAAGACAAAGCAATACCTTTATTTTTACTTTTTGAATCTTTTAGATTTATTTCAAATGTTTGAATGGAGCCAACCAATTCATCCACTCAAATTGAACCTATGTCTTTGCTTTTTTCAATGGCAGTGATTTTAGGTTGAAAACGATCAGGAAGAAAGAGACCTTAAAATCTTTTTAACAACTTGAAAATCGGGAATTCTTTCACCAAGATTAAAAGAGGAGTTAACAATGTCACTCAACTTAGCATAAAAATCTGAAATGTGTCATTTTCTTCCATGCTAATTCTTTCAAACTGTGAAGTGAGCATATGAAGTTTTGAGTTCTTGACTAGGGTGGTACCCTCATGGGTTATCTTCAAGATATCCCATGCTTCCTTAGAAGTTTCACACATGTAAGAACCTAGAATTTTAAATAGCTAATATTGTGCTTAAATGTTAAATTAGTAGATTAATTGTTAATTGAAATGTGTTTATGTGTTAATTATTAGCTGATATTGTGATAAATGAACTGTTGTGATTGTATTTTTGAAATGTGTGGGAAGTGTAGATTATTATAGAAGGTTGTTTTATTAAAAATGAGGGTGTTTAGAAATAGAAATAACTTGATTTATATAAAAGGTTTTGTGAAATTACCAAAAGGTTTTAAACAATTCAAATAAGGACATTTGTGTCCTGATTTCATTTCAAATTAGATAAGTATCCACCGTTTGGCAAATTTTCTACAACCTTCAAGAGAAGTTGTGAGTTGAGAGCCGAGAGTGTGGAGAACAGCTAGGAGCTATCAAATTCTCGTCGGATTTTCCGTTTGATTTCAGTTTGGAAAGTGATTAAGGTGAGTTTATGTTTATGTGTTAAGTTTTCTTTATGTAATTTTCGGATTCAAAGGTTATGAATGTTTAATTATGAGTTTTGAATATGGATTTCATGTTTAAATGATGTTTTTGGATTGGGTTCATGATAAAAATGGGTTTTTGATTGGAATTTGAAGTTGTTAAAGCTTGTATGGTTTGTAATTTTGAGTTTGTGAGTTTTTGAGTTTGGTTCAAAGTGAATCTTGAAAATTAATCACTTGTTTTGAGTAATTGTTGTGAGTTTTATGTCTTTGAAGCTTGTTTTGATGATTTTGAAGGTTTGGAATTGATGTATAATGATTTGGTAAGTTTTTGAAAAGCTTGATGCTCGTTAATGGCGGTTCTGCAGGTGCTTAGTCGATTAATACTTAGTGCCTAGTCGACTAATGATGTTAAATTGTGTTTCAGGGTTGCTGGTAGTGCATTAGTCGACTAATGATTATGTGCTTAGTCGACTAACAGAGCGTTAGTCGACTAATGATAGGTGTCTAGTCGACTAACCGAAAATCAGCTCTCGGGAATTTTTCACAACCTGCAACTTCTAGTCGACCAACACGATTAACCTAGTCGACTAACAAGTCCTAGTCGACTAACAAACCCTTGTCTAGTCGACTAATGCAATCCAAGTTTGAATATTTCATATTTTTGCTTAAATTTCTCCATTTGATATTCTTGTTGAGTAATCTTTGCACGCATAGAAATCATTTGAGACTTAATTGGTGCATAGTTAAAGGTGTAATGTTATTAGTTTTTATAAAGTGAGTTATTAATTTTTAATTATGCATAATTGATGTTGTTCATTATTAATGCCTCTTATTTGTGTTGATAGGTGACTCTCTGATTCCACGATATTCACTAGCAGTTAAAGCATTGCAAATAGCATTCAGACCTCTACTATTCCAACTAGCTTTTTCTAATTCTTCCTTTTCCCATAGATCAGCGGGTTTAGGTATGGTATCCTCTCCAACTTTCATGGTGGGAGGAATCCAACCTCGCTCAATAGAGACCCACACTCTCTCATCTAGAGATTTCAGAAATATTCTCATCCTAGCCTTCCAATAAGCATAATTTGATCCATCGAACTTTGGTGGACGTGTGACAGAATTTCCTTCTTCCATGGAAGAATGAAATTATGATCTAGGGTCACTATCACCTAGGTGTTAGCCTATCACAGTGATTTAGGCTCTGATACCAATTGATCCCTACTAGATCCCAAGTATTTCACACCTTTTAAAATCAAGTAACAAATATTTGAAAATCAATCACACTCAACAAACATATTTTGAATTGTAAAATGAACACCAAACAACATGTAGATAGAGAACACAATATAACTATCAAGAGGGATCCATGAACACAAGTATCATTCCATCCTTCTTGATAGCTAGAAATTACATCACGATGTATCAAATGAACACAAGATATAAGTGGAAACCCTTTCGGGAGAAAACCACGGGAGAACAAGAGCAATCCACTAGGAAAGAAGAGTTACAGAGATTATACCATACACTCGATCTCACCAACCCATAGCCTAGTGTACTAAGATCTCATCAACTCAGTCCGTCGAGTCCTCCTTCTTCAAAGCTTGCTCAGCAACTACTCAAGTAGCCTCACTCTTGATGCATTCATCCAAGAGCCATGAGAATGATCCTATCTCCTTAGAAGATTCTCACCAAAGATATGTAAGTCTGGTTTCCAAGGTTTCTAATCAATGCTAAGAACAGTCCATGATCATGAAAGAATACAAAAAGGGAACGCAGCGGAATGTAGGATTTAAAATTTTTTCCATTGTATTCATCCAAGAATCGACTCAATCGATAAAACGAATCTAACAATTAATTGAACAAGAATTAAAAGCTTACTTGATATGTTCCTTTGCAAAAGCTCCCTTCACTTTGATGATCCTCCTCGCTCAAACCTCGAGCCCCAAAAATATGGCGGCCTCCAATGAGAGTCCACACGAACACAAGAGTCGATAAACTTTCTTGATCTTTCAACACATTGAAAAAGCAAGCTTGGAGAGGGAGAGAGAGAGAGAGTGGCGGCTTAGAGAGAGAGAGAGCCCTTTAATAAGTTAAGCTTTTTGAACTATTAGGGTTCCCTCTCTTTAAATAGACTTCTCATATTTTTAGGGTGTTTGGTTACTAGTGCTAGCATGACCATTAACCCCATTTAGGTTACTAACACTCTTGAATTAGATATCCTTTTGACTCTTAATTAATTAACCATTAATTAATTAAAGTCAAACATATATTAATAAGAGTGTACCCCTCTCACAAGTTTAAGAACCTCACTTATGTCCTTATGTGTGTGACCCATTGGGTTCATCCCAACCTAGTAGTGGCAGGGGACATCTCAATGTCTCCCAAAATAGAAACTTTCTATTTTTAGGTTCGATTGGAACAATTCCAATTTTGCCCTCAATGATAACTCTTATCATTAGGCCTTCACTAGTCATGAGTGACATCTAGCAATATGTCATGACGTACCCTAGGTGTGGGTGAATATACGAACGTGTAAATGAACCCTTCGTGCCATAGATAATCCCTCACCAAATAATGTCTTGATTAAGTTAGTTGGGTATGGATTCATGTCAAACCCTAACTTAATCATATGTCACAAATTCACTAGAGTATAATCTTAATTAGGTATACCCTTGAAACACTTTTCTTGGTAACCTTTTGCTTTGGCCAAAGACTCCATTGAGATAGTATCTGTGAACTAACTAAGACATTCGCCCTTTCATATTAAGGGTGGTGATCCTCTATTGCACACTCACCTATCTTCATACATAACTCACTAGAGCCAATGAGCACCGATTACATCATTATGATTAAGGGTGTACGAGATTCTATCAAACTCTAGCAATTCATGTATAAGATAACAAGTAGTGTCTCAAGTCTAAGGATTACAATTGTGACTATACACATGAGCAGCTTTTGACATACAAATAGAATTCCATAAGCTGTACTCATATTGGTCACGTTCAGTGTACTTGTTCTCTAACAAGCATCCACAGGTTTACTATAGTGTCTCTACACAGATGGTTCGAGACTCACCATCCTCCCATGGAGCTAGTAAAACCTGAGCTAATCTTAACGATTTATAACCGTCCAAATATATAAACCTATGATCAGGAACTAGTTTAGGATAGATGTACTTGAAAGTTATAAGTCTCTTTATCTCAACACTTGAGATATAACTCTCTATCATACTATCCAAGGACTTTATCATGAACAGTAATTAAATACAAGTTTACATGATAAAATTAGCCATATCATAAATGAATAATGTTTCATACAAAATAATATAATAAAATATAAAACCCTAAATACAACTTAACAATTGGTTTTAGGGCACATATCTAACAGATCAATCAATGGATATTCAAGTTAAATCTCAATAAGGAAAGGGAAGAACAACAGCCCACAAGAGGAAAACAAAGTTAGGTCTCAAAATGGAAATGTTCTCTGGCGGCTGTGGTCACTAGAATCTCGAGTGACCTAATGCTTATATAGTGGGATAAGTGACCAATCAGAAAATAGGGTAAAAAGTAAGGAAATTTAGGGTTTTCACGAACTTGGATCTATCCATCCATAACTTGGATCGATCCGAATTGAAATGACCAAAAACATGGCTTCTGTAGTTGAGTTTAACTTGAAATTGGATCGATCCAGACATAGCTTGGATCGATCCAGCTTGACCAGTTTTCTACAGAGCTACTGGGATTGAGATGAAATTGACATTGGATCGATCCATGTACTTAGAAAATCCCAAATTCAAGCATTTAAAACATGACATGGTCAATAGCAAGGGATGTAATGATTTCTAACCACCTAGGCTCAATCCTTAGGTCACTAGGTCACTTACCATCCTAATCCATGGTGAGATAGGAACATTTGAGTACGGCTTCACTTGTGATCATCAGTACACATCTATAAATGTACAACCCAAACGAAGTTTTGAAACGAAACAAGCCAACACTCATAATCTAAACCTAACAATTCATAAGAAGCGTATCTAATCCAATAATCCAAAAGTGATCCATTAAGGGGATCGCCTTATGCATTTTTGCATAAGGTGTACCTTATAATAGACTTCTTGCCTTGTATATATATATATATATACAGTAATGATCTAGTCCACATATGCTGATATAAGCTTATGTCCACATGAAGCCCATATACTATTGTGTGATGCATATTTTGAAAAACTGATCGTTGGATTAGATGCTATACTTATACATGTCATGTACGTCAAAGATCACAGCAATCCAAATGTCGGTTTCTCATAAATGTCACTGAGCATAGTATTTCATAGCTATATTTTGAAATTTTGACATTGGATTACTGTGATTTTTGGTGTGCACAACATCCATGAGTAAAGTATCTAATCCAACGGTCATTTTTCCAAAATATGCATCCTAAAATAATCTATAACCTTCATGTGGACATAACTTATATCAGTATGTGTACTAAATCATTACTGTATATATATATACACATATGTTGACTTTTGCAAGCCAATAAAGAATCCCACATTCGAAGACCTTGTAGGGTTTACATGGTTTGCATTTAGTTTTACCTATAATTTTGCCATGTAATCTTTTATCCATTTTATTCTTAGTATTGGATCTGTGACTGAGTGAAAATTTGGCATATCAAAGAACACTTTGGCATGAAAAACTGCCTCTACATTTTTTGAATTCATTTAAGGGAGAGAAATAATCATCATAGAGATGGTGGGTGGATAAGTAGATTGTGATTTTTGGGGAGCATGAAATTTATAAGAAGTGTATCTTAAAGAAAATATGATAGAGAGAGAGAGAGAAATGATCTTTATTATTATTATTATTATTATTATTATTTTACACATTATTTAAACAGTAAGCCCGTATAGAAGAGCTCTTAACAAACTAATAGGAGCTTAAGAAACTTCAACTAATCTAACAGCTTTGATAAACTACAACTGAAGCTAATAGCTTTCTTTTAACATCCTCTCTCAAGCTAATGGGGCAAGGCTGCACCATAAGCTTGCTGATCAGAAAGTGGAAGCGAGAAGTAGATAAGGATTTAGTAAAAACATCAACATACAACATACTGATCAGTGTAACCAACAAACTGAATAGTAACCTCATTTTGTAAAACCTTATCACGAATGAAATGATAATCCAATTCAATTTGTTTAGTTCGAGAGTGAAACACTGGATTAGCAGTAAGGCTGATAGCACTCTTATTATCACACCACAAAATAGGAGCTGAAGGAAGCACAACAAAAAGTTCATGAAGCAGAGTTTGAAGCTAGCAAAATTCAGCAGTTGATTGTGCTAAAGGGCAATATTCAACTTCGGTGGAAAAGTGTGAAATAGTCGGTTGCTTCTTGGAAGACTAAGACACTAAATTTGAACCTAGATAGACACAAAGACTAGAGGTAGATCTTCTGTCCAATTGATCGCTAGCCCAATCAACATCTGAATAAGCCTCAAGAACTAGAGGAAAAGGTTGAAAAACAAGGCCATGAAGAAGAGTACCTTTGAGATACTTGAGAATATGTTTAACAGCTGCAAAATGAGAAGTAAGAGGATAATGCATATGTTGACAGGCCTGATTGACGGCAAAAGAAATATTAGGCCGAGTAAGAGTAAGGTATTGAATACTACCAACAAGACTTCTGTATAAGGTAAGATCAGAAAAAGGAGTGGTATAATGAATAGTAGAAAACTTATAAGCAGAGGGGGTAGGGGAAAGTTTACAATCAAGCATACCAGCCCTGTTTAAAATTTTAAAAGCATATTTGTGTTGAGAGAAATACATACAACTAGCATACTTATGAACTTGAATCCCAAGAAAGTAGTTCAGATTGCCAAGATTTTTCATGAGAAACTTGGTACTTAGAGAAGTCACCAAGTGAGTGATAAATGCTGAATCGGATCCAATAACTAAAATACATCCACATATATCAAAAAAAGAGTGATATGGCCATAAACATGTCTGACAAACAAAGATGGATCAGCCCTACTAGCTGTAAATTAATAATGGCCAATAAGAAAAAATGAAAAAGTCTTAAACCAAGCTCGAGGAGCTTGTTTGAGGCCATAGAGAGCCTTCTGCAGTTTACACACAAAATGAGGATATTTAGCATCTACTTTATCTGCCAAGGTGCTAAGTAAAAAGACATTAGAAACATTCAATTGCTTAATATCCCGGGATAGTGAATAACGAAGGACAGAGTAACCCTGATGGTTGGTTGCTTCACCACAAGACTAAAAATTTATGTATAATCCAAGCCATACTCCTGTGTATAACCTTGAGCAACAAAGCGAGCCTTATGTCTAGCAGCTGTTCCATCAGCATGAGTTTTGAGCTTAAAGATCCTCTTACACCCAACCACATTTTTAGTTGAAGGATAATGAACCAAAGTCCATGTTCAACTCAGACTGCATAGCTTATCTCCAAAGAGTATATTTAGAGGCTTTAAGAAAACTTTTAGGTTCAAGAGAAGAAGACTGAAGTGAGACTGACAAAGACATGGGATGGATTGGCTTAATAATACCAGCTTTTGATCGAGTGATCATAGGATGACTATTAAGAGAAAAAGAAGTACGATTGGAAAGAAGAGAAACAAGAAAAGAATCAGAGATAGCTTGAACTACAGATTATGAATTTGCAAAAGGGGAAGAAGTAGAAGAAGTAGGAAAACTAGATGAAGTAGAAGAGAAAGAAGTGGAAGATAAAGATGAAAGAATAGAAGGATCAGTGAGGTAGATGGACTAGAATGAGAAAGACTATGATAAAAAAATAACCCTAGAGGTAGATGGATTAGAGATAGTATGATTATTATGTACAAGAGAAGGTAAAGTGGAAGTGGAGATAACAAATGATGTAGATGCAAAATGGAATTGATTCTCATGAAAAACTATATCTCTTGAGACATATACCCGATATGTAAGTAAATCCACACACTTGTAGCCTTTGGCATGAGAATTATAACCAAGAAAACAATGTGGTTTTGATCTTGGTTGGAGTTTATGAGTGGTATAAGTTTTGAGCCAAGGAAAACAGAGACAACCAAAAGTTTTCAATAAGAGATAATCAGGTGGAGTATGAAATAATTTCTCATAGGGAGATATGTGTTGAAGAGTAGGTGTAGAAAGCCTATTGATAAGAAAAAAAACAATGAGTAAAGCTTCTACCCAATAGGTATAAGGCATAGAAGCTGTATAGAAAAATGTTATGGTGACTTCCATCAAATGCTTATGTTTTCGTTCGGCAACCCCATTTTGTTGAGGGGTATGTGGATATATTGACTGATGATGAATGCCATGTTGGTAAACTAAAGCTTTCATATAGGAGTTGACAAATTCACCTCCTCCATCTGACCTTATAGTTTTAATTTTTGAAGAAAACTGATTTTTTATTATGGCTTTAAATTATATAAAGACTTTTGAGGGATCAAATTTATTAAGAAGATGATAGTCCCAACAAAATCTTGTGAAATCATCAATAAAGACAATGTAATATCGAAAATTATTTATTGAAGCAACAGAACAGGGACCCCATACATCCATATGAATAAGAGCTAAGGGTATAGTGGTTACGGAAACAGGGGTTTGAAAAGGGAATCTATGACTTTTACTAATACTACAACTAATACAATTCATTTTATTGTCAGCAAAATAACTAGAGATATTAAGAGATTGAGACAGGTGATGAAGAGATTGACTAAAGGATGGCCAAGCCTATTGTGCCATATTGAAACATAAATGTGAAGAGCGGAAGCGCTTGAAATATGATGTGTTGATTCTGAAGGAAAAGAGAAGGATTTGCAGACATTGTGATTTGGTGTGGACTTATAAACACCGGTAACTGGATATAGTCCATTTTTACTGGTCCCTTGGAGAAGAACCTAGCTTGAGTTAATGTCCTGCACAACAATTTTAGATGTAGAAAAATAGATAATACAATTATTCTCATGAGTAAACTTGTGAACTGAGAGCAAATTAACTGAAATACGAGGAACATGTAAAATATCTTTAAAATGAAACTAACTTGTTGGTGTAGGATAAACCATTTTCACTGTGCTCAATACTCAAATGCTTACCATTACCACAACCGTTGTCTGATTACCAGTATACTCAGAACATTGAAAGTTTTTCACATCGGAAGTGATATGATTTGTGGCTCTAAAGTCAAAATCCATTGTGAACCCGTTGGATTTCCATTAGCAGCTAACCAGGCTTGAGATTATGAAGTATCATTTGAAACTATGAAATCTTGAGTCAATGAAGTGTGTTCATTGGAAGCTATGTAAGTTTGTGTTTGAGATTGAAAGCCTAGGTCAGTTCTATACGAGTAGTCTCTTGTAGTATAACGAGGCTTATTGCAAATCTGAAATCTAATTTCTTGAGAATTACTAGAACTTGCATTAGAACTTCGATGTCTTCTTTTAGAATTTGAGGTATTGTTCCACTATCCTATACTATTTGAACTATGATTGAAGGAAAAATTACTTATTCCTCTATTCTATCCTCAGCTAGATATGAAATTACCTCTAAAGTTCCCACATTACTATTAAAGAAAGTTTGATTATTTAAAGACCCAACTTTGTGAGCAGAGAAAGTAGAAGTCACATCAACTTGAGAATTCAATTCAAGATTTTCAATTGAAATTATGATTTCTTAGCTAAGTAGAAGATTAGAAAGCTCTTCCACAATAGTTGATGTCTCTCTAGCTCGAATAAATGTCTTGAATGCTGTGTATTCTCTTGGAAGTCCTTTTAGTATGACAAAAACAATTTATTCATCATGAATAGCAATTGATACTACTGCAAGTTTGTCTGTGATTTGCTTCACTTCATCAAGATAAGTCTTCATGGATTTTGAAGTATCTTTAATACTAACTATTTGTAGATCATTACGAAACTACATTATATGAGATCTTCATGTTGAATTCAATTTTTTCTCAAAAGCAATCCATATCTCAAATGCATGTGTGAGATTAACAACACAAGGCAGCAGAGAAGGTCGAATTGCAGAATTAATCGCACTTCGAAGATGACGATCTATATGTGTCCATTCTTTAAACTTTGGATTTAAAACCAATTGAGTAGTATCTCCTATTGTTGTTGCAATTTGTTCAAATGGCTTTGAAATTGAGCCATTAACATAGCCAAGAAGCTTATATGCTTCTAAAACAGCACTAATATGTGCTTTCCATACAAGATAATTTGGGGAATTGAGTTTGATAGTAACAATAGAGTTCATATTTGATATTAGAAACTGAAGAGGATTGATTGACACATTTGAACAAGAATTAGGGTTTCAAGAACTTTAGATCAAAAGAGAAAATGAAGAACAGAGATGACGTAGGTCACTAGCTCTGATACCATAAAGAAAATGTGAGAGAGAGAGAGATGATATGTGATAACCCAAGTTTTATTTTCCTTTTTATATGATTATTTTAGTGGTTCTCTTGAAAAAAAGAAAACATTTCAAAAATTACAATTATACCTCGCCTATATAAAAGCCACCCCACCCATTCTTTTCCTCATTTCTAAGCCGTGAGAAAGGGAGAGAGAGGTTCGAGACCGAGAAAAAGAGTGAGAGAAGGGTTCACGTCGGAGGACGCCGGAGAGTTGCCGTCACCGGTGGAGGTAAGGCTTGGTTTCCTTTTTGTTCATTCTCTTATTCTTTTTCTTTTTCTTTTCCTTTGTGTACCCATTTCGTGGGTTTTGAAGTTGGATTTTTAGGAATCTTAGTGTTTGATGTTTGGGGAAGTTTTGGTGGATGTTTTTGGGTGGAGTAGGTGTAGATTTGAGGGTTGTTGAAGTATTTTGGCTTGGGTTTGTTTGGTTGTGTAAAAAATGGGTTTTATGGGTTTTTAAGTTAAAGTTCATGGTTAATCTCTTGTTTGGATCTATTGTTTTGTGTAAGAATGGTAGATCAAGTGTTTTTAAAGGTTTTTTTTTTTTGTATATCTAAGGTTTGGGTTGATGTTATGGTGTTTTGGCTATGGTTTGAGGAGTATTTGAGCTGTTTTTAAGAGTTCCCGTAGAGAACTAGTCGACTAGTCGTGGTGACTAGTCGACTAGTCGAGTGATTTTAGCTACTGATTTAAGAACTAGTTGACTAGTCTCAATTGACTAGTCCACTACTTTAGCACGAGTTCGCTTTTCTTCTTTTGGCTCTAAATTCTTTATCCGGAATCCATTTTGCATTATCTTTATATGCTCGGAAAGCTTGCGAAGTCTAGTTTCTAAATATGTTGGTTTTGGGGTTAAATTCTTTGATGAGAGAGAAATAATTTGGATATACTATATTTGCCCTTTTCTCGTACCCTTCATCTTCTTCGGTGTATATCTCTTAAACCGCTTGGCTTTTAGCCACAAAATTTGACGTGTAGCATCTAACTTGGGAATATTTCTTGGAAGTTTTAAGGCCTTTGGTTTGGCGTTTTGGGGTTTTGAGTCCTTAGGGTCGCGAGTGAGCGGTTTAGGGAAGCGAGTTGTTTTACTTTTGAAATTGTAGATCATTTGTGCTTTCTTTTGATTTTCTCTCTTGCATTATTTGTTGTTTCCAGATTTGGAAGGTCCTTTGGAGGACTACTTGTATAGGGTGCATTGAGCATTGCATTTGGGAGGCCCGTGGAGCCGAAAAGGGTTGGAAAATACTGTGGCATTGAGGTAGGAATGAGTAACCTTGTACTGTTAATGATGATATATGTGTTTTACAAATTGCTATGAGAACTATGTAGACTTCAATAACTCTTTTTGATCAATATGATCTATACATGTTTTTGAACCCTACTGTTTACTGTTCTGTCAAATAGATACATGGAATATACCTATTTATAAACTGTGCAGATTGTGTGGCATGCTTTGAACTATATCAAATGAGTTTTACGTGGAAATGCTTTACGTTTGACAAACCTTTATAAAATGTGGGAATTGGATATTTTCTATCATTGAGTTTATGAACTAAGTTGATGGGCATATAACATAATTATTTTGTGAAATGATATTTATGTCTTTGATATTTGAGTATGCTCCATCTTCTAAATCGTTTTATGTATAAAGAAAGTTGTTAGCTTTACACTCATGTCATTCTCCACTGTTTTGGAAAAGAAAATGGTTTTGAGAATATGTTTTATATTATGGTTGAGCTGAGGCTCTAGATTACTGGATATTTGGATACCATGTGTGATAGAGGTTTAGGTGTGAGTTCGCTCTCTAACCTCTTTAACGATGGACCTTAGTTGTTGTTCCACTACCACGCAAGGATGTAGGTGTTTGGTGTGAGTATCTCCCAGCCTCTTCCCGGTGGACATTACATGATGATAGTTATTGTATCTGTTGTCCCAAATATATAACCTTAGAGGGGGGTGAATAGGGTTTATGGCAAACTTTTGCAATTAATCACCAAATAAAATTATGGTTCAATTACTAAGCAATGGAAGCAAATATATAAACAAGTGATTGAAATGAGAGAAGGGATAGAGAAATCAAACACAACAATTTTAACGAGGTTCTGACTCCGCCAACTCCTCACCTTGTGCCTCAGCCCAAGGATTCCCAACAATCCACTAAGGATTAGCTTCTTCAAGGTGAAGAAACCTTTACACGATCTTCTTTTATCCCAGGTGGAAGACCCTCACCCCAAGCTCACAAAGAACTTATAAAATGGCTCACAAAAAACCCACTAGTGTTCACTAAGAACACTTCTTCAAGCTTCACAAAGATTGCTTGGCCTATACTCACAAAGAGCCTTCAATGGTGTCTCACTAAGAGCACACCCAATGGTCCACAAAGAACCACTTACAAGATGTACAAATTGATGAAATTTAGATACAATGATGGAACTCCTCAATGAGTAGATGAATACAAATAATAGCTCACACTAATATCTCTCAAATTAATAGACTAATTTTGGCTCAAGAGAGTGATGGATTGCTAAATCATGAAGATGATATAACTAGTTGGAGTATATTTGTATATGATCAACAACATATTTAATACTAAATCAATGAGTATTTATAGGCCCCAATTTGAAAATGGCCGTTAGGCAAAATAAATTAGCCGTTTGGGTTGGTCAAAACTAGCCGTTATAAAGTTCAGGGTACGGTTAGTTGACTAGGCAAAGGTGGTTAGTCGACTAGACAAGTCAAAACTAGTAAGTTTTTGAAATCTGGGCTCGGTTAGTCGACTAGACAGAAGTGGTTAGTCGACTAAGAAGGCCTTTAGTTGACTAATCAAGGTGGTTAGTCGACTACTCGACATTTTTCACGAAAATTGTTTACTGCCACTACTTTAGTCGACTAGACAGAGTGGCTTAGTCGACTAGGCAATGTACAAAATCAATTTTCAAGAAAAATAATAAGTGTTTTGAGTTTGTAAAGGCCCACTTATATCAAAATCATTTTAGACCAAATAGAAATAATTTTCCAAGTTAAAGGCATGGTCTTTTTAGAAGGTTATGATCACTTGAGCCAATATAGCCTAAGCTTAATGAGAGATTTACATATAATGTCCTAATCACTCACACAAGGCTTCAATAAAAATCTTCAAAAAGAGTTCCAAGCTTGTGCTAGGTTTGTGATAGACTTTTCGTTGGGCATTGGCTTTGATGTATGATCTTCATATGATCTTTGAAATTGCAACTCCTCATAGAACCTGTGATTTCAAGATGTGTACTAAAAGGCGAAATAATTTTCACAAAGTATGAACAAGTTACAATTGTTTAGTAAGATCAAATAATATATATGGTTTAGTAAGATCAAAGAATATATATCCACTATAATGGCCATAGCACAATGTTTGTTATCATCAAAATCAATTATATATACTTAAGGATAGAGGCCATAAGGCCAACAATCTCCCCCTTTTTGTTGATGACAAACATTGGGTATAGTATGCATATAAAATGAAGCGATAGTGATTTGTAGCTCCCCCTACAAATATGTATAGGATAACAAATATTCCAATTTCAAGTGCATTGCATATTTTAGGTGACAAATCTACATATCTTCATTTTAGGGTGCATATTATAACCAAAACTATGCATACTTTAGGGTGCATAGTGTAACCAAAACTATGCATACTAGGCATATTTCTCCCCCTTTGGCATTAACAAAAAGATGCCAAGAAGAGAAGAAAACAAAAGAGTAGAAATTTAGAGGATAAAATAAAAAATTGTTAAAAAATAATAACTCCCCCTAAATTTAGTACACAATGAACCATATTCGGAAGGAAATATGAAAATGTAGGTTCAAAACTTTTGAAGATAGCCACAAGCTGTTTGGACATGATTATGAAATTCATATAAGTCATTTGAAAGGTCAAGAACAGAGTGGTTATCTAAATATGAATCATGTTTTGAAATAAATAGCCTTTTTTAACTATGGGTTAAGTGCTCATGGTGTACCATGTAGAATATGTATCAAACACAGATGTGTTTAACAAAAATTAACTTAAATGTCAAAGCCTAAGACTTTAATCATAAGTTAAGGCTCCAAAAATTTAGCACATGATTCATAGTAAGCTATTCAAGTGAGAACTTGACAAAGTGGCAAAGATACAAGTATTAAGCAAGTATCTCTAAATCATAAGCATTTGAAAGGATAGACTAGTTATGGAACTAGCTCATAATAACAAGATAGTTTAAACTTCTAGACTTTGGATGACAAAAACAGAGTCCATGTATAAGTTAATTGGTTATTGAAATTTCACAAATGTTTTGATTATAATCAAAACTCAAACACTAGAGATGGTATCCATATAATTCCAAACCACAATGTGAGCTTGATATCTATATATTCAAGATATTCATTCAAAACATCATAAGCTAAATTATAACGATATCCATTCAAAAACTTAGATAGTAAGCCAAATGTATCAATTAAACCACAAAGATATCTAACCAAAACAGAACCATATCTAAAAGTTAATTATCCATCATATTAAAGTAACCAAATCCAAGAGAAAAATATCCAAGAGTGACCAAATGTTTTAACTATGGAAATAAAAACAACCAATTAACATCCCTAAAAGTATGTGGCAGGATCAAATGCTGGGTCAAGTGGTTCATCAGGAGGTGAAACTTCTTCATCCATTGGTGCAGGTGGAGCAACATCAACATATACCTCCATATTGAGCTTTTCTCGAATGTCATAAAATTCTCTATAGACGTGCCGCTCAAGGGAACTGAAACATTGATCTTGCACATTGAGGCGCTCATGAATCCCCAAGAAAAGAGAGTCAATGTGAGATACTAAGCAATCAAAAGGGTCTTGTGATCCTTCTCCTTCGAGAATTTGAGGAGCATCTCTCTTTCTTCTTCGATTCTACAGCTTGGCTTGATTTACTTCCCATCGTTTTTCATTTGCAATCCACTTGTAACCCATTTTCACAAAAAGTGTGTGAATCACTATTTGGGTTATTCTCCTCTATTTCAGTTTCAGAGATGGTATCAACTCCAAGGATATCAAAGATGCGAGTTAATAACATTCCAAATGGTAAGGCATGATTATGAAGAGATGTGAAAGTGTGAATGTGATCGATTATAACATGTGCAAGATTAATAGGTTCTTTAGTAAGCACAGCCCAAATCAAAAATATATGCCACTTGGAAACATAGGTATAACTACTGGATTTGGGCATAATGTCATGGACAATGATAGAGTGGATGACCCTAGCATCAAGAGTGGGTTGAGAAGTGTTTTTGGACCATTCATGGATGCCCATTGTGGGATTACCACAAATGAGGTGAATTGCATCTAGCATGGGGAATTTGTCACTTTTCAAAGGATGGTTCTCAGCCTTGAACCAATGTATTTCACCGATTGGGATATTAACGAGGCCAACAAGTGTATCTTTGTCAAATTCTAGTTTAACTCCTTTTACATAAAAATGAATGGAGTTCTTGTCAACGGTGGCTAGATTAGCATAAAAATGCCTAACAAGTAATGTGGTGGTTGGATTGGCAAGTTCAATGATTGGTAGCCAATATAGGTCTTTAAAACAAGAATAAACAAAAGGAAATCGCTCTTTCAAGAAAGAATGGGGAACCGTCTTACCATATACAATGGTTCGAGAGGTTTCATTGTAGAGGGGTTCGCACTTTGGATTGAGGAAGAACTTCGAATAGGTCTCTCGAACGCGATGAGGAACTTCTTCACTTATCTTCTTCACATGAGGAGCCCTCCCCATGAGAACGATGGCTTGGAGTTGATTTCTTGGGAGCCATGGATGTAAAATCGTAAGAGGATGATGAAATGATATGATGAATACGCAAGAGTCTCCTTAGAGAATGATTGGAGAGTGATGTGGTATGTCTGGTTTGGGTTTTGAAGAGAGAAAACAAGAGAAAATGAAATAAACTTGATTGGAAAATGAACGAGCACGAAGTTTAAAAAACAGAGTCTCCGAGCTTTAGTCGACTAGACATGTTGATTAGCGACTAAAGGGCTTTTTAGTTGACTAGTCACTATGTTTAGTCGACTAATCGAGAGGCAGTAGGTAACTTCATTTTTCCAGAAACGTTAGTCGACTAGGAAGGGACTGCTCAGTCGACTAATCGAGGCCGTTCATTTTTGTTTTGAAAACTAGGTCTTTAGTCGACTAGGTAATTAATGCTTAGTCGACTAGAGCTTTCCAAAAATTTGATTTTTCAAAATTTCATTTCAAAAAGCCTTTTAATGTGTGTGAATGATATATGGATGATTATACAACATTCAAAACATATCAAAATGATATTTCAAACAGTTAATTTATATCAAATTGAAATTTTGAAAATATTTGATTATCACAAGGATTAATTTAACTATGTCATGCATAAGTCAATAATTTTTGAAACATAAACACATATGAATAAATCATACAAACAATTAGTCTTAAATACATAGAATCCAATTTCAAGAAATACATACATTAAGCAAAATAACTAGTTAAGGGCAAGTGACTTATTTTCACATTTTGTGAATATCAACCATGATCATAGAATTTATTTCCATTGCCATGAGGGGTTGATATATTGGGATTGTCCTCTTCATCATATTCAGTTTTAATTAATTCAAGAGCATTTAATTTCATGAGTAGAGGGCAATACCTTTGCTTGTGTCCTTTTTCAAAACACAACTTACATGTTTGAAGGTTTGTTGTGCTTGATTCACCAATTGAACGAGAGATTGACACATTTGATTCACTAGTTAAATGGTCGATAGACATTGGAGTGAATTGAAAGCTATGTTCATCATTTCCATCATCACTATTGATTTCCTCCATGTCAATGATATCACTATTATTGACATTCAAATAATTTTGATCTTGATTTGGTGATGGATGATCAATCTCTTCACTATGTTGCCTTCGCAAGTATGGTTCATGTTACATGAGAGAATTGATGAGTTCCTCCATAATAATTCAAAAGATATGTAAATCGTGAATGCATTTGGAAAATTGTTTCATCATGCATCATTTTAAAGGTTTCAAAATCATGAACAAGAGATTCAAGCTTTGTCAAGGTAGCTTCGGAATTTTCTCCATAAATTATTTCAAGTGTATCCCTAATTTGTTTTGAAGTATCCGCTCTTGAGACACAATTATAAACATTTTCGCATGGAGAGTAAAACAAAGCTTGTTTTGTAGTACATTCAATTTGAAAAAAATTTTAGTTTAATTCAGTCCACTCACTTCTAGGTTTTGTGGGTAATTCTGTATGACCATAAATAATGAGCCACATTCTTTAGTCTTGAGCTTGGAGAAAAATGCTCATCCTATTTTTCCAAATCAAATAATTTTCACCATTGAAGATAGGAGGTTGGTCAACGGAATGGCCTTATGAAAAACACAATTCCCTCATGTTTGCCATAATCATTTACTCAAGATAACAATAAAATATTGAGCACTAGCTCTGATACCAATCGTTGTCCAAAATATATAACCCTAGAGGGGGGGTGAATAGGGTTTATGGAAAACTTTTGCAATTAATTACCAAATAAAATTATGGTTCAATTACTAAGCAATGGAATCAAATATATAAACAAGTAATTGAAATGAGAGAAGGGATAGAGAAATCAAACACAATGATTTTAACGAGGTTCGGACTCTGCCTACTCCTCGCCTTGTGCCTCGGCCCAAGGATTCCCAACAATCCACTAAGGATTAGCTCCTTTAAGGTGGAAAAACATTTACAAGATCTTCTTTATCCCAGGTGGAAGACCCTCACCTCAAGCTCACAAAGAACTTATAAAATGGCTCACAAAGAACCCACTAGTGTTCACTAAGAACATTTCTTCAAGCTTCACAAAGAATGCTTGGCCAATACTCACAAAGAGCCTTCAATGGTGTCTCACTAAGAGCACACCCAATGGTCCACAAAGAACCACTTACAAGATGTACAAATTGATGAAATTTTGATACAATTATGGAACTCCTCAATGAGTAGATGAATACAAAAAATAACTTACACTAATATCTCTCAAATTAATAGATTAATTTTGGCTCAAGAGAGTGATGGATTGCTAAATCATGAAGATGATATAACTAGTTGGAGTATATTTGTATATGATCAACAACATATTTAATACTAAATCAATGAGTATTTATAGGCCCCAATTTGAAAATGGCCGTTAGGCACAATAAATTAGCCGTTTGGGTTGGTCAAAACTAGCCGTTATAAAGTTCAGGGTACTGTGGACCAGCCTCCTGACGGGGGCTTTATGAGGATCCACGTCATCACCGAGCGATGTGATTAAGGGGGGTTTAGAAAACAAACAAAACAAAAGGAGTCGCCACCTTATTTTTAAGGAATAAGGAAACCATGAAAAATATTTTATTTTTAAAATCAAAACAAAACAAACTCCATTTTCAATGAAAAGACAGTCTACAAACCAGAGTTGGATCCGGGGGCTAGGTTACGACGTCGGAAGGTTCCAAGCTTTCACTTGTAGGCACCCACCTCGCCCTAATTAAAGGACTTCTAATTTATTTGGGCTATTTAAATTTCTTATTACAAACAATCCTAAATAATCTAAATCAACCAATAAAGTAGTGATATAAATGCATTATCTATATTAGTTATATTAATAATAAAAAAATACAAACAAACCCTAAGAACCTAGAATACCTTACGGGCATCCTAGGGCGGACTTGAGCCCTATTAGCGCCTACGTAACTTACTAGTATCACCTAGCAAGTATCAAAGTCCACGTATTTCGACTACCCTAGGACTCTCCTATTGTAATCGATCATATCATCAAAGGTATTCAACCTAATTCAAGACTCTAGCTTCGAGAGTTTTTATTCATTTAAAATCATTTATTCGAAATCATTTCAAATTAAAAGATTTTCTCAAAATCCAAATATTCTAAATAATTCTCATATTTAGAATTCAATTCCAATTGAAAATCTTTTTCAAAGATATTTCAAGAAAACAAATCATATTGAGAGGAATCTCATTCCAAAGGTAAAAATCTTAAAACATTTCAAATTCTTTTGAAAATCATTTAATAATCAAATCTTTCATAAAATCATGTTTATTTCATAAACATCACATCAAAACCTTTTTTAGAAAATCTCTCGAAGATAGACTCTTAAATTGATTAAAATACTCAAATCTGAGTATGACTTTTACAACAAAGGACAGTCCTAGGGAAGGTCACTTGACCTTCCTAAGCCTAGGGTCTCTAACTAGCCCTAAAGTTTGTCTAAAAACCCTAAAATCCAAATGCAATGCATGTTGTAACTTAAATAAATCCAAACAAATATACATGAAATTGATCCTAACAATGCATGATAATGCTCCTAAATGCATATTAATTAATCTATGTGAACCTAAGCATATTTCTAAGTTGGATTTGGCCTTAAAATAATTTTTAGAAATAATTTAAGGACATAAACAAATCCGGACAGATTTGAATATGAACCTTAAACCATTCCAAAAACCATGAAAACAAAGAATAAAAATGATGAAGATGGCCTAGCATGCTTTCTACATGAATATACTATGAATATACTATAAAAATCATGCAAAAATATGGTTTAAAAGTGTTAATTAAACCACTTTAAAACATATATTCAAATCTAGACAGATTTGAATACATGTTCAAAATAGCCTAAAAAATACTATTAATCCATGAAAAATGACAAATAAACACCCTAGCATACAATCTAACATGCTCTACTAAATTACCATGCAAAATGTATAAAAAAAAACTAACAACAAACATGCTTTAAACAATTATTTTAAACACAAGGGGAGGATCTTACCTTCGCACGCTCCCTCGTACACAATTTATATATTCAAATTAAACAATCAAATTCATGCCAAGTGTTTAAATAATCATGAAAAGCATAAAAAAGACTCAAGACTCATCACATGTCACAATAACATACTAACACATTCATATCATCATTAATACCATCAATCAAATATTAAGAGATTCAAATAATAATATGAATACATCAATATTTATTCTAACATGCTTGTACATAAAATAACAACAAATCTAACCCTATTCATGCATACTTACATAAAATCACGACAAAGCTAACTAATCCTAAACATGCATACTAACATAAATCACAACTAAGCTAAATGACCCTAATATGCATATTCACATAAAATAATGACTAAACTAAACAACCCTAAACATGCATTCTAACATAAAATCATAACTAAGCTACACTAATCATACACATTAACCCTAATCACATAAAATCACATAAAATCAAAATAAAAATATCCTAACTATAACTACTCATATAACATCATTCAAATAACTATTCTAAACATACATGCTCATAATAAATAACTAACCTAAACACATTAACTCACATAAAATCATAACTAAGTTGACCCTAACATGCATACTAACACATAATCAAAATAAAACTAACCCTAATCATAAAGAACATATTATTACCCTATATTAAAACTACATCTTATTCTAATCATGCACATATATTAAATCAAATAACAAAACAATCAAAATCAAGCTAATCCTAGCATTATTCATGAACAAATAAGAACATATTATTCAATGATAGGACAATTACCTCTCTCTCTTCTCCCTGATTAATCTCTTTCAAGCTCCAAGCTTATGGCTCTTCTTCTCTTTCTTCCACACCTTAGTTCTCTCCTCCAATGGTGAAGAACCAGATCTGTAGCCTCCTCCTTAACCCTAGAATTCTCCTCTCTTTTATCAACCCCCTCTCTCTAACTCTATAGTAGTGTATTTATAGAGTTAGTGTTTAAATCATTGAATGGTGGAGATTAATCCATCCTAGGGCTTAGAATCAATCTTCCTAGGGTTTGCAAGCTGAACCAAGTTCGAATTCATTCCAAAAAATTGAATTAAATCGGCCAAAACAAGTGGGAAAATCACAAACATTCCAAAATTGCAAAATTGGCTCGACCATCCTGATGGCCGTCCTAGCCTGGACGGCTAGCCATCCTGGGCTGAACGGTTGGCCGTCCTAGCTAGGACGGTCACCTTGCTGACTTCCCATAATTTTTCCCCAAATTTCAAGGGATTTCATATTTTGGCCATATCTTGGTCAATTCTCATCCAAATTCGATGATCCAGGTATCAAAACGACCGTGTTTTGATTCTCCACACTTTTAGAAGGTTTTTGGGTCAAAAATACTTGACCATGGTCAAGGGTTTTGGTAAAAAGCTAGCCAATTGACCCGGTTGTGTCAAAATTGGTCATGTGACCCTTATTTGTTTTGTAAAATTGATCAATTAGGCTTGAACCACTTCTAAAAACATGGTTTTAATATGAAATTGGTATTTGAAAACATGTTTTGAAAATCTTTAATTTTTGTGAAAATGACCAATTCACGGTCGATTTGAATAAAACCCTAATTCAGCTTATTCTTACCCGTGGGATCGATTTTGGGCGAATCTATCCCAACCATTCAAAGGCTCAATTGACACTTCAAATACACTCTCCATATCCATATAAACCCCATGAGACAATCCGTTTCGAATGCTTGTGTTGACTAAGACCTTCGATTCAAAGGAAAGTGCCCTGAGAATGAAGGAGTGGTCCTTGGTGTTGCTCTTTATGCCTTGTTTGGTTGATCATGTTTTATTTCCCTATTGGTGATTTTGATTCATTTCCTAATTTCTAAGGAAGTGCCCTTGTGAAATAGGGAAGTGAGTTGGAATTATGATAGGACGGTTTTCCCTTTTCTCCTTGTCTTCAATTTGGGTAGCACCTCTATGATAGTCTGTCAATAGGTTTTGAGCATCGTGGACTCTTCTGTTTTTCTAAAAAAGCCCATTTCATGGTGTAGAATTCTGGCCTGGCGTCGTGATTCTAGAGGGCGTCTTTTTAGTGTTGAACCCCTGAGTGTATCCTCAATGGCTGACGGAGAATCCAGTACCACTGCTACAGTGTTGAATGCTATCATGGACCGAATTGATGCCCTGGCCCGTGAGACTGAACAGATTAAGAAAATGTCCCAAGATAAACAGACCAGTACAGATCAGGTTAGGGAGGCCCATTTAGAGAACCCGAGGAATACCTCTGATCCACCTATCCCGGCCCAAGTTGATGACAGTGCTAAGGCCCAGGCAGGAGCCAAATTTAAGCCCATTAATTTGGATGGCGAGCCCAGTGGATCTGGATTCCTTTCTGGGGATCCGATCCTGTTGTTGAGTAAGGTTGAAGCCTTAGAGAAAGCCCTAAAGGGGATGCGTCGGTCTGATGACATGGTTGATGTGACATCTTTTTCGCTGTTCCCCAAGGCCCGTATGCCGTTCAGTTTTAAGATGCCAGAATTAGAGAAGTTTGATGGGATGGGTTGCCCTAAAACCCATTTGAAGATGTATGTGAGGGCGATGCAACCTCGTGGAGCCGATGATGAGCTGTTGGCTCAGATGTTTCATGAATCACTGAAAGGGTCAGCCTCGAAGTGGTTCTTATCCTTAGATGAGACTAAGCTGAAGACATGGGAGGATGTTTGCAATGAGTTCACTAATCACTACAAGTACAACACTGAGATTGATGTGACTCGTAGGGATCTTGAGACTACTAAGCAAGAACCGAGGGAGAGTTTCTCTGCTTTTATTTCTAGATGGAGGGCGAAAGCTTCGCAGATGACCCACAGGCCTACCAATGATGAGCAGGTGCAGATGGTGTTGAAGAGTCTCTTGCCCATTTACAACAAGTACTTGTTCTCGCAGTATTTCCCTAACTTCAAAGCCCTTGTTATTGCCGGTACTCAAGTTGAAGATGCTCTTGCTAGTGGGGCTCTCAAGGCCGAAGAACCCTTCAGAAACCGCCAACCACCTCTCAACCGCAAACCCAACCCTGAAGTCAATGCCATTGCCCAACCTTTTCAGGCTACCCAAGCAAACCGCCCATTCCAAGCTAGAGAGCCAGCCCGCCAATTCACCAATCTATACATGTCCCTGGAACGTGTCCTTGAGAAATTAAAGGCACGTGGTCTCCTTACCCCTTTGGAACCCCGGCCTCTTCCAGATCCATTACCCAGAAACTTCAAAGAGAATGAGTATTGTCAGTTCCACCAATCTAAGGGCCATCACACCAACCAATGCATGCGCCTTCGCCATGAAATCCAAGACCTCATTGACAAGAAAGTCATTGCCCCACCAAATCCACCAAGTCAACCAAATGTCACCAGTAACCCTCTTCCAACCCATGCTGTACCACCACCAGCTCAAATCAATGCCCTGGGCCTCGACGACCCAAAAATTCGTCACCCAATCCGCCCATATGTCCCACTCAAAACTACCTTAACAGAAGCCTTTTACCAAGCCCGATCCCAAGGCCTCATTACCCCACTCATACCCCGCTTCCATAAGCCTTTTTGCCAGTACCATAACATCTTCGGGCATGACACGGAGAATTGCAGAGTTTTAGGGAAATTGGTTCAAGATTTACTTGATGATGGAGAGTTATATCAGTATGAAGAACCTGAGCAAACTGAAGTTCTCGAAGAAGCTCCTAGAAGTGGGAATTCTCAACGTCAGTTGAAGGAGAGATATCTAGCAGGAGACCCGGAGGTCGGATTGTTAGGGGAATCGAGCGGCAAATTTGGTTATTATGTGCTCTATTCATCGAGAAAGATTTCCAATGAACCTATCATTCCAATGGGGTGGGATGATTTACCTGCAGAAGTTGAACTAGATATTCCTTCTTCACCCGAAGGGTTGAGTCAGGATACCATGCAGAAACAGTTTGAGAATGGAACCTCTTCAGTCGTGAAGATCATCAGGGAAGACAGTGATTTGATCGGTATGATTGAATGGGAGGACCTCATGAACACACCTGAGACGATAGAGAATCTATGGGCCAGTGATGAGGAAGTAGACCATCTGACTCGAGGCGGACGCCATTTTAAGCCAGCTCATTTGGAAGCCAGTAATCCGTTAGGGGAATTAGAGAAGGGTCAGCGATCAGATGTTATAGAAGAAGAGGAAGAGATATTGAAACAGTTGAAGAGAACACAGGCTAATCTTACCATTTGGGGATTGCTCATGGCCTCACAGAAGCATAGACAGACAGTGCTTCGGTTGTTGAATCAGGTGCAGGTTCCTATTGATACGTCCCCTGAGGGTTTGGTAGGTTTGGTAAATCCGGTTCATCATGGACCATCCATCTCATTTACTGAATCTGACTTACCCGAGAGCGGGAGTAATCATCTGCAAGCTCTGTATATCACTGCGGATATTTTGGGAAAGAGAGTTCCTTCAGTTTTGGTTGACAACGGATCAGCATTGAATGTGTGTCCGCTCAGTACTACTACTACATTGGGGATTGAACCATCTGAGTTTTCGCCATCAGGACAGACTGTTAGGGCTTATGACAACACTCGCAGAGAAGTTGTGGGAATGGTGACTCTTCCAGTTGTTATTGGGCCAGTTGAATTCAATGTTGATTTTCAGATCCTAGATGTGCCAGCCAGTTTTAATCTGCTTTTGGGAAGACCGTGGATTCATCCGACCGGGGCTGTACCGTCATCACTTCACCAGAAGATTAAGTTTCCTTATCAGGGGTCAGTGGTCACTTTGAAAGGGGATATGGAGATGAACCGAAATAGTCGAGTGCCAATCTGTGAGATCAGCCAGGAGTCATCAGAAGTGCTACTGTCAGGGTTCGATTATGTACAGGCTATCGAAAGAGAGCCCGAGCAGGCGGTTCTGTGTCTCGAATTGCATACTTATGAAGTCGAGGCGATCTATCCAATTGAACCTACAACTCCACCCTTATCAAACTGGGGCTTTGAAGACTGTCCTTTCATCCATGATTGTGAGGAGATCGAGTCACTTCCATCTGATGATAACTTGTAGGTGTCTTCAGTAGAATAGGATTTCCCTGCTTTCCTTGTAGTAGTATAGGATTTCCTTGTTTTTAATAAAAACCTCAACCTCATTTGAAGAGGTATGAGTGTTAGTTTGTTTCATCTTCTGTGTTCTGTTATTCAACCTTCAAATTAATAAAAGAAATATTCATTCTCTTTTCATCTCTCTTGTAGTGTCTCTTTTTTATCATCGTTGGATTTGTATGGCATGAATATAGACCCGCGAGAGGATGTTCTACCTGAGCTCGACGAGCAATATGGAAAGGGGCACGCTCAACCTAACATGGATGAATTAATTTCAATCAATTTAGGGACGGATGAATCACCTAAAATAATTAAAATTGGATCAACACTGTCGCCACAAGAAAGAGAATCATTGGTAGAGGTCTTGAGAGAGAACATTGAAGCTTTCGCATGGTCGTACCAAGATATGCCAGGCATAGATCCCGACATTGTGCAACATTTCATCCCCACTGATCCGAACATGAAGCCGGTCAAGCAGAAGCTGCGGAGAATGAAGCCCGAATGGGCCTTGAAGATTAAGGATGAAGTGATCAAGCAGATGAATGCCGGATTTCTGCAAGTAGTGGAGTACCCAGAATGGTTAGCCAACATCGTTCCAGTGCCTAAGAAGGACGGGAAAGTACGAATGTGTGTTGATTTCAGAGATCTCAATAAGGCGTGTCCTAAGGATGATTTCCCTCTGCCTCATATAGATGTATTGGTCGACAACACTGCTGGCCATGCACTCTTGTCTTTTATGGATGGCTTTTCGGGTTACAACCAGATCAAAATGGCTTCCCAAGATATGGAAAAGACAGCTTTCATTACACAATGGGGGACATTTTGTTATCAGGTTATGCCCTTCGGCCTTAAGAATGCTGGCACGACATACCAAAGGATGGCTACCACACTGTTGCATGATTTGATTCACAAGGAGGTGGAAGTGTACGTAGATGATATGATTGTGAAGTCTGTGGATAGGGAAGGACATTTAGCTGCTCTGAAGAAGTTCTTTGAAAGAATTATCAAGTACAAGCTGCGTCTAAACCCTCAGAAATGTGCATTTGGAGTGACTGCTGGGAAGCTGCTCGGTTTTATGATCACACAGAGAGGGATAGAAGTAGATCCGAGGAAAATCAAAGCCATCATGGAGATGCAACCACCAAAGACAGAAAAGGAAATCCGAGGATTTTTGGGACGAATTCAGTTTATCAGCCGCTTCATAGCTCAGTTGACGACTATCTGCGAGCCGATTTTCAAGCTGCTAAAGAAAGATGTACCGACTAAGTGGAATGAGGAATGTCAAGAGGCATTTGATACCATCAGAAGGTATTTGAGCAACCCACCAATACTGGTTCCCCCGCGACAAGGTGAACCGTTATTACTCTACTTAACTGTCACCGAAACCGCGATGGGAGCTATGTTAGCTCAATATCTTGAAGAATCCTTGAAAGAGAATGCCATCTACTACCTCAGCAAGAAGATGACGGATTATGAAGTGAACTATAGTGCTCTGGAAAAGACATGCGTGGCATTGGTGTGGGCAACTCAAAAGCTTCGCCATTACATGATGTCTTTCCAAGTACTTTTGATCAGTCGAATGGACCCATTGAAATATCTGCTTGAGAAGCCTGCTTTGTCCTATAAAACAGCGCGGTGGTTATTGTTATTGTCAGAATTCGACATTCAGTATGTACTGCAGAAATCGGTGAAAGGAAGAGCTATAGCAGAACACCTGGCAGAATGTGCTACTTCACAAGCAGGCAATGGCAATTACCAGTTCCCGGATGAAGAAATCCTTGTGGTAGAGAAGAAGGTATGGAAAGTGCACTTCGATGGAGCATTGTGTTAGAAGTATGCCCTAAAACCAATCCTAAAGGGTATATTGAGTTTCATATTATCTATATATGGAAGGTATAACTTATCTAATATGTTCTCACATATATGATAAGGTCCATGAATAAATGATAAGAGAAATATGCATCTCAAAGAGTTGAGATAGAGAGACTGATATTTCTCATATACATCTATTCTAAAAGAGTTCCTACTCAAAGGTTTATTAAAGTGGATATTTAATTAACCGTATGAAGAGTAGCACAGATTTAAACCAACTCATATGGAGGATAGGTAGTCTTTCCTATCAGTGTAGTGACACTTAGGTTAATCTGTGGGTGCATATTAGAGAATATGTACACTGAACATGATCTGCAAAGAGTATTCCTATGGTAGTTCTGTCAAAGGAATATTCTAGTGTTATGTCCATTTATTTGGTAGTCCTTAGACCTGAGACACCATAGCTGTCTTGTGCATAGGTTGCTAGAGTTTGATAGTATCTCGTACGGCCTTAACCATTAGGTTGTAATCGGTGCTTATTGGCTCTAATGAGTTATGCATGAAGATGGATGAGTGTGCAATAAGGGATCATCACTCTCAGTTATATGAGAGAGAATGTCAGGATAAGTTCACAAAGATAATTCTCAAAGGGAACCTCTGGCCAGAGTGATAGGTAAACAGTGAAAAGTGTTTCACTGCGATTACCTTATTGAGATTATATTTTGTGGAACAGATATCAAGTGGTTGAGATAGGGTTTGACTAAAACCATACCTATTATCTTAACTGTGACATTAGGGGATGAAGGATTAAATAACATGAAGGGTTCACATAGTTCTGCTATTCACCTAAACCTAGGGTATGTCATGATATGTTGCTAGATGTCACTCATGACCAGTGAAAGCCTATTGATAAAGTGTTATCAATGAGGGCAAAATTGGAATCGTTCCAATTGAACCTTAAAATAGAAAGTTTCTATTTTTGGGAGACATAGAGATGTCCCCGTCACTGCTAGGTTAGGGTGAACCCAAAGGGTCACACACAATAGAGAGTAAGTGAGTTCCTTAAGCTTGAGAGAGGGGAATCCTATCATGGCGTTTGTTTGACTTTAATAATTAAAGGTTAATTGATTTAAAGTCAATACTAACCGAGAATAGGGTTATTCTATTCGAGGATGATTGGTCATGCTAGCACTAGTAACCAAACACCCCCCAAAGAGGAGAAAGTCTATAAATATGAGTGTTTCACACACTCTATGCTATGCTAACCCTAAGAGCCGAAATTTCTCTCTCCTCTCCCTCTCCATTCTAGCTTGCCACAAAGGGTTGTGGAAGACTAGAGAAGGTTTCGGAGTCTTGCTCTCGTGTGGATACGCTTTGGAGGTTTCATGCTTTTGAAACTCGAAGGATTCCTACACCGAAGAACATAATCAATGTAAGTTTTTACATGCTTTGATTAATTGTTTATTTATGTATATATGATCCGATGCTTGTATCGTTCTTGGTGGTTTTGTGAAACATGGATGTTTTTATTAAAAATGAAAAAGTTTTGTTTTTACCCTGTTCCGCTGCGCATCCATGTCTGTGATTTTCACAGAACCTTACACATTGAATAGGAAAGGATGTGGCATAGGAGTTTGTCTGGAGACACCTGAAGATGTGATGATACCTGTAGCAGTGAAACTGAACTTTAAGGCAACCAATAACATAGCTGAGTATGAGGCTTGCATTTTAGCCTTGGAATCAACATTGGCCTTGGGAGTAGAAGAGCTCGAAGTGTATGGGGATTCAGCCCTTATCATATGCCAGACTAGAGGAGAATGGAAGACTAAGGATGAGAAGCTACTGCCATATCACGATTATCTAGAGACACTGGCGAAAGAATTCCGTCAAATAAAATTCTTTTACCTGTCTAGGCAAAAGAACAAGTTTGCGGATGCCTTAGCCACTCTAGCATCCATGGCAGAGATCCCAATAGAAGGGGGGACTAGCACCAATGATCATTGAATCTAGAGAAGAACCCATCTACTGTTGTGCCCTAAGGGAAGGAGAACCAAATGACGGGAAGCCATGGTATCATGATATTCAGCAATACCTAGAAAAAGGGGAGTATCCGCCAGAAGCATCTTATGTTGACCGAAGAGCTTTGAGAAGGTTAGCTAGCCAGTTCATTCTGTGCAGTGGGAAATTGTATAAAAGATCTTATGACGGTGTCCATCTCTTGTGTGTAACAGAAGATGAAGCAGAACGGATCATTCAGGAAATACATGAAGGGGCTGGGGCTCCACACATGAATGGGGCTCCACACATGAATGGGTATATGCTTGCGAAGAAGATTCTGAGACTGGGTTACTATTGGTTGACCTTAGAAAGTGATTGTGCTAAACATGTTAAGAAATGCCATAAGTGCCAGGTGTTTGCAAGTGGTAAGCATCAGCCATCCATGCCACTCACTACCATGTCATCACCATGGCCGTTTGCAACATGGGGCATTGATATCATCGGCAAGATCACTCCTGCGGCCTCGAATGGGCACGAGTACATACTGGTGGCTATTGATTACTTTACCAAGTGGGTAGAAGCAGTGTCGTACAAGACTTTGAATGCTAAGCAGGTTGCCAAGTTCATACAGTGCAACATCATCTACCGGTATGGAGTGCCACGGGAGTTTATTTCAGACAATGGGCAGCATTTCAAAAAAGAGACTGAAGAGCTTCTTAAGAAATATGGTATAGTACATCACCATTCCTCTCCTTACCGTCTGCAGACTAATGGAGCAGTAGAGGCAGCTAACAAGAATTTGAAGACCATTTTGAAGAAGACCACGGACACGTACAATGATTGGCATGAGAAGTTGCCTCTGGCATTGTGGGGTTATCGCACATCCATTAGAGCGTCAACTGGGGCTACGCCCTACTCGTTAGTGTATGGTATGGAAGCAGTGTTACCAATTGAGTTAGAGATACCTTCACTTAGGGTAGTTATGGAAAGCCAACTAGCAGAAGTCGATTGGATGAGGGATAGATATGAGCAGCTGTCACTAATTGACGAGAAGAGATTGAGGGCCCTATACCATGTTCAAGGTTATCAGAGAAGAATAGCAAGAGCATTTAACAAGAGAGTCAAAAACAGGGGCTTAAAAAAAGGGGATTTGGTACTCAAAGAAATCAGAATGCCGATTCATGATCCAAGAGGGAAGTTCAAGCCAAGTTGGGTGGGACCTTACATCATCAAAGAGATATTATCAGGCGGAGCCGTGCGCCTTATGGACATAGATGGGATCGAATTCTCTCAACCTACCAATTTGGATCAGTTGAAAAAGTATCATGT
>JAESVK010000669.1:2530160-2584165 GCA_017140935.1 Hamamelis virginiana | reverse complement strand
TATCCCTCTGCTAGATCCCTCGCCAGCTGAAGAATGACGTGGTGGGTTAGGTGCCTGAAACGGTGTTCACAATTTGATCAGTTCGTGAAAAAGGAAGGAAGCTGAATTTGAGAATGTGATTTGAAGTTACCTGTTGACGAGTGAGAGCGGAGGTCCTCAAGCTCATCCTGCGAAGGTCACGCCTCATGGCAGTAGTAAGATCGATATAATCCTGGCAATACTCTCGAGGGACCTGTCAGAAATGAATAGTGTCAGTGTATCAGTGGGAATGCATGTGCAGTTGTTTGATTCAGTGGGAGGTTCACCTGTTCGTAAGATGGGTCTATGTGATATCCCTCATCGACTGAAGGTCGTGAAATAGTAGAAGTCACGAAATTGTCTTCAACTATTAGCTCAATGTTCCAGTCTGCAGGCTGTAAGGCAGGAGGCCTATTCGTGTCTTGATCATCATCACTAGCAGCAGCTCTAGAGCTTTGACCCCGGGCACGGCGACTCTGTGGACATGAAGATGAAGTTTTGTGAATGCATTTACAAGGATGAAAGAAAGTGTTATATTTACATACCCTTTGAGGAGGTTCTCCAGTTGCCAAGGGGCGCATCAAGAACTGTTGGCAGAAGACCTCGTAGCTCGCATCAGAGAAAAGGAAAGCAGAAAGATCTACTCCCCTTTTGGACTCTAACAGGGCCTCGCCCTTCAGTTTATCAGTATGGCGCATATTTGCAGGAAGCAGAAAAGGCACTCTAGCTGCATCCATGTTTCCATAAACTTGGCGATAGACCCTTTCACCCAAGTACCAGTACCTGCCAGCAGGCCCCTCAAACAAAATTCGCCTATGAGCTAGGAGTACACTATGCATGTGAGGGGGAGCCAAAGTAGTCCTCCAAGTACCCCATGGGTCCCAGTTCACCTGAAGATTGTGAAGAGTATGAGAATTGAATTCAGAAGATTTAAGAGAAAGACGGTGGTTTGGGATTTTACCTGTTCTGCAGTAAGACCAGCAAGGATAGCCTTGGCAGCAACATAATCATACCTGTGGAGGTTGGAGTGCTTCCTGTGACATGGATCAAAGCGGGCTAAAAATGGCCAATGGTTAACCCCATCTTTCAAGAGAGGACAACCAAGACCCAAATAGATAAATGCCCATACCTGCATGAAAGAAAGATCAGGGAGTTGATAAAGATATGGAAAGATTCTATTGAAAGACAATTGGGTGAAAACAGTACCTGCCATATGAAAGCCAAGCCACCAAAGTCTTGAGCAGCATCTCGCGATTTGTCACACATGGAGCGATACATAGTCGCTAATGCAGCTCCGCCCCAGTCATACAGATGAATATTATCTGTAATCTCCAAACTCTTCAAAAAGCCTAGAGGGGCTATGTCCTGTGTACCTGCAAAGAGAGTGCATGAGAGCAGATACAGAATGAATGCACGGGCAATATCCTCGGGTTCCCCTCCCTCCTCTTCACTCTGAATGCTAAAGTGATTATAGAGCCAAGAGCGCCTGACTCCTCTTTTTGTCAGAGGAACATTTTCAACGCCCAAAAGGTTGTACAGGTATTCCTCATCAGTGTGAGCTTCGTCATAAAAGGCGAGTGGTTGGCCCCCAATATGAAGTCCTGTAATCATGGTGAAGTCAAATGGGGTCATAGTCATTTCCCCAAACCCGAAGTGGAAGGTGTTGGTGGTGTCCCACCAGAGTTCAGAGAAAGCAATCATGGCCATTCGATCCATGTTGTCAAGCCAGAGAGAATCCAAGAAGAACTTAAAGCCCGCCTGTTCAACAATGGCCTTAGCTTGGGGTTGGCGTGCTTCCATTAATTCCCACCACTTGATGAGTTTACCCAAGGAGTATCTGGTACGGACTTCAAAATTGGGCTGCATAAACACATTTGAGATTATATTCACATCAAAGCAAATATTGTTATTTCTAAAGGAATTTTGATTCAAATGCAATGCAAGCATGACTATTGATTTACATATCATGAAATGAAGTAAAATTTATGCTTTGAATGAGCCAAAATGATCAATACATTTTCCAAAGGATTTTACAAAAAAAGATGTATGCATATTGTGTGACACAATTTATTATCAAAGGCATGGGTGGTGTCACCAAAATCCGAAATGTTTCAAATTCAAAATTGATGGTGTTTTAATCAAATTAAACATCATAGAAAATTTTTGAGATACTTTACATGACATGAAATGGCTTGTAAAGAAGAAAATGGATGATGGTGTCATTGAGACATTTTATAAAACATGTGATATGCATATTTTCAAAATGATGTTTTCAAAGAAGATTGATCATGGCAAATACTTTCTAGAATCCTACAAAAATCATTGAAACATGATTAGGATATATTTGATTTGAAAAATCAAAGCTTACTTCATTGAGACATTTCATCAAACACTTGGTGTGCACCATTCACAAACTTGTGAAGCTATGGAATGGGGCTCCCATGCTTTTCCCAAAGGTTACAATGATATGAAAATCAACAATCAACATGTAAACAAGCATTTCAATTCAACCAATTGCATATGAATCAAGAGTTATTAAAGAAATTTAACTTACATTGTCTTTGGAGTGAATATATGAAAGATGTGTTCTAGGCTCCAAGAGTAGAGATGGTGGATGGGAATCTCCATATGAGGGCGCCTTGTACCTAGCCTTGACTTCCAAGAACGGATATTTGAAGTAAGGTGGAGGTAATTGATCCATTTTTGAAGAGAATGGGGTATGTGAGAAGTGGAGAGGTTCACACCAAATGAAGACAAGTTGAAGAGCTTGAGGAGATGAGAGTGATTTTGTGTTGCTAAGAATATGAACCAATATTTTGGTTGAGTATGTGTGAATTGAAGATCAAAAGCTAGGGTTTTGGGAGCAAAACCAAGCTTGGAAGAGGTTTGGATTGAGCACAAGAGTGCATGTGAGAATGAGGGGTCTTAAAAGGCAAAAAAATTTCGGGTCACACATGGTGACCGTCCTAGCTAGGACAGCCAACCGTCCAGCCTAGGACGGCCAGCCGTCCAGGCTAGGACGGCCACCAGTGTACCCCAAGTTGATTTTCCCAATTTTTCGTTTTTTCGGTCAATTTCTTCCAAAATTAGTTCATGTTTTGCATGGAAATTACCACTAAATGATGATTTTGAATGTTGATTTTGAATTTGGATGATGATTTTGAATGATGACTTTGAAAACATTATATGGGAGAAGTACCATATAAT
This sequence comes from Hamamelis virginiana, assembly GCA_017140935.1. NCBI lineage: Eukaryota > Viridiplantae > Streptophyta > Magnoliopsida > Saxifragales > Hamamelidaceae > Hamamelis > Hamamelis virginiana. The sequence goes on along the minus strand of JAESVK010000669.1, from coordinate 2,580,940 downwards.
TGAGGCTGTGTTCATGTGGTGGATAGGCCATATGAACAGTGAGTTTGAAGTTATTTTATGTGAGACATAAAATAACTATTTGATTTGTCTTATGTGATTATTTTATGTGAAACATAAAATGATAGGGTGTAATTATTTTATGTGAGACATAAAATAATGCTTTATATGGGAGAAGTACCATATAATTGATGATAGGTTCATATGGGAGATGTACCATATAAAGTGATGGGTTTGATTTGTTTTATGTGAAACATAAAATAATGTGTTTGAAATATTTCATGTGAGACATGAAATAGTGATGTGAGATTATTTTATGTGAGACATAAAATAATGGGTTATATGGGAGAAGTACCATATAATTGATGATAGGTTCACATGGGAGATATACCATGTGAACGATGAACTTGAGTTATTTTATGTGAAGCATGAAATAACATTTTGACTGATTTGTGATTATTTTATGTGAAACATAAAATGATGAGATATGATTATTTTATGTGAGACATAAAATGATGTTTATATGGGAGAAGTACCGTGTAATTGGGGTTGTGTTTATATGGGAGATGTACCATATGAACAATGAGTTTGAAGTTATTTTATGTGAGACATAAAATAACTATTTGATTTGTCTTATGTGATTATTTTATGTGAAGCATAAAATGATAGGGTGTAATTATTTTATGTGAGACATAAAATAATGCTTTATATGGGAGAAGTACCATATAATTGATAATATGTTCATATGTGAGATGTACCAAATGAACAATGAGTTTGAATTGTTTTATGTGAAGCATAAAATAATGGTTTGAAAATATTTATATAGGAGAAGTACTATATAAATAATATTTCTTATGGGAGATGTACCATAGAAATAATGAGTCTGAACTATTTTATGTGAGAGAAATATCACATAAGATAATAACCTGCATGTGTTTATGTGAGAGAAGTATCACATAAAATGATAGCTTGTATGTGTTTATGTGAGAGAAGTATCACATAAAATGATGATTTGTGTATGCTTATGTGAGTGTGATATCACATAAAAGTTTGTTTTATGGTTTGTTGGCGTGATTGATTTTGAAATAATTGGAAGTGTGACTTCCAAGAATTGTTTTCATTCTGGGTGTTCGTGAGATGTTGGTTGATTCATCCGTCTTTTGTTGCGGCAAAAATGGGATGCCATCTTGTTTCGTTGGTATTACATGGCGAAGCCATGAAACACCAACGAGGGGCTTCTGTGGACACCCCATTTTTACCATTTATTTCTACCATATATCCATGCAAATGATCAACTAGAATAGCTGATCATTGGGTGAGGAATTGGTCTCGTAAAGACCAAATTGACCAAATTGCCCTTTTCTGAGGAAAAGGACAATTCATTATTTCATGTGTACATTTGGATTGGAATCAACCCATTTGTATTGCATTTGACTTTTGAGGTGTTTTAGAACATCCCTGTAAATTTTCATGGCATTCTGATGAGAGCTCGATAGGTAATTAGGGTTTTTGCGACTTGAAGGGCATTTTCGTCCTTTTTCTCGTATAATTTCCAAATGACCTCCGAATTCGAAACGGATTGTTTCATGAGGTTTATATGGATGTGGGGAGTGTATTTGGTATGTCAATTGAGCCTTTGAATGGTTAGGATGGATTCTCCCAAAATCGATCCCACGGGTAAGGATGAGCCAAATTAGGGTTTCGATCAAATTGACCGTGAATTTGTCGTTTTCACCAAAACAAAAGATTTTCAAAACATGTTGTTAAGTGCCAATTTCATGTTGAAACCATGTTTTTAGAAGTGGTGCAAGCCTAATTGATCAATTTTACAAAACAGAGAATGGTCATTTGACCAATTTTGGCACAACCGGGTCAATCGGCTAGCTTTTTGCTAAAACCCTTGACCATGGTCAATTGATTTTAACCCAAAAAACATTCTAAAAATGTGGAGGATCAAAGCACGGTCGTTTTGAGCCCTGAACCATCGGATTTGGATCAAATTTGACCAAAATATGGCCAAAATTCGAAAACCCTAGAATTAGGGAACTTTTTTTTGGAAAATCAGCGTGGTGACCGTCCTAGCTAGGACGGCCAACCGTCCAGCTAGGACGGCCAACCGTCCATGCCTAGGATGGCCACCAGCATGGCTCGAGCCAATTTTGCCATTTTTGAAACCTTGACTTATTTTGGCCGATTTGATTTGATTTTTTGGCTTAAATGCGAAGGGTTTCAGCTTTCAGACCCTAGAAAGACTCATCCTAGGCCTTAGGATCGTTTTTTAAAGAGTTTAATCTCAGCCATTCAAGGGTTTTGAACCCTAACTCTATATATATTGCACTATAGAGGTTCAAGAGGGAGGGAGGAGAGAATCTTAGGGTTTTAGAGAGAAGAGGCTACAGAATTTTGGGGCTCTTCATTCTTACACCATTGAAGGAGTAAGAACTCAAGGCTAGGAGCTTGAAGGAGGGGAGCCAAGAAGGAGATTGAAGGGTAAAATCCTTAGCCTTATTCTTGTTTTCCTTGATTCTTACATAAGTTCATGAGGTTGTGGTGTAATCCCTTTTGATTTTCGTATGAAATGGATTTTCTTTTTTCTTTCTTTCTGTTATGAGTATGTTTAATATGATAGGATTAGCTTTTATTTGTTATTTCATGTCATATATATATGATTAGGATTAATCTTGGTGTTATTTTATGTAAGCATGTAAGATTAGGGTTAGTTTCATTATGATTGCATGTTAGTAAGCATGTTAGGGTATCCTTTATTGTGATTTAATGCATGTTAGGGTTAGCTATATTATTATTTTATGTGATTAAATGTGATTAGGGTTAACTTAGTTAGGGTTTTATGTGAGTATGCATGCTAGGGTTAGCTTTGTCATGATTTTGTATGTAGATGCATGGTTAGGGCTAGTTTTATTGATATTTTATGTATAGATGCATGATTAAAATTAGTGTTATTTTCATTCTATGTGAGTAAGCATGATTAGGATAGTTTCTTATCATTATTTTATGTGAGCATGCATATTAGGGTTAGCTATATTATTTTATGTGATTTTATGTGATTAGGATGCATGCTTATGGTTGTTTAGTTTAATTACTATTTTATGTGAATATGCATTTTAGGGTTGATGTGTATGATTAGGTTAGCATGGTTGTGACTTTTGTTAGTATGCATGTTTAGGATTAATCGTGATTTTGTGTATGCATGCACGAGTAGGGTTAGATTTGTTGTTATTTTAATATGTGATGAGTCTTGAGTCTTTTACTTGTGCTTTTATGATTATTTGAATGCTTGCCATGGTCTTAATGGTTTGAATGTAAAAAATTGGACGAGGGAACGTGCAAAGGTAAGATCCTTCCCTTGTGATATTGATTTGATGGTTTAGGATGTATAAAATGTGCACGAGGGAGCGAGCAAAGGTGAGATCCTTCTCTTGTGATTAAATTGATCATTTAAGCATATTTTGGTGTAATTTTTGACATGTTTTTGCATAGTAATTTAGTATATTCATGTAGGATGCATGCTAGGTCACTAACACGATTTTTATTACTTCTTTTCAAAGTTTTTAGAGTGATTTAAAGTCCGCTTTCAAATCTGTCCGGAATTGAAAATGGTCTTAAATGACTTCTAAAAATTATTTTAGGGCCAAAACCAACTTAGAAATATGCTTAGGTTCACATAGATTAATTAGTGTGCATTTAGGAGCATTTTCATGCATCTTTAGAATTGATTACTTGTTTACTTAGTTAAATTACTGCATGCATTTGCATTAGTATGTTAGGGTTTTTAGATTAACTTTAGGGTTAGTTAGAGACCCTAGGCTAGGAAGGTCACTTGACCTTCCCTAGGAATTTCCTGTGTTGTAAAAATCACATTCTGATTTGAATATTTTGATCAGTTTGAGAGTCAACCTTCGAGATATTTATAAAAAGATTTTTGATGCAATATTTATGAAATAAATATGATTTTATGAGATATTTGATTATTAATTGATTTTCAAAAGATTTGAAATGTTTTAAAGATTTTCTTACCTTGGAATGAGATTCCTCCCATATGATTTGTTTTCTTGAAAATCTTTGAAAAAGATTTTTAATTGGAATTTAATTCTAAAGATAAGAATTATTTTGGAATATTTGGATTTTATGAATATCTTTTAATTTGAAATGATTTCAAATAAATGATTTTAAATAAATGATTTGAACAAACAAAAACTCTCGAAGTTAGAGTCTTGAATTAGGTTGAAATACCTTTGATGATGTGATCGATTACAATAGGAGAGTCCTAGGGTAGTCGAACTACGTGGACTTTGATACTTGCTGGGTGATACTAGTAAGTTACGTAGGCGCTAATAGGGCTCAAGTCCGCCCTAGGATGCCCATAGGGTGTCCTAGGTTTTAGGGGTTTGTTTGTATATATTTTTTATTATTAATATAGCTAATATAGATAATGCATTTATATCAATATTTTTTTGGTTGATTTAGATTATTTAGGATTGTTTGAAATAAGAAATTTAAATAGCCCAAATAAATTAGAAGTCCTTTAATTAGGGCGAGGTGGGTGCCTACAAGTGAAAGCTTGGAACCTTCCCACGTCGTAACCTAGCCCCCGGATCCAACTCTGGTTTGTAGACAGTCTTTTCATTGAAAATGGAGTTTGTTTTGTTTTGATTTAAAAAATAAAATATTTTTCATGGTTTCCTTATTCCTTAAAAATAAGGTGGCGACTCCTTTGTTTGTTTTGATTTCTAAACTCCCCTAATCACATCGCCCGGTGATGATGTGGACTCACACACCACCTAAAGCCCCGTCCACGAGGCTGGTCCACAACGGCATATTATTTACGACATTTTTTAAACGCCGTTAATACTTTTTAGTGCATTTATCAAAATCCATTAATGGTTGTCATTTTCCTGCAATGAATAGTTGTTCACAGTATTTCTAAACCGCCATAAATAACATGTTTTTTACAATGTTTTTGAAATGCCGTGAATAAATCTTTAAATCTGTATTAAAAAGTGCCTATTTTCATGTCCTTATCTACTTATTCTATATTGTAATAAAAGACTACCATTTATATAGTTAATATATCATAGGGAATATACTAAAGAAATTATCACATCTATAACCAAATTCATGAAAATATATCATGGAAGAATTAAACTATATATTCAGTACCTCTAGCTACCTACTACATTATCCAATCCAAAGCAAAATTCTAAAATATTTACACAAAAAAATTCACCCTTTTTTACTTGCACATAAAGCCCAAGTCTGCTCTTTTGTCTTCTTTGCAAGGTCCTGGAGTTGACAAGGCAATTATAGGAAAGTCAATAATCTCATTCATGCATGTATTAATTGTAGAATAATGAAAACATAAATTGAAAAGATATGAAATGTAATAAGGCCCTAAATTTATTACTATAACGAGAATGTTATATGCTTTTGAAATAAATAATAATAATAATAATAATAATAATAAAAGTAATTTAATGTTTGCTTTTTTTAATAAGTTTGAGATGACAGGGCAAATCATTTAAGATAACCATAATAAAAGTAATTTAATGTTTGCTTTTTGAGACGAAAATCCGGCAGCATTTCGTCTGTTTTTGCAACATTTTCAAATTTTCACCTATTAAAAAAAGAGTTCATAACACTTCTATAATCACAATTATCTCAACACCACAATCAAATGACGTCTCCCACGCCTCTTAATATTACATCACAAACATTATAATTCATGAATAAGAAAGTAACCATAAGTTTGAGATGACATGACAAATCATTTAAGATAATCATAATTAAAGTAATTTAATGTTTGCTTTTTGAGACGAAAATCCGGCAGCATTTCATCTGTTTTTGCAACATTTCCAAATTTTTACCTATCAAAAAAAGAGTTCATAACACTTCTATAATCACAATTATCTCAATACCACAATCAAATGATGTCTCCCACACCTCTCAATATTACATCACAAACATTATAATTCATGAATAAGAAAGACAAGACATGACAAACTATATAAAAACATACTGCATATCACTACTTTACGTTAGAATTCTATTTTATATTGCCCAAAAAATGAATCACAAGTGTAACATGGTACGAAATAGTACTTTAAATTTTAACCCTTTACCTCCTCTCCATGTCAACCATCAATCCGAATGCAATCCATTGGCCATGCAACTGTAGTTCCATAAGCTTCATCAAGGGTTAAAAACTACCGTGTTGGACGAGGCAAGGCAACATCTCTGACAAGTATTTCATCCACCCAAACCCTATAGTAACCATAACCAAGTGGCACGTGGTGCACAGTACTGGTAGGATCTGTAGATGAAATCTTACCCCGTGCCACATCAATTTTGTCCCCAATCCAATGGATCAAAGTGCATGCGGCATTCTCCAACGAACCACCACCAGGAACCTCTATTCCTGCCTGTTGTGCCTAGCATTGGGAGCATGAGAGGAAAAAACGTTAGATGATCTATGAGTAAAGCATATATATAAACAATATTGATTTATACAAATTTACCTGCCCACTAAAGTTTGCACTAGGCATTGTACTACTTTGTGTCTGGCCCTGCAAAAGTATGGATATTGCATTATAAACAATTATGTTATAAATCACATGTTTTACTCTCACATTTTTTGTCTAAGTTGTCCGCTTACCAATTGTATGCCAGCTGAAGCCAGAGCTACCTCCATCAACCTTAACCTTTCAGCCAAATCACTGAACCCGCTTACCTGTTGCTTCAGTTCCTGTATCTCATCTCTCATCACTTGATTGGTTCTGTTTGATTGAATTGTTGTGCGAAGCATAGACGGCGTAACCCCAAACCCCATCCCACGTACTCTTCTTGGGCGCTCACGACCAAATACGTGAGTTAGGGCATCATCGTCAATGCCGGTGGGGTTTTGGCCTGCAGGAGATTGTGAATATTGGTCCATTTGTTCCTGCACGTACCATTGTTAATATTTATATGACAATATCTATTTACATTATATGTAAAAGAGAAAATCACTTACAATATATTGGGCAACTTGGTCACTAACTGGTTTGTCTTTTGGAGCATAGCATTTTTTCCACACTAAAACTCGATCCACTGGTGGATCTTCAGCTGTACAATTCTGTTTCTACAATTAATGTATGGGACATTCCATATTGATTAGTAATTCGGGAGTTACACATTTAAAAAGTATTGCACATATGTCAAGATTACAAAAAGAAATACTTATTACCAGTTCATGCTCCAACCGAGCAAATCCTTTACGGGATGTGCGGTGTACTATATTCTGATGCGACCGCACATCTTTCATTTTGTCACTTTTATCCTGTTCAAAAAAGCAAAAATATGTTTACAAAAAAGAAATACAATCATAAAATTAAATTTCCAAAAAATTACATTTTTCTCTAAATACAAAAGTGACAAAAACCTTGAACTGTTTTGATTTTCGCTGCATAACAAATTGCTTCCAGTGATCCAAGGAAACATAATTCGGCCTGATGCTTTCTTCTGTCTGTCCCTTTTTGGTTTTCTTAACGCACGAGTCAAATTGCATCTCTCATCCCGCAAAGATTTACCCATTTTGGACATAGCATACTGGTAGGCATCAACTTTCATTGTGTACCTTTGCTGCAATGTTCCAGAAGCAAAACTTTTAGTTAGTTACATTTAAAACATAAATAAATACGTGTTAAGTTAAATTATATATCTATAAGATACCTTCACTATAACCCCCAACCGTTGCTTGATATCATCGTCAACATTACGCCAATCATCATAAATGATTGGCTATAATGATTGGCATTCGCTCTCTTGCCAAACGTCCTAAGAAAGTAGAGAAAGGTTGTGAATTTCTATCAATGGGTTGACACCTTTCATTAAAATACACATCCATTTGATCTTCATCAATTTTTAATTTAGCACGTCCTCTCCCTTTCTTGACTTTAATTCCTTTTCCTTTAGGGTCATGTTCGACCCCTAAATCAACCTATTCCCCTTCTTCAGAAGAATCTGAAGAATCTCGTCTCGGGCCCAAATCTTCAAGTTCTATTTCTCCGCCCTCTCGTAAAACAGCCGCTATGACTGCTTCCCTTTCTTTCTGAGCCTTCTTCTCCCCCTTGTTCTTCACAAAGAATAATATGTTATATTAGATGTAACACCTCATCACATGGTCCATTGTCATTGCAGTCATATGGTGCAGAGCTTGATGTAAATAGGAAAGAACCTTCGCCACTCTAGTTTGATGCAGCCAACCTGCTTGTTGTTTCACAGTCCAAACCAATTACATAAATTCAGAAGGCATTTGACTTCTATTATTAGATGTGATTATTAGATACACATAGTATCAATAGAAATGTAACAAATACCCTAAATTACAGTGAAGGAATTTGAACCCTAGACCAATAGAGCTAAGCCTCATTAGTAACTATCTGTAAAGGCATTCAATAATGTGGTTTAAATTACATCTATCTAACTTCAGTTATAGGCCTCTTTTCCTTGGACCAACCAGTCAGGTAAGTTGTGTAGTGGGAACTCCAAAGGTCAGTGCCAGAGTGAAATCAAATTGACCACAAAAGAAGGAAAAAAAAACAGAAAAAACAAGGCTACTTTAAAATATAAGAATACAAAAATGTCCATTGATCACTAGCTTGGTCCCCACTCAACAAAGAAAACTCATGCTCTAGTTGTTTGCTGAAAAGATGGACTATGACATTCCAAATTTCTTTTCCTTTCCTCCATCTTCTCGGTAACCAAATAGAAGATCCAAGGTTCTTAATCTAGGAGATCCCATCTCATAACTAGTCAGCAATTCTTGATTCATGCACAAATATTAACACCCTCAAAAATTTATTTAAACAGAGAGTTTAAGTCATTATTGTTCAGCTTCAATGCATAAATATTACTGCCTCTATAAATAATAAGACATCCACTTATCTTACTGCAAAAATATTGGCTAAAAAACAATTACTATATGCGAAGGTATGTCTTTTTATATTTTCAACTTTTTAAAAAAATAAGGAAGCTTCCGTAGCAATATGATAGTGTGAACATACCTAGCAAACTGAAAGATGTCAATCACTAGTAATTAAACACATCTTAATCATAAAAACATCAAAAATTTAACAAATAAATATATTAATTTCTCTTTCTTTTCTTTTCAATTTTTTTTTTTTTAAATTTCACTTTTCACCTAACAACTACTTGACTATTGCATGAACTAAAATAATAAGAATTCCCACATATTCTAAGACCGCCAGATGCACTGTTTTGGCTCTTGACGTTAGTCCATTGATGGTGAGGTTTTGTTTTGAACCTTCTGCCATTACTTAGCTTAATTATGAAATGAAAGTGTTTTCTTTGTTTTTATCATTTCCACCCTTATTAGATGCATTTTAGTATTTTATGTGCTGTTCTAGCTAGCTAGGGTTCATCTTTATATGACCAAGCCAAATCTATCATATATATATATACACACACACACACAGACCAATATGAATTTGCTAGTCAATAGTTAATTGTTTCAGTCAACGGCCGCAGCCCCCCTACAGAACATAGGTCTTAACTAAATGAAGATGTTCCCAAGGCCTAAACCATCATGGGTTATTCAGTTCGGTTTGGATTTTTGCTCTTCTTATGTTGGTTGAAGACAAATTTAAGCATCCCAAAGACAACTAATAACCCACCCATATTAAACACCCCTTCACCTCTTTTCTACAATATTAATCCCTTTTGTTATTCCCCAAATAGAGAAAATTAATATTTTTTTCATTTGACATATTGGTAAGAGTTGAACTCATGTTATCCGCTTTACTTTAGAATTGTCCCAAAGTTATTACTACTAGATAATTAAGACAACAGTGATAACAAAAGGCCAATACATCCTAACTTGTGTGTATATATATATATAACAAAAGGCCAGTACTTCCTAACATCCATAGACAACAGTGCTATGGCTGTTGCTTATGTGGAAAGCTTCATTTCAAACAGTTATATTTCCAAATATATATATGAATTATCTATAATGCAAAGTTAATCTATAATGCAAAGTTAAAACTAAATAATCATATAGGCACCTTATATGATGTAAAGTTAAAATTGAATAATCATATAATGCAAAGTTAAAACTGAAACATAACCATATAAATAAAAAGGCTGAGGCAAAGTTAATCTATAATGCACAGACATCCCTATAAATCATAACAAGTTTCTCCAAAACTCAATAATCATATAGGCACCTTTTTTGGATCGGACATATGGTCTGGAAAATAAATCTAGGGAGATATCTGAACAGCTGTGCCATTCTACAGTGTTCAACAAACATAAATTTATACTTCTACACACTGATTTATAAAAGGACACACTGGATCGGACATATGGTCTGCAAAAGGGTATGTTGAGAAAAGAAAGCAAAAAAAAAAACATAACTCTACAAAAAAAAAGGGGTATATGAGATCTACCTAAAATATAAAACAAAGAAAGCAAAAAAAAAAAAACATACCTCAAGATCGGTATGATGAGACTTCGTGCAAAAGGGTTTCTTTATGTCATTTTGAGATCTCTCATCCTCCAACTCATTGTAGTAGGGCTTGGAACTCGGGATCCCCTCGACCAGACCTTGCCCGACGGTGGTCGTAGATCATGAGCTGAGCTGCCGGCTAGCCGTATCTCTCTCGGTGGGAACTAGGTCTCGATCACGGCGGTAAGATCAGGGGGTGACGGCGGCAAGGCTTCCACGGTGGTGGATCAAGGTTCTCGCACAGTACTGGTTCGATTGAGGGTTTCTAGGCAACGACGCGGAGAATGAAGAGAACAGAGGGAAAAGAAAAGAAAGGGGTTCGCGGGTTAAAAATTCACTAACACTATTTACGGCGTTTAAGAAACGCCGAGAAAACCAATATTATTTACGGCGTTTATAAAACGCCGAGAATACCTTGACTTTTTAAGGCGTTTAAAAAACACCGAGAATACTTGATTTTTATACTTTTTACGGCGTTTAACAAACGCCGAGAATATCTTCACTATTTACGGCATTTAAAAAACGCCGTGAATAAATTTACGACTTTTGTTAAAAACACGGGAGGGATGAAACTAGGGCGCGGGGAAAAGGAAAAAAAAAAGAGGGAAAGGGAAATTTCGCGGCAGATTGTTTACGGCGTTTAATAAACGTTGTTAATACTATGACTTTTTATGGCATTTGAAAAACGCCGTCAATACTTCTACTTTTAACGGCATTTAAAAAACGCCATAAATAGTAATGCTGTGATGTTTTACGGCGTTTAATAAACGCCGTCAATAAGGGCATCTTTTTACGGCAGTTAGAAAACGCCGTTAATACTATATATTTTTACGGTGTTTAATAAACGTCGTAAATACTACTGCTTTTACGACTTATATTAAAAAACAGGGAATGGATGACTTTTTAACCACTTTTTACGGCATTATATATAAACGCCGTAAAAAAAATGCCGTAAATACCCCTTTTTATTGTAGTGTCATGTTTAGCTCTTGAGGCCCAAAGGCTCATTTTTAAGTTCAGATTAGGGTTTTTCGACCGGGAATGACTGGGATTCGATCTTTTTATCAAATTACGGTCTTTAAAGGCTTCAAAAAACTTTCTTAAAATGTTTTAAAACTTGTTTCGAGAAGAAGAAATGATTTCGAGCGCGATTGGTTAGCAGATTTCAAAACCCTAATTTGGACCCGGCAGGCCCTAAACAGCTAGTCGGTTGAATTTTCCCTAAAATTTTGACTTTATTCAATGCATTTTCACTTCAAACACTTCTCAAAACATAGATAATCGAATCACGATCGTTTTGGCGCTTGAATCGTCGAATTTGGCCTTAAAACGGGTCCGAATAGCCGAAAAAAACCAAAATCGGGTCAAAACGGGCTGAGACAGGCCCAAATAGGGCAAAATTGGGCTGCAGGCTCGATGGCCGTCCACCAAGGGATGGCTAACCATCCTTGAAGGACGGCCAACCGTCCCAAGGTGGATGGTCACCCGAGCCTTTGCCCAATAACTGCTATTTTTCAGTTTTTTTTTCATCTAGGACTCTTCCAAAGGTTGCCATGTGTCTAGCTCGGCCTTGGGGACTTTGGGATGAATTGGAAGACCTTGGAAGGCTGGTTTAGAGCCCTTGGATCATTCCTAAGAGATTCAAACTCAACCATTGATCAATTTCAAGTCCTTCTATAAATAGAGAGCCCTGAAATCAGTTTTAACACATCTCATAAGGCATTTAAAGAGCCAAATTGGTAGAGTAAAGTCTCAAGACAATACACCAACCCCCTAAGCAACTTTAGTTGCATCTTTGAAGTCCTTGGAGTCCTTGGAATTTGAAGAAGAAGCTAGGAGCAAGGGAGAAGGAAACAAAAAAGGTTAGTTCAATTAAATATTGGGTTTGTTTTAGTAAGTTTGCATATTTCTTCTTCTTCTTCTATTTCTTTTCTTCTTCTTCTTCATCTTCTTCCTCTTATTCTATGTCCATACCATGCTAGGGATGGATACCTAAGTTGGGTATTCAAAGGTTAGGAGTAAAGGTTAGTTGCATATAGGTTAGCATATAAATTTTCTGCATTTATGAGTTTTATATAAATAAAATCAAGTATAGTTTGTTTGTTTTGAGTATGCTAAATTAGTATAGGTTAATAGGAACATGTTTAGGTTTGTTTATACCATTTATTTTTATGTTTAATGTTTGAAATACCATATGAATTGTGTTCGAGGGAGCAAGCTGAGGTAAATCCCTTTCCTTATGTTCAAAATTAGTGTTTTCAAGCATGATGCATAATTATTTTGGTATATCATATTAGGTTGCATATTAGGACATTTACACTTCTTTTATTTATTCTTTTTGGATTTTAAATCCACTTCTTTGGTTATAATTAAACCTGTCCAAGGTTTAAAGTAACCTTAAAGTAGATTAAAAATCGTTTTTAGGATCCAAACTAACTTAGAAACATGCCTAGGTTCACATAGCTAACTTAGTTTGCATTTAGGACATTTTTTCATTCATGGTTTACATTCTTTATTGCATGCATGATCTTAGTCTTTTAGATATTTAGACTAACCTATGACTAGTTAGAGACCATAGGATTATGGGGGTCACTTGACCCCACTTAGGACTGTCTTTTGTTGTAAGAACTATAATAGCAATTGAGTTCTACCTAATTTAGGAGTCTACTTCGAGTAAAATTCTAAAAAAATGATTTTGAAAGTGTTTGACTTGGAATGAAATTCCCTCTCTTATACAAAAAGTGTTTCGATCAAATTCAAACTCTCGAAGTTTGAATCCTAGATAAGATAAAATTCTTTCGATTATGTGGTTCATTACAATAGGAGAGTCCTAAGTAATCGAACTACGTGGAATTTGATTCTTATCAAGAAATTGGTAAGGTACGTAGGCAGTCAATAGGGCGCAAGTCCAATCTTAGGTTGACTATGAGTCTCCTAAGGTCCTTAGGATTGTGTATACTTTTGTATTATCTATTAGTATTATTATTATTATTCATATTTTGTGGTTGATTAGATAATTAGATTTGCTGTGATAAGACTTTGATAAAAGCTCAAATTTAATTAGGAGACCTTTAATTAGGGTGAGGTGGGTGCCTACAAGGAGTTCCTTGGAACCTTTCCACTTCATAACCTAGCCCCCGAATCCAACTTTAGTTCGAAAACTTGCTTTTCCTTAAAATATGGAGTCAATGCTTTAATGAAAATGAAACTCTTTTTGTGGTTTCCTTGTTCCCTAAAAGTAAGGTAGCGACTCCCAGTTTTTTTACAAACTTTTATTCTTTTTCAAAACCTAATCTTGAGTGGATAATAGAGAAGGATAAATCGAGACGGATAAAGATCATCCACAATCCACTATGATTTCAAAAGTGAACGGCCTCCAAATCCTTAGGTCGCTGGTTCACAACTATATGTATTGTCTGTACTGGAATATTTAGGTTAAGTATTGTTAGTTGATTGGCTTACTTGCCAGGGTTGTTGGCAATATTATTTGATTTTCTTAACTATATTTATATATAGCGATTGGGACATAATGTATGGACATGACATTTCATTTTGTTATACGTAATTCTTGTATCTCGTGAGGAAATATGAATGAGCTGGACAGGTTGTACCTCCATCTTGACACGTGTCGACCTATCTGGAAGGGTCGATACAGATGTTAGTTTGGGATGTTACATGATCTTATTTTTTTTCTTTTCTTACACATATTATATACACAGTAAGCCCTTTAGATAGAAGAGCTCTTAACAAATTAACAGAGAGCTTGATAAACTAACAGAAGCTTAACAGAGCTTAACAAACTTAAACTAATCTAACAACTTTAATCAACTATAACTGAAGCTAACTGTAAACACTCCATTTTTTACTTATAGAATGTAAGTCATCATTTTATGTCATATTGGTCGAGATTGACTAAGTAGTTTTGGAGGATTGGGTCTCAAAACCCTAGTTTCCAAATTTATCCTTTTTCTTTAAGTAGATAGAGGCTATTATCACGTTTTTGAGTCGGAATTGAGCGATTCCTTTTGTATTAGGTTTTTAGAGAGTCTAGAAATGTCCATGTCAAATAAGAACATTGATTCTAGCATGGCATGGTTTGAGACCATGGTTTAAGAGCATGATCGAAGCTTGATACGCAATAAGAACATTTGCGACTTCAATGATAGAATTGTCCTTTTTCTCGTATAATTTCCTAATGACTTCCGAATTTACCAGTTTGTTTCATTGAGTTTGTATGGATATTTAGAGTCTAGTTAGATGATTGGTACTAGCATGGCATGGTTTGAGAGCAATTTGGTTCATAATGGTTCATAGTGGTGATCATTTCTAGGGTTTTGACCTAATTTGACCATGGTCTACCTATTTTTCTAAAATTAAAGTTTTCAAAACCTTAAAATATTTTCAAAATATTTTTTAAAACAGTGTCATGAAGAGGCATTTTTTATTTAAAGTCAATCGGTTATTTAATTATAAAACCCTAATTTGAGTTAAAATGGCTCATAACGGCTAAACCGAATTGGTTAACTTAACCCTTTGACCTTGGTCAATGATTTTTGAACCTAAACCCTTCTAAAAACATAAAGGATTAAGTCCTGAATGTTTTGGCTTTTGAATCATTGAATTTGAACTTAAAATGAGGAAGATACACTCAAAACAAGTTGGAAAGTCCCAAAATAACTCGGAATCCTGAAAATTGGAGATTTCTAAGCAAAGTAAATTAATGGCTGCCCTAGGCTGGATGGCTAGCCGTCCAACCCCTGGACAGTCATTTTCTGGGTTTCCCAGATTTGATACAACTCCGAGTTCTTATGATTTGGGGATTTTTTTCTCTGAGTTTTTTTACTTTGTTTAACCTAATCTGATTACTAGGACCCTTGGAAGACTCATGTGAGCCCTAAGATCATTAGGATTAAATTTAATCTTGGCCATTCATGCTTGAGCTAACAATCTATAATAAGAACATTAGTGGTTTTAAAGATTGAAAATTCTGGAGAACTTTTGGAAGCTTGCTTGAGGAGGCAACATGAAGAATTTAAGCAGTAAAAAAGGTAAGTTTTCTTCTTCCTTTCTTCTTCTCTTCTTCTATTTTAATTATTAGAAGCATGCTAGGGTTTCCTTTTAGTGTCTTTTAGTTTTTTTTATTCTACCTTTCTTTTATTTAGTAGAAGTATAATGTTTTATTCTAGTAGCATACTAGGGTTTCTTTCTTCTTCTTAAGTTCTTGAAAGATAGTTAGAATTAGGGTTAACATAATAAAATACATGTTAGGGTTTGCATGTAGTATGCATATTAGGGTTTGCATGGTAGTGCATGATAGGGTTTATTATTTTATGTTAGTATGCATGTTAGTATTATTTTATGTTAGTAAGCATGTGATTTCATGTGAGTGCATGATATCATGTTAGAAAGCATGATAGGATTTCTTATTTAATGTCTTAAATAGTATGCATGATTAAGGTTTGCTCTAGCATGATAGGAATATGTTTTATTTTTTGTGTTTTAGTATGCATGTTAGGATTTGTTTTGTCTTCTAGTCTAGAAGCATGAATAGGATTTAGGGTTTTGATATATGTTTATGTTTAGAATAATATTGTTAGCATGAGATAATTGAATTGCTTGGTTGATATACAATTGTGAATGAGGGAGCTTTGCATGAGGTGAGTCCCTTCCATTGTGTTTTCTTTTCTTGCACTTTGTTGGATATAAACTTGTGGACGAGGGAGCTTTGCATGAGGTGAATCTCATCTTTTGTGTTTATTATTTCATGTCACTTTATGTTTCTTAATATATGCATATTGATAAGCATGTTAGATAGTTTGCATTGTAGCTTAATTTTGAGACCCTTAAGGTCACTTTTTTGCATATTTTCTTACGTAGTTTGCATATTAACATTTAGGATTGTGTTAGTTAGCATTTTTTAGGATTTTTAGTACGATTAGAATATTTAAAACATGCATTCAAGTACATTTCATATTCTATCCAGAATATTAAATGGCTTAAAAACATATTTTAAATCCATTTTTTGGGCATTTTAACATAGAAATTGCACTCTAAGTTCTTTAGAAACATTAGGGTAGAGTTTTCTTAATTTTTGCATGCATTTGCATATTTAATTTTCAATGTTTTCATATTATTTAGTTGCTGTCCAGAATTGGATATTAACTTAGGAACATGTTTAGGATCACTTTTAACCCTAGTTTAGGTTGGAATAGCCTCTAGAGATAAGTGAGATTAAGTGTAGTTTAGAAACCCTAGGTTAGGAGAGGTTTCTAACCTCCAAAGGAGTCTTTTATTGTAAGAATTAAAATCATTATCAATTTCTTTAACTTGATTAGAATTCTAGTCTTGAGAGATTTCTTTTTCAAATAAAATTGTTTTTAAATGATTTTGTTTTCAAATAAAATTATGTTTTCAAGTATTTTTACCAAAATAAAACTCTTAGAAAAAGCGTTGTTTTTATCAAATTGAACTCCTTGAAAGAGTTGTTTTCAAAATCAAATGCTATTTTGATAAGAATCCTATTTTAAATTAAAATCTTTTGAAATAAAGAATTTTACAACAAAACAAAGTCTCTATAAAATAGAGTTCTAAATGAGTTGGATTATTGAAAGATACGCCTTTAGATAATGATTTGCATGAATGTAGTTCCCTACAATAGGATGAGTCCTATGTAAGTTCGAACTACGTGGACTTTGAAGCTTACTAGAAAACTAGTAAGATACTAGGCGCTAATAGAGCTCAAGTCCGCCCTAGGATACTAAGTGTCCTAGGTTTTTAGGGTTTTGTTTAATTTTCCTTTTATTATTTGTTTTAGTTAGTAAGAGTTACGTGCATAAGAATATTAAATAGCCCAAGTAATTTAAGACACCTTTAATTAGGGTGAAGTGGGTGCCTACAAGATGTTTCTTGGAACATGCTTGAACTAAAAAGTGCTCAAAGTAATCTCAAGCATAGGATTTCAATATTCGCCAAGCATAATAATTGAGGGAGTCCCCAAGTTATTTCCAAAAAGAGTGGTAGAGGTTCAAATGATCCTTATAAGTTGCTATCCAAAAAATGCAAAATAAGTGTATAAATCATGGGTTTTGTGTGTGAATTGTTTCACAAGAGTTAAAATCAATGAAAATTAAGTGGTTTTAGGGTTTCTACTCATCCACAACCAAGGAACATGAATTTCTCACTAAGATTACTCATCTAAGATCCTTTGAGAAATGGTCTTTGATTGAAAGTTTAACTTTGAAAGCATTCACAATAAAGGGATAATAGAAGAATAATAGAAAATGCTCTCTTTAACATAATAACAAACACATGGTGTGCATATAAGCTCAAGCACAATATGTACCGAGCTTAACTTGTTAACACATTGTCAAGAAGATGCCACACCAAATGTGAGAAGAAAATGGAAAGCATTTGCTACCATTCAACTAGGATTTAAGTTCAAATGAGTGAGAAGGTCTTGTTACCTTGGTTGGTAATGAGCTTCCACCTTAAAAACCCTACCTTGGAGGTTGAGTTCTCCATTAAAGCTAAGAAACAAGCAATAAATATAATAACAACCATAATAAATGCAAGGAAAGTAAAAGGAATACTTCTAGATTACTTGAGAAAATGAAATACAAATATTCAAACCCTAAATGTATGAAAAAACTAAGTAAGCAAGTCTTATAAGTGAGAAATACAATGAAAACTATGTGAAGCCTAGCTAAAATGTATGAACTAGACTATAAGCATTAAGGAAAACTAGAAAGAAACTAAAACAACTCAATAAAACCCTAAGTAGTCTTGCCTCCAGCTGAAAAAGAAGCCTCCAGGGTTACAAACATGAGGGACAAAGTTACACAAAAGCCCCTCCTTAAAGTACAAATTACAAGCTAACTGCTGCAAAATCAAGCTCTAGTACCGGTACTACAATTTCTAGTACCGGTACTACAATTTCTAGTACCGGTATTGTAGTTCCGGTACTAAAACCTTGTGACCTTAAAAAATATGGGAAAAACACTTCTAGTACCGGTACTACATATTTCAGTATCGGTACTAAAATGCAGAATTTGTCTTTTAGCCTCCAACTTCAAGTTCTTCAATCCATAGACTTCAATTGATGCAACCAAGATAAAAAAGGACTT
The DNA here is from genome assembly GCA_017140935.1 of Hamamelis virginiana. Lineage (NCBI taxonomy): Eukaryota > Viridiplantae > Streptophyta > Magnoliopsida > Saxifragales > Hamamelidaceae > Hamamelis > Hamamelis virginiana. The sequence goes on along the minus strand of JAESVK010000669.1, from coordinate 2,562,298 downwards.
CAAATGACACCTTCCACAAGACTTTTGAGATCACCAATAAGCTTCGACAAAAGAGGTGATTCGAGTCTTGCTCAAATGCACTGAAAGGGGAAAATAAACACAATTTGGCCTACATTGCCTTGAAACCAATCCAGAGAATCAAAAGCATCCATTCAACACAAAATGAGACTTAAATGCATACAAAAAATGGGAATAACATAGTACAAAGTTGTTTACCATTAAAAATAATCACCCAGTAAAATCTGGACATGTGGCAAATGTTTTAAAAGGAAAAAGATTCGATCCTTTGAACCAATAAGATAATGCCATGTGTTTTGAATAAATGGAATGCGTGACACTGGAATAATATGATAAAATAACTGCGAATAACAGCCAAACAGTGGTGGTATCTTTTAAAAAATCAATAGCAGTTGACGAATTTAAAATTCAAATGCAGATTAACTACATATTTAAATTTACGTGCAAGATTAACAGTTTTATTGGACAGATGTCACATTGTAATTGGATTGAAGACGGATAAACAGAATTGTCAAACCAATCATTTTGCAGCAAGGCTCCATCACAACAGTACATAAGGACTCCAAACATAATGCAAAAGCTCTTGACACTTGTCAGTCCCTCATTTGATACGAATTGAAGGTAGTTATCCCTCAAGTTTATAAATAAAGGAAGAGTCCTCCATGCAAAAGGTTCCACAACCACACAAGACACAAGTCTTTTATACTCATCTCTCTTCTCATCCCAATATCTCTATTAACTTAGGATTTCTTTTCTTATCCCATATTAAGTAGGTCTCTCCCTTGTATTTTGTGTACAACTCTATCTCACCCTCATCACTCTATCCTCTTCTTCTAAGATCTCTCTCCCTCTTCTACTATCATTTTCTGTCTGATTCTCTAACATAGAATCCTTGCCTCGAAAGACTTTAACAGAAGTGTATAATTGATGTACCATGAATGGAGGTAATAATATAATTATGTGGTTTTTTCGAATCGTTTTATTTATTGTTTTTACTTGTTACATTTCAAGCTATTTAAATTACTTTGCCTTGTATAATTAATTAAAAGTCCTCTTCATTGAGGCAAAGTTGAATTGTCACAATTGCCTAATTTTATAGTTTTGGCTCGATTATCTTCGAATCAATCAATTACCTTGAAAAGGTGCAAGGTCAACCTTTATGGCACGCCTCCACTAAAAAACCATACATGTGCAGTTGTCACCTTAAGATTTTTTGAGTGAACAAAAACATGTAATTTATGTGTCTAACACAGCCCCCAACTTACATCTTGCTAGTCCCGCAAGGTTTGAAACTAAAATGAAACAAAACTAATTAGAAGAACAGTTGCTCCTACAATTCTCATTCAGCAAGCAAGGATGAAAACAGTACTAGGAACTTTACACAATATGCAAATATTTGAAATTGCTATGCTCAAATCTTCCTAAGTGTCTGTGACAGATTTCCATATTTAATAAAAAACAAAAAAACAAAAACAAAAACAAAAACAAACTTATCCTAAACAATGTGATCAAGAAATTCACAAGCACAAAAGAAATGGAATTGAGTGAGACCACTAAAAGAGAGACCTCATGGTTACAAAGAAACATGATAGATATGCGCAATTGTGGTATTTTTCCATATATGTGAACATGTTACCAAAATGACAATAGTACGTAGGTAAAAAATTATAGTAAATTAAATGGTTTAATTGTTATTTGTTTAAATTATAGTAGTATGATTTGTTGAGGATATTGTTCTCGGTGTAAACTACGGTATTGAAACCTTGCGAATAAGGTCTAAATGCGGGCCCGCCAGAGCTTACTAAAGCTCAAAGGACCGTGTGAACACGACCTCTAGTACTTCTTAGGCCGTGAAATTAGGTAAAATCCTAATGCCTATTTGGTCACTTTTAAATGGATTCAGGCGATTGACAAGGAACGGAGGTTACTCCTCTTGGGTTCTAGTGTAAAAGGTTTAAAGACTGAGATTAATAAACTGAAATAATGTGAACAGATTAAAAGTAAGACATCTCATTGATTGAAATTGAATTAACTGAAAATGTAAAGCAATTAGAAATACTTATAGTGCTTGGACTTGAAATACTTGATTAAATTCCATGATTGAGAAAATAATTAAACCTCTAAGATTCGAAGATTGAAATTGCACCTAGCTGGTAATTGAAAGGCTAATGTAGTAAGATTAATTATAGAAATTAAAGCTGACGAAATGAAAAGCTAAACGTTAGAAGATAAGAAATTTTGAAGACATGCTGCTCAAAGCTGATTTGATTGAGTTGGTTGATGCCCCTCCTCGTTGCTATTTGCCTCGCTTAAATAGATAATTGGGCTGCTAACCGTCCCAGCCCACTATTCCACTTCCTTCATTTACGGGCCACTACTCTAATAACCATCATTGTGGGCCACTTCTTTTTTAACTGTTCCATTTATCAGCCACTTATATTCCCAGCCTACTAACTATAACTCCCTCTTGAATCTCCATGCGCCACTTGTCAGCTTCCAGAAATCCCCCTTAATTTACCACGTGGCATCACTATATTAAATCCCCTTTCTACACACGTGACATTCAGACTTTAATCCTCACAATGCCCATGTGATTTTATTTTATGGTAAATAGATTTTTTTTTTGATAGGCTTTTGTTTTGACTTTGCTTGAAGTAATCAGGGATTTCACAGAATGTAACAAGATCTTTCATATGTCTTCCGAATTGTGAAGTTCGAAAGCCTTAATTACTTTCAGTGTTATGAAGTTTAAAGTAGTTGTTTTTTTGTTTTTGTTTTTGTTTTTGTTTTTTGTTTTTTGACTAGTTAGGTATATGCTTGTGTGTTTAGATATATGTTCTATAACTGTCTAAAACTTGCCACTGCATAGGAGCAAACAAGGATTTTACTGACTTTGAAATTATGTTTTTTACGATCTATGTTATTTATCCATTAGACAATGTCTTTGTTTGTTTCTTTTTCAAATCTCTTAAAGATTAGCATAAGCATTCTTAGATCGAGTTGGTCATCGAGAACATAGTTAGCCAATTCGATCATATTAATTAATTACACAATGTACATTATAGACATATTGCTATTCTACCCACAATAATATTTGCTTTGATAATTTAATAAATCCCATTGATAATAGTTTATTATAATAACCATAAAATATGGATGCTATTAGTGAAATCTATACCATTATAGTCGTGTATCTTTGTCGTGATTGGTATTGATTCATAAATGAGGGTGTAGTAACAATCTGTGCATGTAGATCTATCAATTTTAAAACTTCTGAATTGGAGGTGTAGGAAAAATACACTACTGGGGAGATGATGTCGTATTGTTTATGGAGACTAGAGGCCTTATATATACATGATGCCAGTAAGAACTCCTAGTTGTATAAGTTTGCAAATGTATTATACATGAGATTTATTGAAGAAAGCATGATCATTAATTCAGTTTGGCACAAGCCTGGAAGTTTTTTTTAAAGAGAAACTTAACTCACTCTAATCTTTGGGATTGCGTGGAAAATTTGAAAATCTATAATAATTGTTGCCTTTATTGTTAAACAGTAGTAGAACAAAATTGGGGAATTTGGCCAGAGGTCTTGAATTATGATATTTTAGTTCTTAAAGTGCTCTTGTTTTTTTTTTTATGCTAAAAGTCATTTTGGCATTTGTTAGATAAAATTGCTCTTGAACTAAAAAATCTTCCAAATCTTCAAAGATTTCTATTTCACCTATTTATTTTATTTCAAAAATATCTCCCTTGTATATCTCTCCTCAATCTCCTCTCTCTCCTTTTTATTTTCATTTATTTCATTCCAAAAATATCTCTCAAGAATATCTCTCCTCAATCTCTTCTTTCTCTCTCCATGAATTAGATTTCACTACAATGATCATCACTGTATGTGCAATGAAATCTATATACAGTGCAATGAAATTGTAGTTACGGAGAATAAATTTGGAATAATAAACAAAACCATAAATTTATCATTGAAAGTATAGAGAAAATGTAGCATGATCATGGAAAATTCTTCATCTATATAAGATCAATTCTTATCTTTAACAAATACTTCATTTGGTCCACTCTCTGCATTTTGAATTTTCTAAATCATCTTCGTTATCAGTTATCACACCCCTTTTAGAAAAGAAACATAGTATACCAAGTATGCAGCACTATGCAATTAGTGCATAATCAATTCAAAAGACAACATTTAGCTAATTTAACAAACAAGGTTCACTTAGATTACAAATTCTAAACTGTAACAATTTTTTTCCTAATGAATACATAATTTGAATCTTACTATACCAAGCAATACCGAACCTTACCTGTAAAGGATCCTAATTCAAAACCCTAAAAACTATCGTTTGCCATTAACATCATCATACCATTAAAAAAACCCAATTTCATTGCCTCGAAACTACAATTAAACCCTTCAAAGCTGTGATTCGAAGGGAAACCCTTTGATCCTTGCAAATCAAATCACATTCTTAATCAAATTATGCACCACCTATATGTAGTGATCTACCCAAGAAGATGGATCCCAATTTCTATGGTGATTGTGCATAGATGTAGATGGTTTTCTTTCATGGAGTGACTGAATCTTAAGAGGATGGAATCGCAGAAACATGGTTCCATCTATAGAGTATGTAGGCAATGGGTACTTCCATTTATATGCCTTTTATGGTGGGAAATGGAGGCCGCATGGTGGGAGAAATTAAAGAACAAATCGACGACGAGATTGATGAGAGAGAAAGAATCCTTTCCTCTTTTATGATATACAGAGATGGAGAGTTGTGCAAATGAAGAGTCCTCTTCCATTTTGTTCGACCAAAGTTTTTTTGTCAAGAGCACTTTTTATTTATTTATCTTTTTGATTCTTTGTGTTTTCAACTCAAAACGTCTCTATGACATTTTCACTTTTTTCTATATTTTTGGACTCCTTTTCAAGAATACACGTTTTATTTTCTCAAACCAAACATGTTTTCTCCCCTATTTTCCATTTTTAGTGAAAATGGAAACGAAGATTGTAAAAATTTTCACAAAGCAAACTGTTTAAAAAATGCAATGAAACTTTTCAATTTATTCTCAGCATTATGTTTGTAATGATATTTCAAAAACAACACGATATGACTACATTACCTGCAAATAGCACAAATATATAATGCGTAGAAATTGTAGCTATGAAAATGCATAGAAGTTCATAAGTGGAGTGAAATTCTTTAATTTAAGCATAAAATAGCCCAATAATATATAAACATCAATATATTTTGTTTGCAGTGATATTTTCAAAACACCACGATAGAATTGCATCAATTGATAAAATAATCAACAAAAATTGATTGATTAAAGAAATTGTTCATTGTGTCAATTAAATTGAGGAGAATGTATTTTAGAATGAAAAAATGCTTCATTTAAGATCAATTCTAATCTCTAACAAATGCTTCATTTGAAAGACGGCAAAATAGGGATTGTGGAATGAAATCATGAACCTTTAAATATGATTTCGCGTAAGAAAGGGAACTTTTAAAATTTTAAAGCAAGTAACTTAAGTAATATGTTGTAATGACAAGTTCATAAATATCTTATCTAATGATATGATTAGTCTATTAAAAGGGCATATATGCTATTTTAAAAAATATTTAAATTTTTATGACCTCCCACAATAAAATATGCTGAAAGATGAATTATGGCATTAAAAAAATGGGAAAAATATTCCAAAGGACCCTGAAAACAAAATTTATTATTACTAAGTCCAAATGATAAGATCCCTTACCGAGAGACCTCTTTAAGTCAAAATTGAAGAAAACTAATAATGAGGGATTAACTAACATACCCTTTCCATATTTTCAACTAAGATTTAGTTATTATATTATTTTCATATTTGATGTCCTTAATTTTAGAAAGTTACCATAATCTAAAGGGATTAAAATTTACGATCAGGCTTGTTGACTTCTGTTCACGTCTAAAACCTAAGGCACGTGGTCGGCGGATTGAGCGGGCGTGCTAGGACTTACTAAAGTCCAATCGAGGTTGCTAGAACACGACCCCAGCACTTCTTGGCCAAAATCAAGGTTTGAAGGCCTTGATGCCATGTCGGTCACTATGTGGTTGAGGTCAGGCGATTGCCTAAGGTGAGGGTAGGCCTTAAATGGGTTCTTGAATGAAATATCTTTAGACCTTGCTGACTAATTAGAAATAACAGAAATTGATAATTGAAAAGGAAATTGACTTCATGCTTGAACATAAATTGAAATTGCATTGAAAAGAAAGCTTACTGTGCTTGGATTGAAAGTAGACGGACTTGAATTGAAAGTAGACATTGCTTGAAAATGAAATTGCTTGAACTTGAATTGAAATACTGCTGCTCTAATTGAAATTTAGCAGGAATGTAAATTGCTTACAACCGAAATAGAAAATGATGCTTGACTTGAAATTGAAATAAACAAAATGCTTGAATGATTGTAGAAAAATTGGAAATTGGGAATCGAAAATAACATAAAATGAAAGAAATTGAAAGCTCAAGAAACTAATTTGGAAGCATTTGTGCTGCTGTTGAGGGGATGTCATTTTTCTTTCTTCTTGTTGTCTTCTTCTCTTTTATAGAGCTCCATTCAAATAACTACCATGCACTTTCCACATTTGATCATGGCCTTTTGTAACTTATCCACTTTCTAGAATATTACTAACATGGCCACGTCATTTAAATGGTGTGAATAGTGGCTGCTGGAATGTACTGTTATCATTATCATGCTCCTAAAATTAAGCTCATGGCATGTAATTGTTGCCATGTGTCTTTAATTTAGCTTCCTGATAGTTACCACAACTCCTTCAATTTAACTAATTGTTGCCATGTGTCTCATTTAATTCATTTTCTCTTGCCACCAGTAGCTTCGTACTTGAATTCAACTTTTCCACTACCACATACTGGATAATTATTGGCTACTCATGTAACATTTTAGCCATAATGAAACTCTTTCCAGATACATATAGGAATCACAATTAATTAGCCACATGTCATCTCCCAATTGGATGGCTAATTGCCACATCATCAAATTACCATAGGTAATTAATTAACCATAATGATTTTACTAGAAATTATGTGGCTACCACCTATTGGCTCCCAATTAATCACTAATTACCCACATACTTTTCCCAAAAAATAGCCACGCAGACAAATTATAAAAATGACGATTTTTGGTGTGAACAACTTCAAACAAGCTTGATCGTAAAGAATTCACGAGGTGAATTCTTGGTGCTGGTGGTTTTCCGCTTGTGCATAGAGCTAAATAGTGTAAGCATTTGATTTTTACATAACGGTAAGTATGGTGAGTCATGTGTAGGAAGGGGACCAATTTAAGGGGCTTTTCTTTTCTATTTCTTTTTTCTAAATCTACAAAACGATTTGATCATATTGTGTGACCCCACTCCCAAGTAGCCTTTATTTTTCTATTTCCTTTTCATTTTCTTTTTATAAATTTATGAAAGGATTTGATTTTATGTATCTTCATTTTTTTTTAAAATCTTTTTCAGAGGCGCGCATGTATCTTTGTATTTTTTTTGAATTTTTTTCAGAGACACATGTATCTATATATATATTTTTTAAAATTATTTTTCAAATATACATGTATTTCTGTATTTTTTTTTAACAAAAATTCTTTTTCAAATATATATGTATTTTTTTTTTAAGTTGTTGGATGCAAAATATAAAATGTTTTTCCAAAGATACATGTGTGTCTTTGATTTAAAATATATATATATATATATATATATATATATATATATATATATATATATATATATATATATATATATATTAGAGATGCATGTATTTCCGAAATTTGTTAAATGTATACATGAAACTTGACTCTATGATTTTTTTTTTTGGTATATTTTTATTCATGTAAATTTTTATATATAATTAAAGCTAAATATATTTACTTCTTTTTTAAAATGATTTTTTTATCCGAAAATCTTACATGAATAACAAACTCAAAATTTGAAATTTCAAAATTGTTGAAATAGGGGCTAAATTTTAGGAATTTAGATATGGATATTTATAAAGTATTTTTGGTAACTGCTACATATTGAACAAATTCATATATGGATAATTGTGTCTTTTTATGCACTAAAATAACATGTTCATGTATTACTAAAAACCGTAGAGATAAGCATTTTATATTAGGGTCCTATTTATATAAAACCCTTAAAAAACTCCTCGAAGGATTTTAAATTTTTATGTAAGAAAATGTTCTAAAATAGGACTTTTGCCCAAAAAACCCGAATAAAAAACCCAATCAAAGTACTTCAATATTAATAAAAAAAAAAAAAAAATGAAATGACTTGCAAAATGCAAACCAAACACTGCCTTACTCTACCGAACCCATCCAACACCGCACCAGTTACCATCCCCTAGCCCTAGGCAGGAAGTGCAGAGTAATCAGAAAAGAGATGCCGCTTGACTGTTTTACACGCAAGTGAGGAACGCCACGGTTGCCTCCATCGGCTTCCACCATAAAATCTCCAGCAAGCTCTGTTAAGCTTGCTCCGTCAGGCCCTTTTCAGGTAGGCTGTAATTGAATATATATATATATATTGTTATTCTGTACATTCAAATAATGGATTTGGAAATTGGAAATACTTTCGAAATCAGTTTCAAGCTTGAAATGAGAATAATAGCAATACCAATTCTATGGAATCTATATTCATTGATTCAGAATCTCACAGAACTGGAATTCCAATCCATGAAACCCAAACGCAGCCTATAGTTTTTCCCTTTTAATTGTTATCTTGGAGTGTTTTAGTTCACATACTGTTCGCGAGGGCTTGATTAATCATCTTTGTGTTTGATACTAATAGTGTTAGGGCTTCAGTTCATAATTTACGTCTTTGGTGAGAGTGAGGAACTTGTGGTTTGAGAGCAGAGATGTGCTCTTGGCAAGAGAGGAAAAAAATAGGAAAAAAAACAAAACAAAAAGAAAAACAGTGATAAAATATATAAAAATTTGAATACTTTCTTGTTTATATTGTAGTATGATTTTGTTTTCTTGCATCTTCTGGGCAACCGAATAGAGCACTAGGGATTGATTATTTCTTGCAGTTCTTGATACTTAGGCTTTAGGTGCTGAGGTGTACAGTAGCAAGTTCTATAGACTGGCTACAAGATTAGAATTTCCATAGAATGAAGGTGTTGTGATCTCTGTGTATTGTCAAGGTTTGAATCCTCATATTTCCTGAGGTTTAGCTGTCAGGCAACTTTGCACCATGACTGAATGCCGTAGAAGTTGCTTATTGGATGGAAGAAGAGAGTATAAAAAGAAGGTCTTTGTTAGAGCTCCAATAGAAAGCATTACTTGAAGGGAGAAAATAGTTGTTGATGCAAGTTGAGGAAAGTCAGTTGACAAGTCCCATGGTTTCCCCTCCACTTACAACAATTGTTTAGCTCGTTCTTCTACGTCTATGGGTGCACAAAGTAGTGCGGGTTCTATTTCTAACTTCTAAGACTAAAGCTGAGATACAATGTTACACATATAAAGCCTGTGAACATTTTTTAGGCCAATGTCCAAGTCGATTAGTGAATTTCGTGGATAAGAAAGCTCTAATCATTGCCTTTGCTACTCTAAAGCAAAAAGCAAAGGACATTGTTGTGGACGCTGAAGAAGAGGATGGTGATGAAAGGAGTTACAATAGTAGTGATGATAAACAGCAACTTTACTTAGTCTTATATTCTCTTTTCATTGCACAAAAGGGGATTGAAGTAGTATTTTTCAAACATGTGTTCGGTGTAGTGGACAATTATGTTTATGTACCATGATTATTGACATTGCTAGCTGTACCAATGTTGTTTTGGAGGATCTTGTTCCCAAGCTTGGGTTGAAAGTAGAGCCACATACAATTATATATAAGTGGCGCGGTGAAACAACTCCGAATTTTAAAGTTCATGAGAGGTGTTTTGTGACTTATTCCAATTAGTGTATTAGTTGATACTTTGTAATGTGATGTGCTACTCGTGAAGGCATGTTAGATCTTACTGGGTTGACCATGTCTATTTGATAGGAAGGTGCAACATATTGGCTGCAATAATACATATTCTTTCAATCATGGGGACTTTCAGATGAAGCTGGTGTAGACTTGCCACGATTAAAGCTCAATAAGACTGCTGGATCGTTCCTCCTTAAGTGCACTGAAGACGAAGATTCCATTCTTGGTCAAGCTCCCAACTTGACAGAGTCAAGTTTTTTTTGTTGGGGTGGTGGGTGGCGGGAGAGAGAGAATCGATGGTATAGCTCTTAATTGGTTAGAGAAGAAATACCCTTGTTGGAAGCCTAAGCCTAAGGTTGTGGATCCTATGACAATCAAGAGGCTGAGATGAAGTTCTTCCTTTATATTTTCATCTTGGGTAAATTTCTTGTCTTGGTCTCGGAAAGCATGAGAGCCTTTTTAGAGGATGCAGATGATCGAAAGAGAGCTCTCACAGGAGAGAAAACATGGGTGTTTTCACTATTCCAATCAACATATGCAATTTTTTCTCACTTCTCTCAAAAGGCTTAAGTTGTAAACATTAAAAATTTCAAGGAATGGAAAAGAAACTATGAAGGATATGTTTTGTATTGTAAGTCGAGAAAAATTATTCGTGTTTTACTGTTCATGTGGTTCTGTTCACTCTGTAGTAGTGAATAATTAAGGGTGCTTTGGTATTTTTATGTCCTTTTAGTTAAGGTTTTAATATGTGGCTAGGAATTTTTGTGTTACATTACTTTGTAACAAACACAATAAATGCAGGAAGATAAAAACAGAGCTATAAAGATAAACAGTCAAGAAAGTTATGAAAGGTTATCCAGCTCTCAAAAACTTTTGGCCCTTTACCAATTAAACTTTTGGCCCTTTTCCTTGGTGAGTGCTTCACATAAAGGAATAGATACCTAAACCAAACACCTCACCAATGGTTGTAGAAATGCCATAAATCTGAAGTATCGCTTTCCTTTTTCTTTATTCTTATATTAACTAAGCCATTACTCTTTAAAATTGATTTGGGTCCTTATAACAGGAACATTTATTTGTCTTCTTTTTAAGAAAACAAACAAAAAAAGGGCTATTAGATTTTTTTTTTTTGGTACCCTAGGGTTAGGGTTTGATCCAAATATAGATCATAGGTGCTCTCTCTCTCTCTCTCTTCCTCTCAATTCTATGGTTTTTTTTTCTTCACGGATTTTTAATTACATGGTACTATATTATTGATTTGTTATAATATTTATAATTTGGATAAATTCTAAAACCTCTCTATATAACCTATTTTAGTTCCTTATATTCCTATTGAAAAGTTATAGACTAAATTAGCAAAGTGTCTTTTTGTAAGGAAAGACAGAAGTTTTAGTCGGGTTACTATCATAACTTTCTTCAATCTTTATATTCGTAAGAGGTGGTTTTTTTTTTTTGGTTTGTACACCCTACGTGTACAATTTGTGTGTGTTTTTATTTATTTTTTATTTTTTAACTCATCTCCTTTTTGAATATATATCACAACTTTTTATTTTACTTGATAAAAAAATCCTATTTAGTATGAGACGACTTTAGAGATGATCTTGTAGAGGCTTTTGACTAAACTATTGGGTTTTAAATCCTTGGGACTATGATGGGCTCACTCAATTTAGGCAACAACACAATGAAAAGAAGCAGCATGGAGACTCTATATTCTTGTCAGTACTTTTCTGGTGTTCCAATGATGCAGGATTGCTTAGAGTTTAGCACTAAAGTAGGAATTTAGAGTTGAAGTTTTATGTGGGGATGTTTAGGGGTAATTAGGGCTTGGTAGAATAGGCTTTTGAAATTGACTTAAGCTTTTATGTGGGGATGTTTAGAGTTGAAGTTTTTGCTCTGATTACTATGCTACTATGGTGATAAATGCCCCAAAAATGTTCGTATTTTGTAAATATTTGTAGTATTCATAGTTATTAAAGGTGCAAGGCGCACCTAGGCACCAAGAATTTCTAGGGCCTCCACAAAAAAAGCATGGGCCTAAGAGAAGTGAGGCTTTAATAAAATTAATGTTAAAATATTTGATTAAATGCAACTAACAAAAATAAATCAATTTACACATAAACAATTGGATACTCTCATTTTTTTAGCCTATAAGCTTAATAAAAGCCTTTTATTTGATTACAAACTGTCACAATCCATTACAAAAAGTATATCAAAATCATTATATATAATCAATTAATTTAAAACTCTCACAATCTAAAGAACAAACTAAAAAACCAAATGAGATTATAAATTAGTATTGATTACAAAATGCCACATTCTATCACAAACAAGAAAACCCTAGATGAGATAATTGATCTAAGGTTTAGAGAAATTAAACTCATAGCCTTAAGAGGACCGTTGAAGATGGCTGCTTGTTGCGTGGGAGCGGGATTAGCATATTAGGATTTAGGGCTTTCTTTGCCTGTTTATTTATTCTTTTTTTTTCTTTCTTTTAAATAGTAGATTAGATGATCTAAGTTAATATTTGGGCTTGCCAAAAAAAAAAAAAACTTAGATTCAAAGAAAAAAGGTTAAAAATATTGTATTCCGCTTGTCTTTTTGCACCTTGCACTTTGAGAAAAAGCCCCGCCTAGGCACGCTTAGTGGAATGTTCCTTGTCTAGGCCAAGGTGAAGCCCGAGCCCACCACTCACCTGTGCCTTGTGCCTTCCACAACTATGGTAGTATTTATTAATTTTCAAAATTTTTTTACATTTATTTTAAAAAAATGAAATTAGATATTGAAAACTTACACCTCATGCCTTGAGGCTTACGCCTTACTTTACGAAGAGTAAAACACTTCGCCTTCTGTTCTCGGCTTTAAAAACATTGTTTGAGAGGGGCAATTTATTGATGTATACCATTTATCACCCGATGGAGCAATTTGTTGATGTATATCATTTCTCACCCCACCAAAAAAAATGTAGTAAAAATTATGGCATCTCATTTGAGAATCTACATTTATAACGAGATAAAAACTACCATTAACCTTAAATAATGACCTAATCTAATTATGAAATAATCATAATATTATCCTGACAAAATGCAGTAATTATTTTAATAAAATGCTTAATATTATCCTAATAAAATTGCCCCTAACAAATATTAGTACATAATATTCCATGCCTCTTGAAAACAACCTTTCCCTTAAGGTCGAAATATAAGAAGTAAATAATTCCTCGGGAATCCCAAATCTTGTTTGATCTAGCACCGTCAAATGAAATTATAACCAGGAATTTGATGCTCTCTCAATTTCCATAATTTTTTTTTAAAAAAGGCAGTGAAGTAAGCTCCATCCTCAATAAGTGTTGTGTATACATTTAGAACCAAACATGTCCTCTTGGCATGGTACTTTGACTCAAAGGCATATGCAATTGGATGCACAAAACCACCCTAATCTCTATATTGAAGAAAAAAATTGTCGTAGTCCCTTTTAATGTCCAAAAGCTTAGGGTCTACATTGATTTTTGGAATGTTTTCAACAACATGTAACCCATTGTCACCATCAATAATCACTTTTTTTTTTTTTTTTTTTGTTTTGGCAAAAGGTTGACATTTTTTCCATTCAATTTGTCCTCATTGTCGTGACTCACTTCCTCAAGCATCCTCCTTATTTTGGTAATGACTTCACTTATTTGTTGTTACTGTTCAATCTCCTCATCAAGTAGTGCTTTATATTTCAAACAAGATTTAGAATTCCAGAAGAATTATATGCTTCTTATACTTTAACCTTGAGGACAAAGTCACTTTGAAGGGGCTTAGAATGTTGTGTACTTGTATTTACTAGGGAAATTTTATTAGGATAATATTAAGCATTTTATTAGGATAATTGCAGGTATTTTGTTAGGACAATATTATGATTATTTTGGGAGTAGATTAGGTTGTTATATAGGGGTGTTTGTATGGTGCAATGGTACGTAGCTCACCCATCCTAAAACCCCAGTTTGGCGCTTTGGCGCTTTGGCGGGACCACCACTGGGTAGAGACACTTATTATTAGGTTCTTATTGAAGGTTACTTGTAGTTGCTATCTCATGTTATATATGTAGATGCCATACAGCATTGAAAATAAGTAGAAGTATTTATAGAATTAGGGGCTTTGGCTCTACAGGAGGTTTCTGCCCCCTTTGAAGTTTGCTCTTCTCTCCCATTCTACTACTTTTTTTATTTTTCTGTATTTTTGGAAAAAAGATATATAACAAACTTGTGCCAAAATTATTATTACTATTTTTTGGTTTGAAGAAGCCCAACCTAATATTAGAAAGGAACTTGAAACAAGCTGAGAACCCATGCTTTTGAGGTCAATAGGTCATTGTTTTGATATTTGGGAGAAAGGTGTGTATTTTAAGAATGGTCATTATCTTGATTTAAATCATGTTTTACTATCACAGGTTAAGATGTCATGATGGATTTATTTATTTATTTATTTTTTAAGCATAAGAAGAAACATATCTTTAGCAGGGAAATTTCTTTTAATGTTCAAATTAGAGTAGCCTCTGGTCCCCAATACGAAAGGATTGTTCGATTATGAAATTGCTTGAAGTTACTAATTTGGAGAATGATATAGAAAGTTATATCAAAAGTGTTATGTAGCAAAATATTGGCCTTTAGACCTGGTGTTATCTTAATGAAAATGCTTATTATAGGAGTCTAGCTAGAAGTTGTTTATCCTTGAACTTGCTTGCTGACATTTATTTATTTGAAATCTTGGAAAATACACCTGTTTACTTTGAGCAATGTTATTCTACTCAATGCTTTTCCCAACTTCTTTTTTCCCTTCTAACATGGCAATTGATGTGGTGTCACCACATAAGCAAACCGCTTGATGCGACAGCAGACATGAAGTTGCCATGTCAGCATTTTGCTGTTAAAGCATATATTTTTTAAGATGGTGTGCTGACATGGCATTGACGCTTTACCTGCCATGTCAGATGGGAAAAAAAGTTGGGAAGAGTAGTAGTTTCCATAGCTCTCAATGTCAGGAGTTTGAATGGTATCTTGTAATCTTTATCACTACATAGCCATTAGACTATGACGAATAATAATTGGCTATTCTCGAAAAATAAAAATATTGTCCTAGCTGACTTATGAAATTTTGTTACACACTTGCGCTAATGTTCTATTTGATTGTTAGCACATATTAGGAGAACAAAACAAAACTTGTAATCTTACAATATCCTCTTCAACGCCAATCTTTTGTAAAGATTTGTAGGTTTCTTTTATTTTATTTTAACATTTGACTTCTCATCAATTAAATGGATTGTTATTTCATTTCATATAAAAATCAGTGTTATCAAACCCAGACCGGACTGGTTGGTTCAACCGGTCGAACCGGAATCTGAGTGCGTAGCCAGTTGGTTTAAACCCCCAAAACCCAGTCACCCTAAAAACCGGCTTATTTTGTGAAACCCGTTCAACCCGGCGGTTCAACTGGCAGTTTTCCGATTTTATTGGGTTAATAGGTGAACCAGCCGGTTTTGTGAAAAAATAAAATTTCAGTCAAAATGACACAGATGCCCCCATAATTTTTTGACACACTGTTAAGCCTAGAAGGCTAAAACAGTAACTATACATATAAATCTAAAACCCTAAAAACTAAAACAAATGCCCCCAATTCTGATTTCTGAATTCCCTTTGGGCTTTGGCCGATGGTTGATCCTCAATCCTGAATCCTCAGACTGTGTGAGCAGTGAGCACTGCCCTCCGGCCTCACGAACTTTCCGGCGTCACTCAGTCCTCACCCCGGCTGCAGCCGCTGCACATCCCCTCACCGATAACTTTGGCGCATCACGGTTGGCTTTCTTTTTCTGTTTCTGTTTTTTAATAATAAAAGAAGAACCAACCTAACAATGCAATTCTGGGCTTTTATAAAATCTTGCTTCAGGTTTCAATGAAGGTTCAGTCCTTAAATTAGAACTGTGTTTCATAGTAAAGGGAAAAACGTTAACAGAATATAATCTCCTAATGATCTATTTCTTAAAATGAAGATCCTTCATAGTTCCTACTTTTCCTATGGATTCTTCTGACGTGATTTTGTAGCATACTAGGATTGCTTCCTATCACACTTTTATGACTATTTTCTGCTGTGTTTCCTTTTTTTTACGTTGTTCAAATAGAGCTTCTATATCTAGCTTATGCATCCTTAATATCTTTCTGTATGTTTCTTCCAATGCTTCTTGCTTCTTGGCTCTTGCTTCCTGCTTCCCCCGACTTTTGGATGCAATGCTCCCTGTTTCCAGCACTTGCTCCAGAATTTTTCAGTGGCAACCCTCAACATTAGACTTTTAGAGTCTTATTGTAACTCCAAACAAGGTCCCAGTACCTAAAAAATCCATTAGAAACTAGAAAGTAGAGTCAAATTGACAAATTGTAGTTATTTATTGCATCCAAAGTCACGGTTGCTGATGTTTTTTTCACTTTGATCGCCGATCTGCATGAATCATTAACAAAAACAAAGAGCATATATATATATATATATATATATATATATATATATATATATATATATATATATATATATATATATGCACACACTCATATAAGTATTATTGTTTACTTGTTTAGGAATTAGGATTTCTTTTTCAGTTTTCACCAAAGAGTCCAACTTGGACTGCTGCAAAAAAAAAAAAAAGCAAGTGGCTGGAATCAAACTAAATGAAATAATTAATTTGATATGTGCACTCTCCTAAATCCTAAATATATACTTTAATGTAATCAAACATGGTTTAAGGCTTTAGCCTTTCTTATTGTTTGGTTTTTTTTTTTTCCCTTATTTCTTGTAGGTTTATGGGGCTTTGAATTTAATGTTTATACTTTATACTTTATATTTTACAGGTTTAACATTGATGAGAGCAGAGATTAAAAGGATTGGAGCTTGGAAGGTTCGGAATTTCTAAAGAGTGGGCTTCAAAGTTTAAAGCATTAGTAAGGTATGTTATTATAAATTTATAATCTTTTCAAAACAATTTCATTCTTTTATTTTTTTAAAGTTTTATAACTTAATCTTTGAAGAATTTGGTTAATATATTAAAACTTGTTGAAATGTGAATATCCTTTATGATGTGAATTGATATGTTATATTGGATTATTGGTATGTGATTATGCCATAGTGCTTCATAGTTCATAGCATTGAAATTTCAAACTTGATGTGTTGGTGAACTTTTGAATTATATATGTTAGCATTTTAGCAATATGTTATTAGTATTATGCATTGTTGAGATATTGACATATTGTGTGATTATAATTTATAAAGAATAGAGATACTTCTTAAAAAATTTTAGAACTTTTATAGGATTTGTTTATATATATATATATATATTTAGGTTTTTAATAAATAATAAATAATTAGTAATTATTAATTAATATATTTATGACGTCATGGTGACGTCACTGTTCAACCCAGTTGACCTGACGGTTGAACCGGTTGACCCTTAACCCGGTCACTTTTCCAGTTTGATGAACGGTCTGGGTTTTAAAACATTGATAAAAATGCATATACAATAATATAAATTAAACAAGAAAGAAAATTTTGGGAAAGTGAACTTGAGCATTTGCAGCATGGGAACAACCTGCTTCCTAAGGACAATAAGCCCACACACTAAATGGCATGATGTGCCAGGAGAGGTTCTACCCTAATGTTGTGCGAAGCATTGGTTTTGGTGTTGAAGCTTCTCGCATGGGGGATTCTAGAACATTATATCCATGTCGGTCAGTATATAGCAACAGTTTGCCATTGTAAGATTAATAGGATGGGGTTAGACCTGTGCTATCCACTTCTAAGCATATAGTTGCAATTCTTCCATAATCTCATTTTGCCATTAAATAAAAACATTAAATAGGAAGAGAGCAAATATGTAAGTGTCGGTATGTTGGGTGTGACAATCATGATCGTAATGATTTAAAGGGATAACAGCCTATTTATATGACAAAATGTTTGAATTAATGAGGTAACAGCTTCATATCCTAAGAATATATTTATCAGGACTCAGATTTGATATGTAAATTCACTAAATTGTTTCTTCATCGCCATTATTTGTTTAATTTGCTAGTTGGTATTTTCATTTTTTAACATATTTTCTCATCAGAGATTGGATTTGTATTTTGGATGGAAGAAATCTCTCTTGGCACTGATCAGTTGCCTGATGATGAAGCCATTGAGACTCAGAAAGAAAGAGATGGTGAGAGAACAGAGTTAGATGGGCAAAATGGTGTACCTCAAGGGAGGAAGGAATTTGTTGCACCTGCTGTGGGAATGGAGTTTGAGTCATATGATGATGCTTATAACTATTATAATTGCTACGCTAAGGAAGTGGGTTTTCGTGTCAGGGTGAAAAATTCATGGTTCAAGCGGAATAGTAGAGAGAAATATGGTGCAGTACTTTGTTGCAGTAGCCAGGGTTTTAAAAGGATTAAAGATGTAAATCGTTTACGAAAAGAAACAAGAACTGGTTGCCCTGCAATGTTAAGGATGAGATTAGTGGATTCCAAAAGGTGGAGGGTACTTGAAGTTACACTTGAACACAACCACTTATTAGGTGCAAAAGTTTACAAATCAATTAAGAAGTTGGGCACTGGGACCAAAAGGAAGTTGCATTCGAATTCTGATGCCGAAGTTCGAACAATCAAGTTGTACCGAGCACTTGTTATAGATGCTGGGGGTAATGGAAACTCAAATTCTAATGCAAGAGAAGCTAGAAATTATTCTGATCACCCCAATCAGTTGAACCTTAAAAAAGGGGATACACAATCCATTTATAACTACCTTTGTCGTATGCAACTGACCAATCCAAACTTCTTTTACTTGATGGATCTTAATGATGAAGGGCGTTTGAGGAATGTGTTTTGGGTTGATGCTAGGTCTAGGGCTGGATGCGGTTACTTTGGTGATGTAATATTCTTTGACAATACGTATTTGTCAAACAAATATGAGATCCCGCTTGTGGCATTTGTTGGGATAAATCACCATGGGCAATCTGTGCTGCTGGGCTGTGGCCTGCTTGCTGGTGAGACAACGGAGTCTTATGTATGGTTATTCAAAGCATGGCTTTCATGTATGTTGGGGCGCTCTCCACAAACTATTATTACAGACAGGTGCAAGGCTTTGCAGAGCGCAATTGCAGAGGTGTTTCCGAAATGTAATCATCGTTTTGGTTTGTCACATATTATGAAGAAAGTCCCAGAGAAATTGGGAGGATTGCGCAACTATGACACAATTAGGAAGACATTGATGAAAGCAGTTTATGAAACTCTAAAAGTGATTGAATTTGAAGCAGCATGGGGATTTATGGTCCAACGTTTTGGAGCCAGTGATCATGAGTGGCTTCGATCTTTGTATGAAGATCGACTTCGATGGGCCCCAGTTTATTTGAAAGAAACATTCTTTGCTGGAATGGCTGCTGCCCGTCCAGGTGACACCCTGAATGCATTTTTTGATAGATACGTGCACAAACAAACTCCCTTGAAAGAATTTCTTGATAAGTATGAGTTAGCTCTGCAAAAGAAGCACAAGGAAGAAGCCCTTGGAGATATGGAGTCAAGAAACTCAAGCCCCACATTGAAAACAAGATGTTCTTTTGAGTTGCAGCTTTCTAAAGTGTACACAAGAGAAATATTCAAGAAGTTCCAATTTGAGGTGGAAGAGATGTATTCTTGTTTTAGTACAACACAATTACACATTGACGGGCCAATCGTAATATTCTTGGTCAAGGAGCGCGTTTTGGGTGAGGGAAATAGGAGGGAGATTAGGGATTATGAAGTTTTGTACAATAGAGCAGCAGCAGAAGTTCGTTGCATTTGCAGTTGCTTTAACTTCAATGGGTATTTATGCCGGCATGCATTGTGTGTACTCAACTTTAACGGGGTGGAGGAGGTCCCTTCTAAGTACATTCTCTCACGATGGAAAAAAGATTACAAGCGCTTATATATTCCAGATCATGGCTCCAATAATGTTGATGTTACTGACAGGGTGCAATGGTTTAATCAATTATACAGAAGTGCCTTGCAAGTTGTGGAGGAGGGGGTGATTTCTCTAGACCATTACAAGGTTGCATTGCAAGCATTTGACGAGTCATTAAACAGGGTTCACGATATAGAAGAAAAGCTCGAATAACTGAAATCTTTTGTAACTAAAACTGTTGTCAGTCTTCTTGTCATTTCCTCTCTGATATTGAGGGTTGTTTAATCTGTTCTTGTGCAGAATGTATTAGTTAGAAAACAAATTGGATAGGCATTTACAAAGATAAAAAAAAAAGACAGATCTCATTCTTAGATTGGTGTTTATATTGGAGGTGCTTTGTGTTACTCTTGACATGAAACTGTTTTTTCGATTTGTCCAATCTTTTGCAGGTTCAATCTGAAGACATCGAGCTTGAATTGATTTAACGAGTGTAATAAGCAGGCATTTTCTTCTGAATGATCGGTGTACTTTGCACATTGTTTCAGTTACCACACATATTTTTACAGGGTAGCTGTTTCGATGTCTAGTCAAAAGCGTTTATTTGGATTAGATATCTGACATTTACAAGGAAAATTCAAAATGAAGGGTTTTAAAATATTTCATTTATGAAACTTTCTGTTTGGATAAGCAATTCTATATTTGGAGATTTCAGTGGCAGTGAGTGAGTGCTAATAATGTTGCGTGGCAGTGGTGGCTAATGAGTCGAGGTAGTGATGAGTGGATGGTGGTGGTGGTGATGGAATGTCATAGTGGTGGTGGAGGTAATGAATGGTTGATTGGTGGTAGTGGTGACCTATTTAAGGGAAAAAAATTGATGTATTTTGATACTTGATTACGAACTTGTATGTTTTGACAAGTATATATATAGTCTCGATCTAGTAGTATATGCTTATATAACTTATATGAACATAAAGTCCATAGATAATTGTGTGATGTATATTTTGAGAACCCGACCATTGGATTAGACACTCTACTTATGGATGGTATCATACCAAAAATCATAGTGATCGAATGTCAGAATTTCAAAATATAGTTATGAAAAACTATGATCGCTGAAAACTGTTAGGGGTGCAACTCGGAACGGGTAACCCCGACAACAAGTCTGATCCGATCAATTTGAATCCAAATTGAAAATGGATCGGTCTTGGTTCTAGTTTTTCAAGAATCGATCAATTCAGTTCAGTTCTCAGATTTTCACTTTTATGAATCAATACGATCCAAAATCCATCCGTGGAATCGATCCTAAATCCAATCCATGGAACCGTCTATTAAAATATATTTATTATTATTATTATTATATATTAAATACAACATTGCAATATGCAATATTCTTTTTGAGTTTTTCTAACATTATAAATTTATAATACAATAATCCCTTTTTTTTTTTTTGTTGATATTTTTTCATTTTCCTAACCCATTTTAAATTCAAACAATTTTTATTTCCTCTCTCTAATATTTAGTCTTAACATAAGGTAACCTTTTATAACTTTTTTTTTTTTTTTTTTAACTATAACTCTACAACTAGTTAAATATATATGAGTCTCACTCCTTTTAAATCCAATAAAAAAAAAGTTTATTTTTAAATTTTATTTATTTAAGGGATTTGGCAAATAGTCTCAAATAAGAAGAGGTTGATGCAAAAAGTCATCCAATTTTTTATTTTATTTTACTATGAAAGTTTTATCATTTTTCGAACCAAAATGCCCCTTGCCTCATATAATGATTCTTTCACGATTTAATCGACTGGAGACATATAGGAAGCTTCAGGACACAGAAGAGACAGAAAGAGAGAGAGGGAGGAGAGATTAGCACTCATGAGAGAGGGAGAAGAGAGATTAGCACAGATAAGAGAGGGAGAAGAGAGATCAGCGCCAATTAGCTAATCAACGCTAATCAATGCAAAATCATCTTTGTAGAACTCAATCCTACCCAATAGATGTAATGGTAACACAAAGGTAGTTCTTCCGTTCCACGGAGTTGATTGGAGCTCTGCTGAGCTAATGATACTCCGGTGTGGAGCCTGTCAAAAACTCTCCGACGTCAAAGTTAGCCACAGAGACTGGAAGTTTGCTAATTTAGAAGAAAGCAAAATAAGAGAGTTTGTGGAGCTCTGGAATTGCTATAGAATAATGCTTACCCTCTTCATCCCACTCCCTTGTATATAAAAAGAAGGAGGACTCAGTCTAGGGACGCGTGCATTAACCCCATTGTAGGTGATGGTCTCCGTCACATTAAGTTAGATTTTATGGGAATAACATATGAGCATGACATTTGAGAAATATAAGACTCATATGATACTAAACTATGTACTCAAATCAATAACATGAATGCTACAAATGATTGTAAGCAGATATTGATTATTGATTCAGAATGAGATTCTAAATAGAAATAAGTATATTCTTAAAAGAGTTTGAGAATGAAATACTTAAATATAAAAAAATCTTGTAAGGTATGTCATTTACAAATTGCCTAAAAGAATGTCTAGTATATACATTGTTTTCTTTCGAGAATATATGTCTCATTTACTAGGACATCAGAGTTGGCAGCGAATTTTAGTTTAATTACTATTATTGAAAATAATAATTTGCAAAATTTGTTTGCGTGGAATCTTCTTTGCCATAACACCTTATGAGTGTTAGAAGCCTTGTCTTGCGAAGACTAGTATACGATATTATGGAGATTGGCTTTAGTGCAACTGGGAGATTGTTAGAGATATGCCCTAAAATCAATCCTAAAGAGCATATCTATTTCATATTATATTAATTAGAAGGTATAAATTATCTTGTATATTTAATTATATATATGATAAAGTCCATGAATGAATGATAAGAGAAATATATATCTCAAGTTGTTGGGATAGAGAGACTGATATTTCTCATAAACATTTATTCTAAAAGAGTTCCTGCTCATAGGTTTATTAAAGATGACCTTTTATAAACCACTAAGACTAGCACATATTTAAACTAACTGCAATGGGAGGACAAGTAGTCTTTCCTATTAGTGTAGTGACACTTTAGTTAATCTGTGGGTGCATATTAGAGAATATGTACACCGAACATGATCTGCAAGAATGTTCCTATGAAGATCAAGTCAAAATGAATATTCTTTTGTTACGTCCATTTAATTGGTAGTCCTTAGACCTGAGACGCCATAGCTATCTTATGCATAGGTTACTAGGATTTGATAGTATCTCATACAACCTCAATCATAAGGATGTAATCAGTACTTATTGGCTCTAATAAATTATGTATGAAGATAGATGAGTGTACAATAAGGAATCATCACTTTCACTTGATGAGAGAGAATGTTAGGATCAGTTCACAAAGATAATTCTCAAGGTGAATCTCTGGCCAGAGTGATAGGTAAATAGTGAAAAATGTTTCACTGCATTTACTATATTGAGATTATATTTTGTAGAACATATATCAAGTTGTTAAGATAGGGTTTGACTGATAATCATACCTATTATCTTAACAGTGACATTAAGGGATGAATGATTAAGTAACATGAAGGGTTCACATAATTCTACTATTCACCTAAACCTATGGTACATCATGATATGTTGATAGATGTCACTTATGACTAATGAAGGCCTAATGATAAGTGTTATCATTAAGGGCAAAATTGGAATTGTTCCAATCTAACCAAAAATGGAAAATTTCTATTTTAGGGAACATTGATCAAAGAATCGCAGCGGAAGGAAACAACATATAAAACTTTTTAAATAAAATATGATTTCTCAATCACAACCATGCCAAGATTCAAACACAAACATCGAACCATGAATATATATCAAGAACATGTAATAAACAATTTAAAACATACACTTACTTGATTTGCCTTTGATGTAACATTGATCGAATCTCCAAGCTTCAAAGTATATGAAGCCTCCAAGGTATCCACACGAATATAAGACTCCACACTTCCTCGAACCTCCACAACCCTTTGAGGAAAGCTAAGCTTAGAGAGGGAAGAATGAGAAAACGGCTAGGGAGAAGGGTGAGCACACTAGGGCCGGCCCTTGCTTGTCTCTCTAGGGTTTTGCCTCTTTTCCTTTAATGATGAATGACCTTGTGCTAGCTTTGACCCATCATTATGCTTTTATACATAATATTTCCTTTAATTATAAATTGATCCCTCTCTTATTAACTATTAATAAATACGCTCAAAGGTTATAATTAATTGGAATATTCTCATCTCTTTAAAATGTGAAACTCACTTATGTCCTTATGTGTGATCTTTTGGGTTCATCCCAACCTAGTAGTGGACAAGGACATCTCAATGTCTCCCAAAATAGAAACTTTCTATTTTAAGGTTCAATTGGAACAATTCCAAATTTTCCTTATTGATAACACTTTATCAATAGGCCTTCACTGGTCATGAGTGACATCTAGTAACATATCATGACATACCCTAAGTGTGGGTGAATAGCAGAACTAAAAAGAACCCTTCATGTTACTTAATCCTTCATCCCCTAATGTCACTGTTAAAATATTCAGGCATGGTTATTAAGTCAAACCATATCTTAACAACTTGTTATATGTTCTACAAAATATAATTCTCAATAAGATGAACCCAATGAAACACTTTCACAATTCACCTATCACTATGGCCATGGATTTCAAACTGAGAATTATCATTGTGAACGAACCCTGACATTCTCTCTCATCAAATATGAAAGTGATGATTCCTTCTTGTGCACTCATTTACCTTCATACATAACCCACTAGAGCCAATGAGTACCAATTACACTCTTATGGTTAAGGATGTACGAGATACTATCAAACCCTAGTGTCTTAGGTACAGGGTAACTATGGTGCCTCAAGTCTGAGGATTACCAAATGAATGGATGTAACATAAGAATATTCTTTTGACTTAAACTCCATAAGAATATTCTTACAGATCATGTTCAGTGTACATATTCTCTAATATGCACCCACAGATTAACTATAATGTCACTACACCGATAGGAAAGACTACCTATCCTCCCTTTGGAACTAGTTTAAATTTGTGCTACTCTTAGCGGTTTATAAAAGTCTATTTTAATAAACCTATGAGTAGGAACTCTTTAGAATAAATGTGTATAAGATATATCAGTCTCTCTATCTCAACAACTTGAGATGAATATTTCTCTTATCATTTATTCATGGACCTTATCATATATATTTACAAATATACAAGATAAGTTATATCTTCTTAATAATATAATATGAAATTAATATGCCATTCAGGATTGGTTTTAGGGCATATCTCTAACAGAGATGTCCCGAACCACTACTAGGTTGGGGTGAACTCAATGGGTCACATACAAACAAAGAGCATAAGTGAGTCTCTTGAATTAAAGAGAGAAGGGAATTCTAATTTATAATTAAGCATATGCCTTATTATTAATGGTTAATAATTAAGGAGCTAAATTATAAATAAGAAAGTATTAAAAAGAAATCCTAGAGGTTCTCTATAAATACAAGGTGATGAGACATGCTAGCACTAAGCCACCCACTCATCAAAAGAGAAGAGACACAAAAGAAGAGTGTGAGAAACCCTAGCTAGGGCCGTGATTTAGCTCTCTCCCTCTAAAAACCGTGTGCTCCCTCCCCCCTCTCCAAGCTTGTCTCTTCCAAACGTAGTGAAGTAAAAGAGTTCAAGAGGTCCTGTGTTCGTGTGGATACCATCGGAGGCTTCATACGCTTTGAAGCTCGCGATGAAAGCTACTACATGCAAGGAATCCCAGTAAGTTTATTTAAAGTGTTTAAATATTTGTACTTGTATTGATATAAACTCATGACCCAATGCTTGTAACGATTCTTGATTGTTTGTGATGAATGGATTCATCTTTGTAAAAATTTTATCGTATGACTTCCGCTGCGAATCCATGTATGTCACATCCTTTCAGGCAAAAATATTTTACTAGAAGTGATCGTTTGGACCAACTTTTGTCACAATCACTTCTACTATAAAAAATTTGATATGTAAATACATGCTTTGAATATAAATCTAAAGAGATATGCAAAGAGCAATCCTAATTCTGTCAGCATTTGCTTACTTTACCTAAAATAAGCATGAAGGTAATATATAATTATTTAAAATAAGCATAAAGATAATATATAATTATTGGATACATACTTTGAAAAATTAACTATTGGATTAGATATTCTTCTTATGCACGTCATGCATGCCAAAAATCACAGTCATTCAAAGTCAACATCTCAAATTGTAGATTGTGAAAAACTGTGACTGTTGAAAATTTTCACAGTCTTTCTTAGTAATATTTCTGAGAAGGAAAATTCCATCCGTCCTCCCTTTCTGTAATATATTTCTCGTGCATCTGACCAATTTGGAACAGGTATTTCAAGAAACCGACCATTGGCTTTGATGTTCCACTCATACTTATCATGAATGCAAAAAATCACAATGATCCAATAGTTGGTTTTTGCAATTTTGAAAAAAATTGTAAAAACTAATGAAAAAATTGTGAAAAATTGTCACAGTCTATTTTTTGAAAAATCAACCATTGGATCAATGTAATTTTTTGTATTCTTGATACGTATAAGTAGAGTAGCATCAAATCCAACAGTTAGTTTTTCAAAATAACTGTTCCAAATTGGTTAGATATATGCATGAGGGATGACAAAAAGGGAGGATGGATAGAATTGTTTGTTATGAGAAACCGAACATTGGATCATTATGATTTTTGGCATGCATAATTATAGTATCTAATCCAACAGTCAATTGTTCAAAAAATGTATATATCCTACAATTATCTATTAGTTTTGATCATGCTTACTTTAGATAAAGAAAACATATGCTAGCAAGATTATTTTTAATATAAAGAGATCAATAGTTTTTCAAAAGTGATTTTTAAAAAGCTAAAGCAAACGGCACTTAGTCTGGCTGGTATTAATTATCTGAAGTAGCAAATCCGGTCACTTCTCCACAATTAAAACTGATCTCTCATAGCTTTACATATGGTTTATTTCAATGTCAATCCACACATTTATTAAATCTTCATTAGAAAGGCCATAATTCAATGACCTCTACAAGAATACTTATGGCCAAAAATAATACTATGGAGTACAAATTAAATATTTATATTTACAAGCACACAGACAAGCTAGATTTTTGGAATTAGATTTAATTTGCAAGTTTCAGTGATAATCAAGCGGCGCAGGAGCCTCCCTCAGTTCTCGTCCTTGACATTGGATGTCCTGCAGTAAAAACAATTCATCAATTAAATTCAAACTCTATGTGAAAGACGAAGATTGGATTTTATTTGTGAGGAGGGGGGCAATCCTATGGATTGGTTTAGAAGATGCCGAGTGTGCCTAAGAAAATAAATATCTAAAGAGATACGTTCATGAAATTAAAGATATTTTTCCAGAAATAATTTTAGGCAAAGATAATTCAAACGTGTCCTTAGACTGCTGGCTAGCTCATGTATCCGGCAAATATCTTACCGATGCATAGTGGTTAATGTCGCGATGATGCGCTTCATCGGCTCTGATGACAAAGATGACATCCCGGAGTGTTGAGTTAGGAGGCAAACGCCAGTAGTCGATTGCAATAGCCGGAGCGGGCATATTCTCAAAGCTACCATTGTCCAAATCCTCAAGGAAGGCGGTGTAAGAGTGAACTGCTTCTTCTTCTAGGTAGCCAGTGATACGGTGAGCAAGCTTGGGCGAGGCCAAATATGCTAAAAAGTAAGCATTGAAGAAAACACCTTGAACTGCAAACACAAGGGCACGCTCATACCACTGAGGCTTAGCTAGCTCTACAAAAGTCATGAGATGCATCCTTTCATTCTCTGCTTCTTCTAATAAAGCTTTTATCCAGCCACCACTTTGCTCAAATCGCCTTAGTGACTTGAAATGTAAGAGCATCCCTCCAACCATGCCTGGAACTGCTGCTACTGTCTCTAGCAACATCCCATGGCACATATGCCGTCTCTGTCCATCACAAATAATGAACACCTTTAATTAATTACTTTAGAAAATTTTATATTAATTTATGATATATAAAAGTCGACAAGTTAATTAAAAATTAAAATAAACCGTCAAGATATGGAGGTTGTAAAATCGAATCTTAATATCTTGACTATTGTGATAGACGGAGTTTCGTCCATTATTAGGAATTAGTAGGCCCATGATACCTACATTGACACAAAGTAATGCTTGTGGGTCTAGTTTCGATTGATTGTGACTTTAAGAAAAAGAAAAGAAACCTTGGAATCAAATGATCGAGAGGTATGGAGTGTTGAATTAAGCAGCTAGTGCTGTGGTGTAAAATTCAATGAAATCTATTTTCCACTCTTGCAATTTTTTTATATATAGCAAAAAAAAAAAAGAAAAAAAGAAAAAGAAAGAGCGTGAGGAATAATATATAACAAAATTAATTAAGGGTACATATATATACCTGAAAGAATAAGTAGACAGGGTATTTGAGAGATTGGACCGTCCAAAAAGCAAATTTATCCATGAAAGTTACTGGCTTGTGGTGCTTCTCTATGTCAATAGTGACGTCTGGTTTGTACGTCTCCCATGGCTGTCCATTATCAATTAAATAAATCAGTACATCATTCTAAATTTATAACCACACAATCTTATATATGATTAAGTATGAGGACAAATAAAGAATGCAAAAGTCATAGCAGCTGGGGCATGCAAATTTATTAGGCTGCTTGTGGACGTACTAATCTGACCTAATTGATAGTTTCCACTCAAAAACTATAATTTTTTTATTTTATATTTTTTAAGAAAAAAACTATGAAAAAATGTGATATTTTGAAGATAAAAAAAGTCTCATTTTTTTATTGAGACATTTTTCCAATATTGACGCCGTGATTTTTTGCAGAGATGACATTAGTAATATAAGGGATATCTAATCCAACAATCGATTTTTCAAAATATGTTATACAACTAACCTTACGAAAATCATGTTATGTAACTTTGCATAAGTATAATCATATATATGTATATGCATATATGGTTTATATATACATGCATACCCTGAAGCAGTTCCACGTCCATGGTGAACCATCCTCTTTAGTGATCTTACGGGGAGCTACGCCCCAATAGCTCACAATTGCTTTCTCCTGCTGCCCATCGGAGGTAATTGGAGCAGCATGATCATCAGTAGCTGACGTTGTTACTTGCACCTGTCGCTTCTCTTCTTCTGGCAAAGAAGTCTTATTTCGGAGTTGTAGCATGACATTATTAATGCCTGCTGCTGAAGGTCTTGAGATCCCCGCGGTTTTGTTTATAACCGCTGTTGAGAAGAAGCGAGGACCCAGCTGCCCCAGAAGCAAGGCAGACATCTTTGTCGAACAACTACGACTCATCTGAAGAACCGAGAAATATATATATTATATAGATATAAAAGAAAGGAAAGAAAATGAAATTAAGAAAGAGTATTAATTATATATAGCTCGATCTTGGAACAGAGAAAAAGAGAGGAGATTAATTGATTTTTGTTGGAGATGAGATGATGGAGGTTGCTCTAAGGTCGATTAATTTATAGTAGGCTAGGAGGGTCCGGAAAGGAAGAATGGGCTTGTTCAGCATCCTGGTTTGACCCGTTTCACTAGCTGGTTATTACAAAGCACCTGGTCTACTCACCTTTTGCTAACTGCAGCCGCCCCTCTCTTCATCTTTAATTTACTAAATTCCATAGTTGGTTTTTAATTGTTTTGAGAAAAACATTGAAAAATATCATTGTCAATATTTTGAAAAATTGATTATTGAAAAAATACGGTTTTTGGCATATTGAAAAATAGTTCAGGGGTACATTGCTTCAATTGATACCATATGGAACAATTTAAAAACGGCCTATAATTCAGGGGATAACTGTAATTTCTCAAAAAAAAATAATAAAATAATAATTTAATTCTTTCACAGTTACCTCCTTCCCATGTAAATGAGAACCTTCCCAAGTAAGTGGGAAGTTCCATCATCTTTATCAAAAGTTGCGTGTTTATATTATTCTAGAATAAACTTTGACCATATAATATGGTAAAAAACGCGTGCCGCCCAATCTTATTATTCTAGTGGCCAGCGGGACGCGGGTAGACAAATAAAAAAAGGACAAGCTAGTGGGAAGATATTGTCATTTAGCAATAATTGTAAAGTAGCATGGCTGATGGCTGGCTTATTATTTATAAGAATATAAGAATATAAAAATCAATTTTAAAATATTTGACTTGTAAAAGTCAGTCCTGCTACCTAGTTGTCTTAGGAACAATATTTATTTGACTTGTATAAGATGTATTGAAAGTTCTTGGAAACCTTCCACATCGTTTAAAGAAACTTGAAAATTTCCTTTGATTGCGTGCTAATGGATTCCTAGGATTAGGTTTAATTGAATTGTTGTTAGTTCGTTAATGATTTATATATGCTAGTGAATAGTAGATCTATGATTAATTGCTTATTAGACGTGAATTATATTTGTGACTGATTGCTTTGTTAATTAAATCATTTGTCAATAGTTGATTGGGTCATTGAGAACTAAGCTGTTGTTTGGATAAGCTACCGTTATGTGTGTGTGTGTGTGTGTGTTAGAGTGTGTTAGGAATTTAAGTTGGCTTATCCTTATGTACGTAAGTCTTGGTTGTCAATGTCCTCGTCCTCATCCTCAAGTTTAATTGTCGAAGACTTCAAGGTTGCATGCTCTAAAATTCAAGATAATTGTCAAAGCTCATTGTGTTAGTCTTATGGCTTCCATCATAACATTTTAGGTCTAGTTTTGAACTTTTGATGATAATAAACTTGTCTTGTAAACTAATATGTTTATCTAGTGATGCCTAATGATGCAAGGTTCATACTTGTTGGAACTTACATGAATACATCAATGTCTCAAGCAAAACACAAGCCAAGCACTTGGGTTGAATCTAAGCCTAGCTCAAAGAGAATTCAAGAAGACTCAAGACATCTCAAGACAATGTACTTTATTAATCTTTTGTATTATGAGTGTATTAGGTCACTTGTAAAGCTCTCATATTATTAAAAGCTAAGAATGCTTAAAATGACCATAATTTGACATTAGGAGATACACATTACTTCCAGCATGAACCTATTTACTTGGTAAAACTTTTTCTAAATATGTGATAATTGTCTCAAGGTTGGAAAAGTAGCCTTGTGCCTTAATCTTTTCAAAATTCGTTTTTATTCAAATTCTAGCAAGGCCGTTCGAACGGTAGTCCTGGATTAAACGGGACAGGGGCTGTGTTTTGGAGGATTTAGCCGTTAGAACGAAAATTGGTATTTTTATTGAGACTGTTCGAACAGTACCTTAGTTTGTTCAAACGGGTGTCATTGATTTTTAATTTTAACGGTTAGTCCATTTGAACGAGTATCGAGGCATTAGAACGGTCTTCGCGGATTTTTCATATCTACTACATTTAATGCTCCCAACCACCTAGATTGTAATTAGATGGGAGGGAAACGGCTAGTTTTTGGTTGAATGTTATTTATTGACTCTTCCATCTTCATTTGAACTATACCCAGTGCATTTACTTGTTAGATGTATGCCCTAAAACAATTGTTAGGTTGTAATTTAGGGAACATTATATTTCATTATATATTCATTTATGAAATGACTAATTTTATCATGTAAACTTGTGTTTAATTACTGTTCATGATAAAGTCTTTGGCTAACATGATAGAGAGTTGTATCTCAAGTGTTAAGATAGAGAGACTTATAACTTTCAAGAACATCTATCTTATACTAGTTCTTGATCATAGGTTTATATATTTGGGCAATTATAAACCGTTAAGATTAACACATGTTATACTAGCTCTAATGGGAGGATGGTGAGTCTTAAGCCTTCTGTGTAGAGACACTATAGTAAACCTGTGGGTGCTTGTTAGAGAACAAGTACACCGAACGTGACCAATATGAGTACAGCTTATGGAATTCTATTTGTATGTCAAAAGCTGCTCACGTGTATAGTCACACAAGTAATCCTAAGACATGAAACACCACTAGTAATCTTATACATGGGTTATTAGAGTTTGATAGTATATCGTACACCCTTAACCATAAGGATGTAATCGGTACTCATTGACTCTAGTAAGTTATGTATGAGCCAATCGGTACTCATTGGCTCTGTATGTATGTAGATAGGTGAGTGTGCAATAGAGAATCACCACCCTTAATTAGAAAGGGAGAATG
>JAESVK010000669.1:2508729-2530150 GCA_017140935.1 Hamamelis virginiana | reverse complement strand
ATATATATATATATATATATATATATATATATATATATGAAGAAATTAATTGATTTTGAATTTTTTATGCATTTTTTTTCCTTTTTTGCAAAATGGCAAACTATATATCAGAGTTAACCAAATAAATTTATTTATTCGGTTAAAGCAAATGAAACAAGATCATTCTACTCGGCTTGAACTAACCAAATATAGCAAATATGTGTGGTCATCTCTTTGACCTAACGAACCTGATTTGTTATGTTTGTTAGCTTTATGGCCTTTTTCATGACCTTTTAGGTCAAATTTTGATGAAAACAAATGTGTTTTGTGAACTAATATGTTTATCAAGTGAAGGTTTATACTTGTTGAAATCATCCTATATGCATCAAGGACTCAAGCAAGACAAGCAAGCATGGATTGAACCTTAGTTAAGCACACCTCATGGAGACTCAAGCTCATGCATGGATTGAACCTTAGTTAAGCACACCTCATGGAGACTCAAGCTCATGCAAGAAGACTCAAGACACCTCAAGCTCTTGTAATTGTTGTTATCATTTATATTATAAGTTTCTTAGAGTTATTTGTAAAAGCTCTCAATGAGATAGAACTTGAAAAGCTCAATTAAACCCTAGTATTTTGACTAATAGGTGGTTCACATAGTTCAACCTTCACCTTGGACTATTAGAAGTTTTTTTGACCTTAGGAATGGCCCTTAGAATCTCTCAAACTTGCTTTGAATGACCTCTTGCCTTTTGCACAAGTCTTGGACTTCACTTAGTACTTGTATATGTTTTTCTTGCAAGGTCATTCGAAAGGGCCTTACAGGCTCGTTCAAATAGATGTCCCTATTTGAACGGGACAGTGCTTGTGCATTGGAGGTGTTATATTTTGAGCTTAAGTAAGCTACTTTAGCTTAATTTATATATGGGTCCCACAAGCCTTTTGAAGTGGGCCCATATTGGAATATATTCATCTCATGAAGGAGATTAATATGTTGTATTAATAAGCTCAAAATATTAATGTTTTGAATGAGAAATTGTAGTGTAAAATCACCCAAATGAAAGTAGTTGAAGGTGATAGCCACCTTTATCCCACATTGGAAAAAAGTGGGAAGCTTGTGTGTTTATATACCCTTACATTGGACCTATGGGTTGGGCCCCAAGGGATACCAAAGTTTTATGAGAGGAGAGGACCCACCCAAACTTGGGCTTGATCCAAACCACACACTCGCGTGCCGGCACCGCACCGGGTGGGGTGGGGTCATTTAGACCAAGCCCATTATCTTTTTGGGCCAAGCCAGAATGGCTAGGCAGCTCTTTATAGGGTCATGTCCCAAATGGTAAAGAGTTGTGTCTAGTTTTTTGCAACTCGTCTATTAATAGGCCACTGATTTCACTCATTTGGCATTCAATTCATTCAAACATTATTGCATTGTCTGCGTACTATTTTAAAGAGCGAGAGATAGGCATTACTGGTTCGCTATGTTTGAAGATTGTAGTGCTTCATCTTCAAACGTGATAATTGTATCCTATTGGAGGGGCGAATTCTGTCTTAAGCACAAAGTGTACAACACTTGCCTTGATCAATTTTCTTAATCAATTTCCTGCTTCAAATTCTGCAAAACTTGTAAGTTATTTATTTTATGTATATTGTTTTTGTATAGTTCTTACTTAAATAATTTTCTGTTTTGACAGAATTATTATTCAAGTAGTCATTCTAATATTAGTATTATTATTCTTCTTCTTCTTTATAATTGGTATATATATTTCTATACTTTACAGAATTTATAGACAAATTGTTTTCTGTTTTATTTTTAAGTGATTGTTTGACACAATATAATCCAATTCTAGATAAATTTTTCCAACAGGAGGTTTTGGCCTTTGAACGAGAATTGAGATTTTCACTAAGGTCATTCGAACGGGGCTTTGGGTGGTTCGAACGGAAGACTGGGAACTTTGATCATAACGATTAGTCCGTTCAAACGAGCCGTCAGGCTGTTCTAACGGTAGACATAGAAAATGACCAAAACGGCTAGTTTTCAAATCCCAATGGTTATATTCCTTCCCATGTCTATTTAAACTTATTTCATTCGTCTTAGGACGTTTACACATACAAATTGATCTTGACTTAGTTTACATCATCCTCTTGTGATTCAATCAATAATTCAAGCAAGACTTTAGTTAAAGCTTCCAAATAACTTCAATCCTTTAACTATACTTGTTCTCATCTCTTGTGAAGCTGTTAGTGTGAGCTAGCAATTGTACTTATCATCTTTTTGAAGCACACTACATTATACTCACTCTGAACTATCATTATCTTGTAAGCCTGGGTTTTGGTAACCCTTGAGAAGCTTGGAGTTGGTCTTCAAGCACTGTGTAAAGGTTGATCTTGAGCCTGTGAGAATGATCATTGGTGTAAGGTTTGATCTCTAACAGTCAAAGGGATCGTCAAGTTGCTTAGGGAATCCTTGAGCTTGATGCTTAAGGTATGAACGTAGGCTTGGTACCGAACCAAATTAAAATCACTATATTTGATCTCTCTATCCCTTTTTTTTTTTTTTTTTTTTTGCAATTTATATTTCTATATCTGTTTGAGTTTGTATAAATTGCATTTGTATTTATTTAGTTTTTAATTCCTCTTTATTTGTAGTAGTTTGCCATTGACACTATTCACCCCCTCTAGTGTCTAGTTTACTAACAACAATTTTATCTCCTGATGAAAAAAAAAAATGATTTTGTTCAGTTTGCTCTGAACAAACAAATCAAATTTATTGTTATGTAAATCTGCAAAAAAGAGAAAATTACAGTTTAATATCCTAAACTATCATTGATTTATACTTTGTATCTCTTTAGTTTTTATTCGAACACATTGACCTCCTAAAGTTTGACACTTTTTAACCTTCTATAAGTTAGCCATTTGATTATTCGACTTAAAATGGTGTTAGGCTTGTTATTTTTTCATACCGGATTTATCTAAGATTGCTAATGTATATAGAAGAATACTAGTGAAGTTTTGTGATTTTTCTCTACATATTTTATTTATTATGAATTTTATTTACTATATAAAGAAACTAATTTATAAAAATTAGAAAATATTGAGAAAAATCATGAAACTTCACCTCTATACCTGTAAATACATTAGCAATCTAGGATAACTACTGCATGTAAAAATAACAATTTTAAAACCATTTTTTTAATCAAAGAAACAAATGACTAACTAACAGAAGGGTGAAAAGTGCCAAAAATCAAAACTGCAGGGGTCAATGTGTTCAAATAAAAACAATAGGGGTGCAAAGCGTAAATCGGTGATATTTGAGGAGGTCAAACTATAGTTTTTCAAAAGAAAATTGATAAATGCTTAAAAAATTGAACCTTTGCATTGTTTCAATCTCATAAACATTCATTTTCTTCTCCATTACTTGTAAACAAGTCAAATAATGTAAAAATACTAAAATTTAATGAATTTATATAAGAAGGATGGTTAAACAGAGCGGTAGAATTTAGATGACATTTTGAGAGAATAAAAAGAGAAAGGAGAAGTGTGATGGAATAATTAAATGAGGGGTGGGTTGTTTTTTGTTAGTGAGGTTTGGAGATCAATTTTTGTTCTAGTTAGTGGACTTAAAAAAAAAAAAATATTAGAAGTCCTTGTTGGTAAATATGCTTATGAATATTTTTGAAATAGTTATTTATGAAATGTAAAAACTAAATCTTTATGGTTGCGATATCCACACCCTTTTTTGAATCAACTTGTGAATTAAGGAAATTAGCCCAACCTTAGCAGACTCAATTTCTAGTGGGCTTGGACCAGTTATCCCACCTTAAGCAGGATTGTCAATGGGTGTGATTATTGCAATCCCAATTATATATTTCCATATCCCATTACTAAGTAAACCCCACTATTTACTAATTAAACCCCACCAACTTTCTAAAATACTCCCAACCCCATTTTAATTTGAATAAAAATTATTTCCACACCCCAATCCCAAACACCAAACATGATAGATAGAGAGAAGGAAGAGAGAAAGAGGGTGTCTTTTACTGCGGCTTCTTCTTTGACGAATCCTTCTCCGGCGGCAGGTAAGCAAATGGAATGTTGGCGCAGAATCTGGGGAAATCATTAAAAATGAAATTTACTTTTTTTGAACTGTTCGGTTGGAAGTGGAAGAACATTTTAATAATGTTTGACGGTTTCCACCAAATATTATGATAATGTTTGGAGATGCACCCACCGAATAGAGAGACTACATTTGGTGGATAACTACCGAAGATTATGAAAATGTTCCTCTACTTCCAACCGAACAGTTTAAAACAATTTTAAGGGAAAATTCTTAAAATATGGTTTTTTTTTTTTTTTTAACTGTTCAGTTGAAAGTGGACGAACATTTTCATAATGTTCGGTGTGAAAGAATGTGCGCAGGGAGGATTCACAGCAAAAGACATAAAACAAAAATTTTTATAAATAGGAATCCAATCAACACATTCCAGTAGGATTTCGAAAAAAGCATTGGATCATGAATAATACAAGAATAATATTTAAACAAATTTAAATATACTTACTTGATGATTGTCTTTGTTGAAACCTCGATCAAATCCGAGCTTCAAAGTGTATGAAGCCTCCAAGGTATCCACACGAACACAAGACCCTTTAAGCTTCCCGCACTTGTTCAACACTTGAATCAATGCAAGATGAGAGGGAGAGGGAAGGCAACTCACGACCAAGAGAGAGTGTGAAGTCACGGCCACTAGGGTGGTTCTCTTTTGGATGATAGCCTCATCTTCTATTTAGGGTTGAGTGGACTTAGTGCTAGCATGCACTCATCCCCTTGTATTTATAGATAAATACTAGGGTTTCTAATTTTTGCAACTTAGTCCTCCTTAATTAACAATTAATTAAAGAAACCAAGTAAGTTACACAAAATTAGAAACTTACCCCTTCTCCTAACTTAAAGAACTCACTTGTGTCCTTTTGTGTGTGACCCTCTGGGTTCATCCCAACCTAGCAGTGGACAGGGACATTTCAATGTCTCCCAAAATAGAAAGTTTCTATTTTTAGGTTCAATTGTAACAATTCCAATTATGCCCTCATTGATAACACTTTATCAATAGGCCTACATTGGTCATGAGTGACATCTAACAACATATCATGACGTACCCTAGGTATGGGTGAATATCAGAACTAAATTGAACCCTTCATGTTACTTAATCCCTTATCCTCTAATGTCACTCTTAAGATAATCAAGCATGGTTATTAAGTTAAACCCTATCTTAACAATTTGTTATATGTTCTACAAAATATAATTCTCAATAAGATGAACCTGGTGAAACTCTTTCACAGTTCACCTATCACCATGGCCATGGATTTCAAACTGAGAATTATCTTTGTGAACGAACCATGACATTCTCTCTCATCAAATATGAAAGTGATGATTCCTTCTTGCGCACTCATTTATCTTCATACATAACCCTACTAGAGTCGATGTGTACCGATTACACCCTTATGGTTAAGGATATACGAGATACTATCAAACTCAAGTGACCTATGGATAAGATAACATAAGAATATTCTTTTGACTTAAACTCCATAAGAATATTCTTGCAGATCATGTTCAGTGTACATATTCTCTAATATGCACCCACAGATTAACTGTAGTGTCACTACACTGATAGGAAAGACTACCTATCCTCCCATTGGAGCTAGTTTAAATCTGTGCTACTCTTATTGGTTTATTAAATATCCACTTTAATAAACCTATGAGCAGAAACTTCTTTAGAATGTGTATGAGAAATATGAGTCTTCATATCTCAACAACTTGATATACATATTTCTCTTATCATTTATTCATGGACCTTATCATATATATTTAATTATACACGACAAGTTGTACTTTCAAATTAATATAATATGAAATTGATATGCCTTTTAGGATTAGATTTAGGGCATACCTCTAACACGGTGGTTATCCACTGAACATTTCAATATGTCCCATTTTGTAAACAACTGAACGTGCCGCAAATTTTATTTTATTTTTTAAAAAAATACACAAAAAGAGTTTAAAAAACACACACTTTCCCACTACTCATACCTTCGTGGAGCTCTATTTTGACCTCCTACAATGTTAAACACCCAAATATTTATCCAAATACCACAATGGTGTTAGGTTATATGAGTTTGGATGAAATGAAGAAAAGAGAAGGAGTTAGAGGGAAGATAGAAGATGCGTAGGAGAAGGTAGAAAATGAAAAGAGAGAGAAGTGGGATTTTAAAAGTGTGTATTTTTTGCTTAGGGGTGTAGAGAGAAACTCCCATGAACCCACTTGGCTTTTTTAAAAGGAAAATGCTAATGTGCCCGTTTAAAATTCCCGTATATTTTGCCCGTCTGATGTGGTGTTTTGCCATGTCATTTAAGTAGAGAAAAATATGAAAAGCACCAAAACAAACCAAAAAAAAAAAGGAAACCATAGAGATCAGCCATGGATCACCTCTCTCTCTATTCCTCTCCCACCTCTCTCTTTCTTTCCCTCTATGTTGAATTCAAAGATCAGCCATGTATTTACAGAAACTAGCCATTTTGGCCATGGTAGTAGGGGTGTGCAAAAATCCGCCCAACCCGCCGGACCCGACCCACCCACCCCGACCCCATCCGCAACCGGCGGTTACAATGGTTAGGAGGGTTGGGTTGGGTGGATTTAATGAATTTTTGGCGGGTTGATTCAGTTAGCCGGTATAGAAGTGACAACCCGCCTAAACCCGCTTCCACCCGCCAAATAATTATATATAATAAATAATATATTTATATAAAATAAATTTCATTACTACCTTATATTTTCCCTTAATTGGATATGCTTGCAAATTAGTATTTTTTTATTTCTTTAGAGATATTTATTATGATAGTTTGAATATGCACTTATTTTGTTTGATATCCTTTCAATTTTGAATGTGAAATCATATGTTAGTTTGTAAGATTTTTTAATAACAATGAACCTTTATTATTATGTATCTAGTTAGTAGCTTCTATTGTTGTAGGGTAATTTATTTTGGCACTTTTAGTTTATTTCTATTGGAATAATTGTTTGGATTATAGTTTAATTACTAAATAACACAATATTGCATTGTTAGATATGAATTTCAGGTGTTTTTGCTTGTTAAAAAGTTTTTCGAAACTATAGGTGTTTATAATATATATATATATATATATAAATGCTTCACCCGCTCAATCCGCCCAACCCGCCGATTAAAACCCGCCATATATTTAACCAATCCGCCGGTTATTAAGGTAGGCAGGTTGGTTGGGGGTGAGAGAATTGGCCACCCGCCAAGGGCGGTTTGATTGGTGGTTTTACCCTCCACCCGTCCTTACCCGACCCGCGCACACCCCTACATGGTAGCATCCCCTACTGGCAGCATTCGGTGGCATATTAAGGAAAAATTTCAGGCTAAAAAAATCAAATCGTGTGGAGATCTTCGCCTGATCGGTGAACGTCAGATCATGTGGAGAAGCAAGGTCTCCATTATTGGCGGCAACGATCTGCAATCTCTTACATGGAACTTGTTCCTTCACGATCTCCATGATCTACAACCTCTATCGCCATTGCCGATGTAGATGATACCTCGTTCTTGTTTCCGGCCAGCAGGATCAAATCGTGTTTTTTCTACTGCTGCCATCGCCGCTGCGCGCCGCTACTAGTGCTTCTTCTACTGGTGCTGCTGCCACGAGTTAACGAAGTCCGATGGGAAATCTATTCAAATTCGGTGAGTTGTAGATCTGATGACTTTGTAGCATATCCATTGAATTTTCTTGGCGTGGCTCGAAGTCTTCGTCGGTTCCCACAAGGATAGTGATAGGAGTCGTGATTTGATAGTGGATGGAGTTATGGTTTTTGGAGAGGAAAGAGAAACATAGAGGAAGAGAAAGAGGGATGAGAGATGCCCACATCACAGCCAAGCTGTTAGCCCCACCGTCAGAACCTGCTATTGCCACCAGTGACTTCAGTAACTTCCATCCACACTGGTGAACCGCCGGTAGCATCCATCCACGCCGACAACTTTCAACATTCACCTTTAATTGTTTTCTCCATTTGAAGCTTCCAATAATCTTCTTTGAAAGAATGTGGCCATGGATTCGCAGCGGAAAGAAACATAAAATAAATTTTTTAATAAAAGTTGAATCCATCAACACAATTATCCCATAATACGAACTCAAGCATAGGATCATGAATAAAGTAAGAACATTAATTAAACTATTTAATTAACTTACTTGAATGCCTTTGTAAAATCTTCAAGAACGAATCCGAGCTTCAAAACGATAAAGCCTCCAAAGTATCCACACGAACACAAGACTTTATAATCCCTTACGATTGACTAACTCTTGAGCAAAAGCAAGCTTGAGAGAGAGAAAAAAAATCATGGCTATAAGAGAAATCCTATGTCACGGCCAAGGTATGTTGGGTGATGATCTCTCTTCCTTTTTAGGGTTTAGGTGGACTTAGTGCTAGCATGCACCTAATCCCTAGTATTTATAGACAAATACTAGGGTTTCTAATTTTGTAACTTGGTCCTCCTTAATTAACTATTAATTAAAGAGACACCCACAAGTTACTAAATTAGAAACTTTTCCCTCTCATAAATTAAAAAGCTCTCATGTGTTTTTTATGTGTGTGACCCTTTGGCTTCATCCCAACCTAGTAGTGGACCGGGACATCTCATGTCTCCTAAAATAAAAACTTTCTATTTTAAGGTTCAATTTGAATAATTCCAATTTTGCTCTCAATGATAACACTTATCATTAGGCCTGCACTAGTCATGAGTGACACCGAGCAACATATCAAGACATACCCTAGGTGTGGGTGAATAGTAAAACTAAATGAACCCTTCATGTTACTTAATCCTTTATTCGCTAATGTCACTGTTAAGATAATTGGGTATGGTAAAAGTCAAACTCTATCTTAACAACTTGTTATATGTCCCACAAAATATAATCTCAATAAGACGAACCCAATGAAACTCTTTCACAGTTCACCTATCACTCTGGCCAGAGATTTATTATGAGATTTATTTTTGTGAACAAACCTTGACATTCTCCCTCATTAAAGTGAGAGTGGTGATTCCTTATTGCGCACTCATCTACCTTCATACACAATTCACTATACACAATTCACTAGAGCCAATGAGTACAGATTACATCCTCATGGATAGAGTATGTACGAAGTACTATCAAATCTTAATGCCTTATGCACAAGATAACTCTGGTGCCTCAGGTCTAAGGATTACCAATTGATGGACGTAACATAAGAATATTCCTTTGACATTAAACTCTATAAAAATATTCTTGTCAGATCATGTTCAGTGTACATGTTCTCTAACATGCACCCACAGATTAACTATAATGTCAATACACAGAATAGTAAAGACTACTTATCCTCCAATTGGAGCTAGTTTAAATATGTGCTACTCTTAGTGGTATATATAAATGTCTAATTTGATAAACCTATGAATATGAACTCTTTAGAATAAATGTGCGAGAAATATAAGTCTCCCTATCTCAACATCTTGAGATATATATTTCTC
This sequence comes from Hamamelis virginiana, assembly GCA_017140935.1. Taxonomy (NCBI): domain Eukaryota; kingdom Viridiplantae; phylum Streptophyta; class Magnoliopsida; order Saxifragales; family Hamamelidaceae; genus Hamamelis; species Hamamelis virginiana. The sequence continues at coordinate 2,520,604 of JAESVK010000669.1, read as the reverse complement.
TATCATTCATTTGTGGATCTTATCATGTAATTAAATACAAGATAAGTAATACCTTCTTATTCTAATATGAAATTGATATGCTTTTTAGGATTGGTTTTAGGGCATATCTCCAACATTCTTGCCACCAGTGGTTTCAAAGGTAACTTTGCATGCGCACGCGCTCTCTCTCTTTTCTTCTTCTTCTTCTTCTTTTTCTTCTGTCTTCCTCCTCTTCTTCCCCTTTTTCTTCTTCTTCACAGGAACCACTACATGCACATTTTATTGTGAAAAAGGACAGTAGAAAAACACACACATTTTTACTGTGAAAGAGGACAGTGGAAAAAGAACAGTAAAAATTGTAAAAACACAGTGGTTTTCTTCTTTATTATTATACTAATAAAAAAAACACAGTGAAAATTATTATTATTATTATTATTTACTGTGCTAATAAAAAAACACAGTGAAAACTAGAAAAAAAAGAGGAAAAAAAACACAGTGACAAAAAAAAAACACAGTGAAAAAACACACGAAAGCTATAGTGGGAGTGTTTTTATTGTGCTAATGATTTTACTGTGGTGTGTATTTTCACTGTAGTGGGAATTTTTACTGAAAAAAATTACAGTAAATTTAGGTTTTTATGTAAAACAAAAAAAAAAAAGGAAAAAAAAAAACTAAAAATAAGAATGCAAGCAGTAAAAATACAATTTTTACTGAGTTTGGGTGTTGGGTTTTCACTGAGTTTGGGTATTTTTATTGAGTTTAGGTGTTGGATTTTCAGTGAGTTTGGGTATTTTTACTAAGTTTGGGTGTTTTTTCTGAGTTTAGGTGTTGGGTTTTCACTGAGTTTGGATATTTTTACTGAGTTTGAGTGTTTTCACTGTGATGAAGTATTTTTACTGTGCTGATTTGACACTTAAATATGTGGACTGGGTGCATTTTCACTGTGTTGATGTGGCACTTAAACATGTGGACGAGAGTATAAACCGGAAAAGTTAACTGGCTTCGTAGCACTACTCTTTTTAAAATTACTATGTCTTAATAGTAAAATTGCTCATGCCTAGTTGCAATCACTGCACCCATTGTGATGTGGTATATCAAACAACCCTACCCAACAATGACAGGATGAGACTGGAGATAACCTGATCCATTGACCACCCCTTTTTCTCAAGTAGGGATGGAAATTTGCCCCATCCCTGCGGGACCTCGTCCTGCCACTATAGGGGCGGGTTATTTTTGAATTTTTCTGGGTACGGGGCAGGGATGAGGTTAAAATATTTGCCCTGCCAGGGTACGGGGGCGGGGACAGGTTTACAATGCCCCGCCCCGCCTATTTATCCCTGCCCCGCGAGGATTCCCCATTTCCACTTATATAAATTTTATATTTATAATTTATAATATTATATGATTCATAAATTATATTTTATATATTCTATTATATATAATATATAATAGAACTTAAATTATTAATGACCTCCTAACTTTTATGTCCCTCCCATCAATTTTAACATTTTTAATCATATTTTAATGATATTGGTTACTTAGTTTTCTCCTATCTCGGTGATCTCACTAACAATCTGACATTTTCTAACCATTCTTATATATTTCCTATATAATAAGTCAAGTCCCCTTTATTGTGTTGAGTTTGTTATCTCTTTTTTTTTTTTTTAATTATTCAAGCACTATATTTGTTCAAGATCACAGAAACGGTGTTGTTATAAGTTGCACTTTACACAACTATGTTGTATGTGTAAGGTGACCTCTAAAGTTTACAGTTTATAGGGAAAAATACAAAATAAAATTTGAAAAATTGATCGTTGGATTAGATGCATTTCTTATAAATTACATACTCGCCAAAAATCAAAATGATCCAACGGTTATTTAAAAAATAAAAATACTATCTGGATAAAAATTGTGACATTTTGAAGAATTAAAATATTATAATTTTTCAAGAACATTTGTTATAAACTAGCCGATAGATTACTATGATTTTTTGCAAACATGAAATAAATAACAATTGTATTAATCCAACGGTCAATTTTTCAAAATCTTTTCTATAATTGGTCTTACGCACAACACCTTATTCGTAGTTTGACATATGGTTTGTAAAACCAATATGGAATAGATATTTTGATAAACTAACGATTGGATTTAATTATATATGTGTACACATGACACATCATATATACAAAAAATCACATTGATCAAATGATTAATTTTTTTAAAAAAATAATCATGTTTTTGAGATGAACTACAAAAAGCTATCGAAAATTGTTATAATTTTTTATAATTAATAATTCTTGTTTTGAAAAATTAGCCATTGGATTAATGAGATTTTGGGCATGCATTATGTATAATATCTCATCTAACGATTAATTTTCAAAATATTTAATCTAAAGCTTGCTTTTTCAAGTGAATCCATTTGAGGGGGTCGTTGAAAGATTAGTTATTTTAAAAGTATATTACAATCAAGAGTCGTTGAAAAATTATTTGTTTAAAAAATATATTACAATTAACATGCAGTTTAGTATTTTACACTCTTAATATATATACAAATTTTTTAGTGGAGGTAATGAGTTCGAATCCTTTCAAAAGTACATTATATTTTAAATTTATTATTAAAATAGCAAGCGAGAGAACGGGACAAGATATAATTACATACCCGTCAGGTATGGGACAAGGATGAAAAATAATTTTATAAGCAGGGACGGGAACGGAAAAACCCGCCCCGCCCCGCCCCGCTCGTTGCCATCCCATTCTCAAGTCTTATGTTGTGTTTGGTTTGAGGGAAGAATGGATGGATGGAAGGGGAATGAGGGAAAAGTGGAGGGAAATGAGTTTAGAAACATGTTTGCAATGGGAGGGAGGGGAGAAGGGAGGGAAAATTGGAGGGAAGAATGGATGGGTGAGCCGCCAAAATGCATCCGCCCAAATTTGGGCGGATGAGGAGAGAGAAGGGGAGGGGAAAGTTACGTTAGATGGTGAAAATACCAATTTGTCCTCAATTTGTTTGCAAAGCCTACAATTGCCCCTTCTTTTTATTTCTCCAGCAACATAAAGTTTTGCATTTCTTCAAAGTATGCTTTATGCACAATAGCTCCAGACAGCACTCTTCAGCATGATGTTACATTTTTTTTTTTATTTTTATTTTAGGAGTTTAAGAAAAAATAAGGATAAGATGGAAATGAAATAAATATAAAGGAGAGAGATATTTTTAGCTATTTAGAGGGTTTCAGCAAAAACAAAATATATAGTTTTTATTTATTTTTATTAATTTTTAATTCACAACATGTAATTGAATTTTTTTAGGATTTATATTATTTTTATTGATTATTATGTTTAGTAGTATAATGCAAACTTTATTATAATAATATGTGAGGATAGAATTGTAATTTAATACAAATCATCATTTCTCTCCCTCTTACTTACCAAACAGGCAGAAGAAAGGAAATCCATATTTCTAGGGATGTCAATGGGGCGGGTTTATCCGGGTATCCGCCCCGCCCCGCCCCTATTGGGAAGGGTTTGGGGTCATCCTAATAGGGTTAGGGGCGGGTTTGGGATTTTTTTTGAAAACCCTATAGGGTTTGGGACGGGTTTGGGATGAGGGCTAAAAACCCGCCTCGCCCCGATTATATATGTTTATGTATTTTTATTATATTTATTTTATAGGTATTATACAATTAAGTTTCTCCTTAATAAAATGAAATTTCAATCATGCCCCTTAAGGAGTTTAATTTATTTTACTCTTAGAAGTGACAATTATCTTTAATGTTTATCGATGTATTTTGTAATTTATTTAGGTATTAAGAAAATTGAGAAAAGTATAAAGAAAATAGTAAATGGGACGGGACGGTAATGGGATGGGATCTTTTAATTGGGACGGGAATGGGATTCCAAATCCTGACCCGTCACGGATTTGGGACGGGAATGGAATGTGATTTTCTTAAATGGGACGGAGTTGGAAAAGGGATGACCCGTCCCAAACCCGCCCCGTTGACATCCCTACATATTTCCTCCATTGTATCAAACACATAGAAAGGAAGAATGGTTTCCCTTTCCTAAGAATAGAAAACCGACCCCTCCCTCCTACTTTTATTCTCACTAGTTTTCCTTCCCTCGTATCAAACGGAGCATTAAGCAAACTGCAGGCGGGAGTCGAGTGCTGGGTTTATTAATTCGGTGCTTTTCGCTGCGGCAATAACCGGAGAGAAAATGGGTAATCCGCAGAAGCCATCGGATGTTCACAGCGCGGCGAGATCCGGAGACCTGAACGCCGTGCAATCAATCTTGAGCTCCAACCCTTTAGCCGTCAATTCTAGAGATAAGCACTCCAGAACTCCGTATCCTCCTTCTGTTTTCACTTCTCTACGTTTTGTTTCACAGTTCAACAGTCGTTTCTTTTTCTTTTACTTTCCGTTTGGTTCCCCAGAAAGCTGAGGAAAAGAAAACTAAAATTAGAAGATTTTGAGTCTAATGAGTCTTATGTTTTATGTTGTGTTAGGTTCAGCTGAGTTCAGTTTTTATTTTCTCGAATACCCAATAACTGAATGTCTATGATTCTAAACTGTTTAATTTCTTTTGTTTTCCTACATGTTCTCGGTTACCAATCGGAGCTTTGGTACTATTTATGGGATATTTGAACTGGGTGTTTAGAATTGTTCTTGCCCTTAGTTTGGCAGCTGAGAAAGTTAAGGAAAAGGAAAACAAGTATTAAATCTTTTGTTTTACCTTCCGGAAAGAATATATATATATATAGAAAAATGTTCTAGTGAGCATTTGCTGACTTTAAGCTAAAGGAAGCAAAGAACACAAACCCTTGGATTGGAATCCTGAGATGAATCATCCATTAAGTGAATGGGAATCCAATGGCTTGTGTTCTTTGCTGACTTTAGTTAAAATCAGCATTTGCTGACTAGAACACTTCTATATATATATATATATATATATATATATATACATACACACAGAAGCGATCATGTCAGGACGTCATTACACTCGTTATCGTAAGGACGTCCCTTCTGGAAGTCATAAGAATAATATTTTGAAAAACTGACTGTTGGATTAGATAATTTTCTTACAAATATGTCTTCTCTGCCAAAAATCACAGTGATCTGATAATTAGTTTTCAAAATACCATCTGTGACATGCTTTGACAATATTTTCCGTTGAATGCTGTCAAAGTTGTTTAAATATCTGTATTTTAAAAACCAACCGTTGGATCACTATGATTTTTCGCAGACATGACATACATATAAAGATTATATAATCCAAGGTCGATTTTTCAAACATACCTCTTCCAGTAAAAGTGTCCTTACGATAAGAGCATCATGACGTCCTTACAAGATCGGTTCTATATATATATACACAAACGCACACGGAGATGCTAGTATAAGGTGCGCCTGGCACAAAGTTGTATTGGATTATCTGCGCATGTCAGTTGTAGAGTAGATTTTGAAAAATCGACCATTGGATTAGCTACCCATGTTATGTATGGCATGCTTGCCAAAAATCACAATGATCCAACGATTGGTTTTTGAAAAATGACATTGTGAAAAACTGTGACTTTTTTGCTCTTTAAAATGATCAGATTTTGAATTAAAACAGTTGTCATTGGATTAAAACACAGTGATTAGATTTATACAGATTTTGAATTAAAATGTCTTTGGATTAAAATAGTTGTCATGCTTGCCAAAAATCATAGTGATCAGATTTTGAAAAGCTGTTGGATCATTGTAATTTTTGGCAGGAATGACATACATAAGAGGAGTATCTAATCTGATGGTCAGTTTTTCAAAACTTACATATAGTATCCAATCCTGCGGTCAGTTTTTCAAAATATGCATCCCATAATTACCTATAGGCTTCATGCTTACATAACTTATATAAGCATATGCTAACTAGATCGGGACTATATATATATATATATATATATATATACACACACACTAAAAGCTCTCATCAATTTAGCCAAATAATTGTATTTTTTTTTATGCATGCTTGTTTCCACCCCTCCATTTTAGAAAATAAAAAAGAGAAAAAGAAAAATGATGCCAAACAACTCCTAATTGACAAATTAATAAAGTGGCATCATAGCTTTCTTCATTTTGATATAAATGGACAATTAGTTTGTGATTCTCTCCTGTAAGGTCACATTTCAAACACTACACATCTCTGTATAACAATGACACTCTACTTCGAACGTCATTGAAGAGGATGCCAGAGCCACTTATCCAACTTTTTCATTTTCCATTTTTTTTTTCTTTTTGTTTTTTACTAGTCTATTGTCTTTAAAATAAATAAATAAATAAATAAAAATAAATTTATCCACTTAACTTCTAGTTTATTTTGTATTAAGTCAAATAGCACCTTCATAAACAACATTTCATTTTTCAGAGGAGTTAACTATTTTCTATAAAATCTAAAAGAACAATAATAAAGCAAGTTTTACTATAAAATCTAAAAGAACAATAATAAAGCAAGTTTTAGTTTAAGGCAACTGTGAGGAGGCATGCAGTTTGCCTTGCTACACTTAAATTGTTAATTGATTATCATTGCAAAGTTGTAATGCAAGTTCTAGGGGCATTGGCTAGGCAAAGTTATGTCAAGAAAGCTTTGATGAGATTGGTTATACTTATTTATTTATGACATTAGTTTTTGTTTTGTTTATTATTGTGAAACCTTTTGCAGGGTTTTTCACATTATTTGGTTGTAGAGGAAATCTCTAGTTTTTTTGGATAGATCCTAGAGAGTTGATGCTCTATCAGATAGGGTTTCTCACTTTGCCTCCTTGTGTGCTTTAGTTTCTAAGGAGTTTTCTGGGGTGCCTTTGTTATTACAGGAAATTGGAATGAAGTGTTGGGTAGGATTTATTTTTGTTGTGGTTTTTTTTTTTTTTTTTTCATTTCTTGTCAAACATGTCGTCGTCATTTGAATTATTATTATTTACTTGTATTTAATAAAATAATTTGTTTCTTATCAAAAAAAAAAGGAGAAACATTAGTTTTTTTTTTCAAGAACTTTTTTTTGCCAGAAAGAAAGAGGAATAGGCATCAAAGAGGAACAAAGAATCCCAACTAGGTTGGCACTCCAAGCCCTCACTTGTGTAAACCTTAGAGAATAGTTAGTTAGACATCAGGTTCTTGAACTCTTCCTTTTTTAAGATCAATTTAGGTTTTTCACAAAAACTTATTCCATTTTGTTCTTTTTTTTTTTTCATAGATCTTTCGCTGCTTAAAATCTTGAGAATTTATTGATGCAGTTGAGTATCCAAGTAGCTATATGACTATATCATAACTTAGTTCTAACTTGTGTAATGGATGTGAGAATTGTTACCTTATATAGGATTGGAATCACTATCTGAAAAATAAGACTCAAGTTCCTGAAGTAAGGTTTGTGTAAAATTTGAATCCAAAGGCCTGGTTATGTGGTGGTAAGGTGTAAATCACCCATTGAACTCATCAAACTACTTGTCTTAAATTGGTGGATTTATCTCCTCTAGAAGTCTAAGATTACGGGCTTGATAGAATGATTTTATCATTTGAAAGGATTTTAAAATTTCATCAAAGATTGTAAGGCTGATTACCAATAAAATGGTTTTGGTTAGTGCAACAGATTCTCATAAGTTGAAGTTCATTCTTTGCTGATAATGCTGGGTTAAATCCTAATATAAATCCCTTTATAATGAAGACAACCTTGGTAATTCTTTGAAGGGGAGTGATCAAATGAGCTCACGTACATGGGAGCTCAAGATCAAGGAAAAATGGAAAAGGATCCAATGACTTTGAAAGAATTGAACTAGGAGCTGCATGAGGTGAAAATCTCATGTACAATTTTGTAGAGTGGCAGTAGGGGTGACTTACCTCAATTTTCACTATCATCCCCCCCAAAACCAAACTCTGCTTTAGGTAAATTTGCCAGAGTACGTTTAACCTCTGGATTTGAAATCACTGCTTATGTACCTGGTATTGGCCATAACTCACAAGAAGAATCTGTAGTCTTAGTAAGGGGGGGAAGGGTTAAGGATTTACCCAGTGTGAGATGCCAAATTTGTGTTTGTTTTCAATTAAGTTTGATCTGAGAAGATCCTCAGTGGAATGGTCAAACTGATTTTGGCAGTTGGACTACTTAGATTAAAAATCTCAAGTCAATTTTTGTTGTTTTGCAAAGAAGGATGAAAATATAAATAACTAAAAATAGATTAAATGTGTCCAAACTCGTAAAGAAACCATGAAAATCAGGTTTTGAAAGACATTGCGTAGCAGCCATGTGAGCTGTAAGTAGTGTTATTATTAGTTGCTTACATTTAGATACTGCCCCCATTTTCCTTCTGATATGTAGTTAAACTTCACATTAGGAGTTAGTTAATGCACCCTCATATCTGATTGGATAGCATTGCCTGGTATTATGATGTGGCAATTTCATTGGCGGGATATGTACTATGTTCCTGTTGGATGATGAGATCCTTTTTCTCATTGGTGGGATGTGTACTATGTGCCTGTTGGATGATGAGATTCTTTTCCCCTGATTTCCTTACTATGCAAGGCAAAATGTTGCATAGTCTTTGCAAATTAACATCACCTGTTTTCAATGAATTTAAGGAAAATGACTTCCTCAACCATGCAGCTTGTAGTTGGCTCAACTTGTTAATGCAACTAAAGTTTGATACATGAGAAAGAGAAACAGAAGTCATCCAAACCCAAGTAGGTGGGATTTAAAGCTTTGTTGAGTAGAATGGTTCACGTGCTCTATATTAATGTTTGTCCAATTGGATCCCATGGGTGATCTAGATAGCATTTTCTGATAAAATGAACGAACTTCAATTGTTTCCTTAAATAGTTTTAACCAAATTCTGGTGGACTGCAAAAGTCTTTAGGACAGTTGTGGAATTTCAGAGTATATGTTACTCCAATCTAATTTTTAGGTTGTAAAAAAAAAAAAAAGGCATCAAAAACTCTTTTACACTGAAGACACCATCCAAGGATCCTGATCTCACTTAGATGCAGTACTACTTCCCTCAACTTACCTACTCATTTAAAAAGGTTGACATATTTTTAGTGCTTCAAAAGGTCTGTGGCTTCATGCTACATGTTCCAACTCAAACTTGTGCATTTTCTCATGACTCTAACATTAAACTTTTCTCACCTTATCATAGAACGAGATTTAAACTTTCTCATAGTCATTGTCTGATTAGATTCTGTGTTTATACTGTAACATTTTTTATTAGTAAAAGACTTTGAAACCCAAACTGGTCATTTGTTGCTCCTACTTGCAAATAGTTCTTGGAATCATCTTGATCCAGCAGGCAGTATATCAGTTTCCTCTTGGTGGCATTTGCTTTTCTATGCACTTTCATGTGCAAATAAATTTGAAGTATTCTTCTCAAAGGGTCAAGCAACAATAACAATCAATTATTAACTAATCTCTACAAATTGTGGATCTTTCTGTTTAATGGTTTTTGTAATCGAGCAATATTAAATTTATTGTGTTCAAAATGCAAATTAGTTTTGAAAATGGTGACCAAAGAGATGCTTGCTTGTCTATGTTGGGGATTTGGAGTGATTCAATGCCTTAGTGTAGAATCAGCATATCTAGCTAGAACTTATTATGAGTCAATTTTGTTGTTTTATATCTGTCAAATGAATGCATTTGCCTTTTCTTAACACTTGAAGAAAAATTATAGGATGTCCATAAAATTTAGCCCATTTCTTTCTTATCGGTGATTCTAATGATGTCTCCATGTTATACATACCAATTAGTCTGACTTAAAGAATGTTGAAACTCAATGACCGATTCACTTTCCTTATGACATCCAAACACCCACTTAGGATTCATTTAGAGATCGCATGAAAATGAAATCTTTTCACATGGATATCCATACATTTGAAGGCACAAGATCTCCCTTTAGAACGTTGTCATCAAATCGAATCCATTTCAAGGTGGGTTAATGCTAGCTGTGATAATATATATATATATTTTTTTTAAAAAGAAAAGAAAATGCCATCTCTTAGAATCTTCTATGGATGCTGCATGCGAAATTTTGATTTCAACGCTATAATTGATTGAATGAACTCATTTTAAATGCTATTTAAATTTAAATAGAGAGAAATTTAGATTAGATGATACTCATTTTAGTGTGGTGATTAGCCCTTGAAAGGTGTGCAATAAAAAGTTGAATTGTGTTCTCTGTGTTTTCTATTTTTCCTTCGTAAGATTCAGCTCACTTCCAGTGACTACTGAATATTCTTGTCAATTTCCATTATCATTTTAGTGTCTTTATGTTTCCATGACACAAGCAACTTTATACTTTAGACTACATTTAGCAGCATGGTCTGGGCAGGCACAGGTGGTGAGTTATCTCTGCAAGAACAAGGCTGATGTTGGTGCTGCCGCTATGGATGACATGGGTGCAATTCACTTTGCTGCCCAAAAAGAACATCTAGAAGTTGTCCGGACTCTTCTCTCATCTGGGGTCTCTGTCAAAGCTTCTACTCGCAAGGGCATGACCCCACTTCACTATGCCGCTCAAGGCACTAACCTGGAACTTGTCAAGTACTTGGTAAGAAAAGGTGCAAATCTCAGTGCCAAGACTAAAGCAGGGAAGACCCCTCTTGATCTTGCAAGAAGCGAAGAAATCCGCTCATTTTTGGTAGAATCTGAAAGTGCGCCTAAGAAAGGAGATGATCTGAATAGTAAAAAGAAAGCTATAGAATCTGATCTGAGGCCATTGCAGCAAGAAAAAGCAGATAATTCTGATGTTGAAGTTTCTGTGGCAGAGAATTCTGATGTTGAAGCTATAGAATCTGATCTGAGGACATTGCAGCAAGAAAAAGCAGAGAATTCTGATGTTGAAGTTTCTGTGGCTACGCATGACGAAGAACACAAGGATGAAAAGGGGAAGAGAAAGGGTGATGAAGATGATATTAAAGAAAGCTCTTCAGAACCGAAAAAAGCCAGAGTCGCACTTAATCATCTTTTAAGTGCAGATGACACACAAGAAGATGAGGAAAACCTGTAAGGATAGCGTACAATATATGAAAGAGTGACTCTATTCTTCTTTTTAGTAACCTTTCCTGCTGGTAACCTTTCCTGCTGGTATTGTAGCAAAGTTGTTGGGCTCTTCATGCTTTGTTGTTATAGGATGACCTTGTAGTAATATGCTGCTAGGACAAGATACAGAAACAAAGTTTTTTATTTCTTTGTTTTGCCATTATTCTTTTGTCTTTTGCTTCCTTCATTATGTTTTGTTTTAACAAATATCGGTTAGCATGTATTAGCAATGTTATGTTAGTTCCACTGGTTTAAAATGGGCTCCAAACAATTCAATATCTGATTACATGTTCTAGTCAAAGCTTACAGGGTGTCAAAGGACAAAGAAGATGAAATTTTGGCTATGAAATATTGAAATGTTGAGTGCAAACTCTAAAAGTTTTATATCCAATCGGTGGGCATGTGCACCTTAATTTGTACAAGACTCGAAGTGGTGGGGGTGCACCCTTGTTCTAGATGTATAAAAGAACTGAACATTTTGTGCCTTCCAAAATTGATCATTATTTATTTATTTAAATATACAGCAGGATTTGAACTCACCAGTTTGATCATTATTATGAGAAAGTTTGGATATTTGAAGAAGAATTGTGTATCAATCAAACAAATGAACTTTCGGGTTTCAATTAAAAATTACAGTGGAAAATTTTCATTTTTAAAATGGATTTGAAGCATTAAACAAAAGGTTTCAAGGATTCACATTGTATAGAATTTACCTTTGAAAATGAGTTGAACAACTTATTAAAAAATTGGGGAAATTAGAATTTGATCCTTTAACTATCACTAATTTGCATTTTGCATCTCTATAGTTTTAATTGCAATACATTGATCTCCTATAGTTTTGATTTGTGAA
>JAESVK010000669.1:2485152-2508329 GCA_017140935.1 Hamamelis virginiana | reverse complement strand
TAGTTTTAATTGCAATACATTGATCTCCTATAGTTTTGATTTGTGAAATTTTACACTCTTCTATCAATTAGTCATTTGTTTCCTTACTGAAAAATGTTATTAGACTTGTTTTTTTTTTTTTATACAATATTTATCTCAAATTACTAATGTATTTACAAGTATAACAGTGAAGTTTCATGATTTTTCTCAATATATTTTATTTATTATGAATTTAAAATACAATATATAAAATTAATAATAAATCAAATATATTCATATATCGAGAAAAATCATAAACTTCGCCAATACGCATATAGATATATTAGCAATGTATGATAAATACTACACAAAAAATAATAATAAATCTACCACCACTTTTTAGTCTAAAAAACAATTTATTAATTGACAGAAGGGTGTAAAGTCTCACAAATCAAAAGTATAGAAGGTCAATGTATTACAATTAAAATTACAAGGTGCAAAGTGCAAAATCGGTGATATTCGAGAGGGTCAAATTGTAATTCCTCTTAAAAATTTGATAGGACTAGTCCTTGATAGGGAAAAAGTAGGACTTTATCATGCAGTGTGTTAGTTGACCAATCTGGTTTTATTAGTAAGGACAAGGAACATGTAAAGTGTAAGCAATTGGGTGCACATTCGATTTGCAATATTGCATTAACTATCATGCTCCGTTTGGTAGGAGGGATGAAAAAATAGAAGGAATGAAAGTAGGAGGGATGGACTTTCCTTCCTCGGGGGAGGGAAACCATTTTTCCTTCCTGTGTGTTTGGTATGATGGATGGAAAAGTAGTTTCCTTCCTTCCATGTATTTGGTAAATTGGGAGGAGGGAAAAGAAGTAAAGCACCTAAATCACAATTATACCCCCACATATATTTAACCAAAATGACATTATACTACTAAATTCTAATAACCATTAAAAAGATTCAGTTATATGTTCATAATTGAGAATCAAATACCCAATATATATATAATAGAGGGTCACAAAATCCTATATATAATAGTGGGTCGTGTGTATATTCATATATATATACACGAATATCAGTTTTTGGCAAGAGTGACAACACAACGACGAGTGGCGACGACGGCGACGCAGCGGCGTCTCCACAGCAGAACGGCGACGCAACGGCTCCACGGCGACTGGATTTGCAGCTTGGGTTTTCTCTTCTGTTCTTCTTCTTTTCTCTTCTTGTGAAGCAAGGACAGCAAGGCCAAGCTTTTGGTCAAATGATTTTTTTTTTTCCCAAATGAAAGAAACTTACCCCTACTCCAAAATCTCCACTTTTCCTTCTACTTTTCTGCCCGAAATTGGGCGGATCGAAGACCTTCATTCTTCCCCCCATTTTTCCCTTCCCTCCATACGAACATGTCCCAAATCTCTCTTCCCTCCACTTTTCCCTCCTCCCACTTTTCCCTCGTAACAAACAGGCCATCAGTTTATTGAGCAAGGCCATCTTTTTTTCTTTTTTTTTTCTTTTTTATTTATTTATTAACGTTTATGAATCCCATGGCATGTGACGTAAAATAACGTAAAATAAACTAGAATGTATTAACTACTTAATTTAAATAAAATAACCTACCATAAATACTTAAAATAATTGGACTAAATTCTTATTTTACTGTTTGAAAATTAGAATAAACAATTTAGGCAGTGTTTGGTTGGTGGGAGTCATTCCAGGGAAAGGGGAATGACTCCACTTTTCACCGTTTGGATACGCCATTATTGAGCTTCCTCCATTCCCTCGGCAACACATTCCCACAAATTGGGGGAAAATGAATGCCACATTTGGAGGTGGGTTTATAGCTGATTCCTGGGATTAAAGTTTATAATAACTTAAAATGCCAATTGTGTCCTCATAACAAAGAAGAAATTCTTTATTCCATTCACATCTTTTTCATAGCTGAGACCCACGACGTCAAAGAAGACGAAGACGAAGAAGAAGGAGGATGAGGCAGCAAAATGCAGCAATAATGGAAGAAGAAAAGAAAGAAGATGCAAACGTCGACACTAACATCGATGCAGCATCTCCATCTTTGTTACCATGGGTTGTATTCATAGTCGTGGGTCTCTCTCTACATATATATTTCGTTTCTCTCTCTCTCTCTCTCATGTGGGTTTCTGATATAGCTTTGATGTTGGTTTCAGTAGATTTGGGTTTGAATTTGAAATTGGATTCTGATAATCTTTGGATTTTGATTTTGATTGGGCTTGGATACCCACACACTCACACTTACTTTAACTTTACTTTGAAATTTTGGGTAATTTGGGAATTTTCCCATGAAAAATCCCACTTAGATCTAGATGTACCGCTTAATCAACTATGATTAATAACCCAATGACCAATTAATGAACATACATATTAATTATGCTGAAATCAATTTAAAACAGGGCACAAATCACATGGAGACTAAAATTTACATGGAAATCCTTACGGGAAAAAATCACGGGAGAACACACAAGCAATCCACTATAAAATAAAGAGAGTTACAGAGATTATACAAATAAGTAGACTCTAATCCCAAGCCTAAATGCACTCAAACCTCCTTCAATCCAAGCTCTATGGATCCTCACTCTTCATAGCTTGCTCGATCACCAAGTCCATGGCCAACACTTTTGAAGCTTCATCAAGAGCCACGAGAATCCTTTGATCTTCACAAAGAACCCTCACCAATAGTTCAGATACAATCCATACGAGGTTTCTAAACCAATTAGATCAAGGATCTAATCCATCCTAAGTGATTAAATGATGAGAATTGATGAACCTTTAAAGAGAAATCACTCAAGACCACATTGGGTAAGAGAGAGAAGTACAAAAAAGTACGCTTATATAGTCACCATGATGACCTAGACACATCATCCACAACAACGAGAAAGAAAGATAGATATTCTGAGAATAAGTGATGATATTCTGAGGATCGATATTACTGAATAGGTGACGTTCTTATTAAAGCCCTAAACTAAAGAATTCTCCCTTCCCTTGAAAGATGTTGGAATTTTGATGATCTAATTAGCACTTTGAAGAGAAAAAGCTTCTTTAATTTTCGAAATATCCTAGCCCCTTTCATCTGCTCTGACAAGGTCTGAAACCAAAGAAAACCCATACCTTATTGAATTATTCATGGGAATTAAATCCAAGGAATTATCCACCCGCCTATCCTTCCACATATTGATTTTCTTTCCATCCCCAACTTGCCATCTAGTGCCTTTAATATATATATATATAAGAATTCTAGCCAGTAAAGAGTTTGGATGAGCAATTATCCTCCAAGCTTGTTTTGCATGCAGCGCTTGATTCATCAACGAGCAATCCCTGATCCCTAAACCTCTAGAATGCAAAGGCTTCAAAAGCGTGGACCACTTCCTCCAATGAATTTGATGGTTCTCCTTCCTCTTAAAATTCCTCCACCAAAATCTAGCAACTGATTTGTTAATATAGTCAAAAACCGAATGGGGAAGCTTGAACACACCCATAGCATAATTAGGTAAAGCATGAATAACCCATCGATTTGTTGAGAGTAAGCCTCCTTGCAGGAGAAATAATGGATCGTTTCCAACTTTAAAGGCTCTAATCCACTGTGTTCTTTATAAACTAAAATGACCCCTTCTTCCTAAGCAAACTAAGAGGCAGGCCCAGATAAGTGTCATTGCCCTTTCCTTCCTTAAACACAAAGCAAATCTCCACTTGATCTCCGATCTCCGAGGGAGTATTAAAACTAAAAAACATTGATGATTTTTTAAGGTTGATCTGTTGACCTTGCTCCCAGTAGAAAATTTTAATAACCCAGTTGAGGAAGCATCAATCCTTTAAATTCGGTCTGATAAAGAATATGGCATCATTAGTAAAAAAAAAAAAATAAGTGGTTGATCGCCAATCCCCCACAATTCAGATTAATCCCTCTATAGACTTTCGCTTTCTCTATGTGTTAAAGAGCCTTTGTAAGGAATTCGGTACACAAAATAAACAAATAAGGCCATAACAAGTCGCCTTACGAAGACCTATGCAAGGCTTAAAAGAATCTGACACTTGGCCTATTAGGTTTAGTGTGTTAACATGTTTCGTTTCAAAACTTAGGATGGTTTGTATATTATAAAAAGTGTATTAAGATCCTCCTTGAAGATTTCGTTTAAAACTTCTAACTCACAAATGACTAAGAAGGTAAGAGACTTAGAGGCCCAATCAGTTTTGTCTAGGTGGTTAGTTGTTTATCTGAGGACTTTAAACACTTTGCATAGTCACCTTTATTAGTGTTAAAAGTTAAGATTAATCCAAAAGGGTTGGGAATTGATCCAAAAAGTTGATAGTTTCTTTATATTAAAATTTAGCATTTTTTGATCGATCCAAAATGGTGTTGGATCGGTCTAAAATACTAATATTTCATTATTGAGTAAACAATAACAATTTGGATCGATCCAAGACCACTTTGGATCAATCGAAATTACTTTAATTTGAAGACATAAACTATTTGGATCAATCCAAGTACATGAATTTTCAATTTTTTTTACTGTCTTTTACTATGTTGACACATGGTGACGTCACTAGGGCGTACTACTGACTATAAATTCGTTCTTTTCTCATCATTTAGGGTGAGAGAGCCTCCAAAAAGCAGATATACTTATCTCTCTAACCCTAGAGTGACTTGAGTGATTGTATCGGTAAGGATCATCCAATTTCTTCCATATAAACCATTAGGAATGGATTAAATCCTTATAGTAATGGACTAGAAACCTTGGTTACTACCATTTTTCCATCATTGGTGAGTTGTCTTTATGGAGATTGAAGACTACTCATGGCTCTTGGATGAAGTGCTTCAAGAGTGTAAATCATGGATTCGATTGTGGAGAAAGCTACAGAGAAGAAGGACTCATGGAGCTTGAGTTGATGAGATCTTAGTACACATAGGCTTGGGATTTGGATAGCATTGTGTATGGTATAATCTCTGTAACTTCTTCTTTTATAGTGGATTGCTTGTGACTTCTCCCGTGATTTTTTCCCGAAAGGATTTCCATGTAAAATCTTGGCCTCCATATGTTTATGATTTGTTCTTTATCACTGTTTTTACACATTTTTGTGTTTGTCATTATGTAATTGGTAGTCATGGTTCATTAATATGGAAATCTAAATCTAAGGGTGGGTCTTTTCAATTGGTATCAGAGTTAGAATCACTGTTATAGACTAACACCTAGGTGAAATTAACCTTAGATCGTTTTTTTTTTTTTTTTTTTGGACCATATGGAGATAGAAAATTTTTCAACTTCTCTTATGTCTTTAGAGTCTCATGAATCTATTTTTCAAATAAAAGATTCAGAGGATATTGTGAGACCTCTAGAAACTACATCTTTAAATAATGATGATTATGTAAATGAGGAGGTTGATGACATTAAAAGTGAATTTCAAAAGGAGCCTTCAAATTGAAGAAAAGGAATATGTCCTTGGCAATTGAAAACTTCTTAAAAAGAAGTTGAGGCTATTAAAGAGGAAATGTCAATCATATTTCTCTTTTTGTTGAGCTGAAAAATGAGAATACTGTTTTGGTTGAAAAACTTTATTGTTAAAAAAAATGACAATGATGCTTTTATTGTTAAAATTGTTGAGTACCAAAATGAGATCAAGAGTTTTGAATCAAGACTCGAGATTAAAAATGATACCAAAGCTAATCTGTAACGCCCCAACCTAACATCCATACCGACCCTTCCGGATAAGTTGACACGTGTCAAGATAGAGGTACAACCTGTCCTGCTCATTTGTTCTTCCATATGAGATATAAGAAATGAATAAATAACAAAATGAAATGTCATGTCCATATATTATGTCCCAATCGCCAAATATAATACAAATTGAAAATTAAATATAATGCCAACATCTCTAGCAAATGGGTTGAATCATAAATCAAAACTACTCTCAATAACTGAATAATACATAATACATATCTTATAAATTATATATAACCAATGCAAGAAATCTACTATGCAGCTATCCATCACTTCCAAAGCAGCGAAATATGCCAAGCAAACATGTACCCCAAGTTAACCTGAAATCTGCTGCATAAAAGTAGGGGTGAGCGTCAACTTGCTCAGCAGGGATAATATAACATATACGCATTAATAATAACATGGTGATACATGGAAGATTCATATAATGTTCACATTTCAAGAATATATATAAGTTGTATAAATCAATTTTGTAAACAAAAATTCTAAAACAATGTGGACTTTCAATGAAAAACCATAGTCTCCAAAGTCAGTAACAATACCAGTAACCAGTAACTAGGCGTATGTCTCGCATGCAGAATGTCTCGTCGCATGTAGACAATAGCCAAATAACGTCCTAATCCATAGCATGGCACTATACGTCACCTCGCAGGGTCCATGGCATGCCCAATCACGCGCAGGTCCATAGTATACTCATCGGTATGAGTTCGGCCTGATTGGCATATACGTCTCATCGCAAGGTCCATAGCATATCCAATCTTAGACTGAATTATATTATAAGACTGTTGATTTTAGGCTAACAAACCTTTAGCTCAACCGGGCTACTACTAAACCAAGTTGGAGATCGAAGTCACATTCACACCCAAAATATAATCGAAAGGGGCCATGGGCCCCAAACCCCTAATGATACAATTCAGTCCACAATTATATATATATATATATATATATATATATATATATATATATATATATATATATATATATTAATGCATGTCCTGAAAGATATATAACTAATCATCATGCTATGTCCACCGAGATGAGGCCAGGACCGTAGTCACACTGCTGCCAACATCCTCGCGTGGTAATATCTCATCTCAAGAACCAAGATCCATCGTAATGAGATTAGGGGAGCAAGCTCAAGCCTAAACCTCTGGCACGCATGGTATCCAATATACAGTGAACCGGAACCCATAAGCAGGCGTTCCCTTTTAAATATAAACATTGCCAAAGCCTCAACTCAAAACAGTTATATAAACAGATTTCCAAAATCATGGACTTTCAAAAAGGAGTTGGGAATGGCTTACGAGTAAAACAAACCATTTTCTTTGTCCATAAACCATTTGAAAGGTAGGATATATTTGAATACGAACATCGCACATCATTTCATCAAAACAGTTTAGTTTATAGCCCAATCAGCCATATTCATAAAGTGTTTAGTAGAAAGAGCCCATTCCCTTAGTTATAAACAGTACACTATTTGTAAAGCATTTTTATGGAAAACCTTTCATATATTTCATAAACATGCCACACAAGTTTTACAGCTCATAAACAAGTGTATTCCATGTATCTAGCTGACAGTTCAAATATAAAATAGGGTTCTCAAACATTCATAAACTATATCCTTATAAATCAGGGTTCATAATTCATATCATTCTCATAACAGTTATAAAGCAAGGATTAAGGTTCGCAATCATTTATAAATCATAATGTTCAGTAAGTATTTAGAAATACGCAGTGTTCTCCTAACAGTTGTAAAATAGATATATCATTACCAACGGTATAAGGTTACTTATCCTTATCTCAATGCGGTTGTGTTTTCCAACCCTTGTGGCTCCACGAGCCTCCCAATGCAATGTTTGATACACCCAATGCAAGTGGTCTTCCAAAGGACCCAACCAAAACTGAGAAACAAACAATAATGCAAGTAAGAAATATCAAAAGAAAGCATAAGCATCCACAGTTTCAAAAGTAAAGTAACACGACTCTCAAAACTGCTCACTCTCAACCTTAAGGATTTAAAACCCCAAAATGCCAAACCCAAGACTTTAAAACTCTCAAGACATATCCCCAGTTGTGTTTAGAAACCACACAATGAATTCCATCGCCAAAAGCAAAGAGAATTTGAGGATATAGGCCAAAGAAGACTAAGTGTACACACTAGAGGCAAATCTGGTATTTCCAGAATATCTCTCTCTCCAAAAATAATTTGACCCCAAAACCTCAAATTTAAAAAGTAGACTTCATAAGCTTTCCGTGCATATAAAGAACGCCCAAAACGGACTCCGGATGAGAAAATTATGACCAAAAGAAGTTTTAAAAGAAAAGACATCAAAAATGACCTCGGATTTGCCCATTACCCCTCCATTACCGATAATGGCATAGACCATTATTGGTAATAGTATCCTCTGCTGCAAAAATCACGAATAACAGTGGGTTTAAACCTCCATTTTTAACCCCCAAACACCTCCAAACCACCAATACACAACCTCACAACTTAAATCCACCCACATGCAAGTTTAAATACATGTATTACACCATTAGAAATCAATTTTTGAGAGAAACCCTCCAAGTTTTAAAAAATCAAAGTTTGAAACCCATAATCTAACCCATGCTTCCAACAAAACCCACATGCATGCAACAAAACTCGACATTATCATGTAAAACACATGAATCGGAAAGGTAGAATCTGAAAACCCAAAAATGAAACCAAAGCATGTTACATAACTCCAAACAAACTGTTGAACCTCACTGATCTATCAAGTCTCTTGAAAATAATTAAAGATTCAACAACAATGCAGCCATCAAACCGTGAGTAGATTACTGCTCACATGTCTAACTTCTCATGGTTGTTGCTCACGACATTCTTCAACTAATCCATTTAAAACTCGAAATGAAACATTTTTGCTGATTATTTACTACATGCAGACTCAAATAAATTTGATCTAGTTGTCAAACTTCAAAATGAACATAAAAACTCATTTATTTTTGACATGCACAGCCCCAAAATGCATGCTCAAAACAGGGGCTTCACATGTGAGAACTTCAAAAATCTCCAAATTAGTCCACTATTTACTCAGATCCATTTTTAAAAACCATTGTCCAGACTTCAACCCACAATCAAGAACCCAGAAATTTGAGTTTAAACACCACAAAACTTATCATGCAAAGAGAATGGAGGATTCGGACATGCATGAAGTTACCAAGAACTCAATCCTTTCTAAAACAGTTTTGAAAATGATGGATCCAACTTTAAAAATCATTTTGAACAAGTTATCAAAGCAAAACTCTATAGATTCGAAAATTATAAAGAGGAGAGGGGCAGAGAATTAAGCATGCATGTAAGAAATTTACCTTGCTTCTCCAAAAATGGAGTCCGACAGCTTCTTCGGCAAGATTCCAGCAAGGACTGTGGCTGTACCTCCTCTCCCAGCAGCTCTCTCACTCTCGGGTTCTCTCTCTCTCTCTCTAACTCTCAAAGACAAAGGATAAAGATGAATGTGAGTAAGCTGACTTGGGGCCTTTATTTACATATAAAAGCTTGGGACACATTTAGCATTTTTGCAAAAGAATTTTAAAATAACAACTTCCTTATTTTATAAAAATACCCCAAACTTAATTAAAATTACATAAAATATGCATTTAAATTTTTTTTTTAATGGTAGCAAGAAGCTTAATCACATTCTAAGTACTGGAAAGTTATCTGTCTGTTAAATATGATGTTAGACTTGTTATTTTTTTTGTACAATATTTATTCTAAACTGCTAATGTAATTATAAGTATATCAGTGAATTTTCATGATTTTTCTTAATATATTTTGATTTTTATGAATTATTTTTTCTACACAGTAAATAAAATTCATAATAAATAAAATATATTGAGAAAAATCATGAAATTTCACCGATATGTTTGTAAACCCATTAGCAATCCAGGATAAATACTGTATAAAGAATAACAATATTAACGTCATTTTTTAGTTCAAAAATATAATGGCTAACTGCAAGAAGTGAGTAATTTGAAAATGCATATTGCTTCAATCAATATCATAGAGAGACAATTTAAAAATAGAGGGCCAAACTGTAATTTTTCAATAAAATAAGTTCATTGGGCAATTTTGTATTGAGATAACCTAAACTAATGAATTCTAAAATCTTTAAAGATAATAGTAAGTGGACTAAATTTTAAACCAAATTTTTAAATAAAATAATTTGTCACAGTGATATTTTCTTGATTTTTATGTAATTTTGAAATTCACCTTTAAACTGTGATTGATTCGGGTACGCTAACCTACTGACCAAACAGATTCCTCACACCTTACCCAGAGTTGAGCTCGTGCTCTCTCTCTCTCTCTCTCTCTCTCTCGTTGCAGAGATTTCATCACTTCACCATGGACTTGCTCTCAATCTCTTCTCCACTTTCCCCTCGCTATCCCTCTCTAAAATCCCTCAAATTCTTCAACCCTCCTCGCTCCAGGCCTCTCTCTTTCTCACTGCGACCCCACATTTCTTCTGCATACTCTTCACCATCCTTGAAAACCTCGTCTTCATCTTTCAAAACCCTAAATAATTCTCTCCATTTATCTGCTCAGCAGACGCCGGCCACCGCAATGAGAGGCGCCGACGCCGACGCCATGGGGCTATTGTTGAGGGAGAGGATCGTCTTCTTGGGTAACAGTATTGATGATTTGGTTGCTGATGCTATTATTAGTCAGTTACTCTTGTTAGATGCTCAAGATCCTACTAAAGATATCAGACTCTTTATCAATTCACCTGGTGGGTCCCTCAGGTATGTGTGATATTATGGGTTTTGCTTAGTTTCTATTTGGTTGCTGAGAAAATGGAAGGGAAAGAAAGAAAAAAAATTAAGTTCTGACTCTTATGTTTTCTTTTATTAATGTTTTCGTGGAACAAATAGCTCGCGTCATCTAAGTTAAATAGTTGTATTAGGTTTGGTTGAGTGGAGTTTCTTGCTTTTGGATCCGAAATAATTATATGTTTTTATTTATTTATTTATTTTCGGTTCTTTTGTTAGTTTTGTGTCTTTAATTACCCTTGGTTTGTTTGCTGAGAAAACAGAGGAAAAGACGAAAAAAAAATGAAATTCTGTGTCTTATGTTTTCTGTTGGTTTGTTTATATAGAATGAAGGACTCAACTGACATAAGCCAAATAGTTGTTTTTGTTGCATTTCTTCATCAACAAAATGGAGATTCTGGTGTAAATATGATAGATGATATTGGATGCGGTGCATAGGAATTTGTTAGGGTTTGTGAGTATCACCATGTAAAGATGAAATGGGGACTATCTATGGGCAGCACTGTTAAAAGGAATACAGCTTTGTTGGCAAAATGGTTATGGAGATTTCTGTTATAGAGTAGTTCCCTTGGTATAATTTGATTAAAAGTAAATATGGGTTGTAGGAGAATGGTTAGGATGCTAATTTGGGGGGAAGGGTCTCTTCTCGATGCCCTTGGAAAGGCATTTCCTGAATTTTTTGTTCTTTTTCCAAGTTCTTGTCTTTCAATGTTGGTTGTGGGGATAGGATTAGATTCTGAGAGGATGTTTGGAGGAAGGAAAATATATTTGCATCATTGTTCCGTGATAGTACACTTTATCCTCAGTTCACAATGGTCTTATTATCAGTTTTTTTGTTTCCTTTTTCCTATTTGTTGGGAATTTCTTTTTGGTTGGAATCTCAACGATAGAGAGCTTGAGGAGTTGTCCTCTTTATTATATCTTCTAGATGGGGTGGTTTGGAGACGTGGGGTACTAGGTAGTAGGAAGTGGTCAGTTCTTTCTTTTGGGATTTTCTCGTGTAAATCATTTTTGATGTTCTTTGTGATGTTTCTCTCTGCCTTTTTTGGGTCCTTTCAAAATGATATGGAAAGCAAAAATTGCCTCTAAAAGTTCGGGGATGTACTCGGGTCTCGGGCTGAGGCTCATTGGAATATTAATACCAATGACTTGCTGCGAAGGAGGAATTCTGGTGTGTGTGATGTGCAAAGGTGATGGTGAGAGTTTAGGTCATTTGTTTTTGCATTGCCCTATAAATATGTTTGTCATACCCCTCAATCTCACTATGCAAATACACTTGATTTCTCAATATTGTCTGTCTCAAAGTACAATTTAATAGGATAATTGAAATAATGTATTGAATCCCATTCTTCAACCAAAAATTACCAGCGAAAAAAATACCCGGAAAGTATTTGGATGATCTACAACCGCCCAATAAGTAAATTAATTCCTACACAATAACTGAAGTTTTAAATATCACATGCAACATTATAAACTAATAGTAAAAATCAGGATATCACAAATTCTAAATTTATCACCGCAATATCATCATGTGATAATAATGATTTATGCTCAAATAATTTCACAATCAATGATATCAACTAGCATCAAATAATTCCA
Organism: Hamamelis virginiana; assembly: GCA_017140935.1. Classification (NCBI taxonomy): domain Eukaryota; kingdom Viridiplantae; phylum Streptophyta; class Magnoliopsida; order Saxifragales; family Hamamelidaceae; genus Hamamelis; species Hamamelis virginiana. The sequence goes on along the minus strand of JAESVK010000669.1, from coordinate 2,496,216 downwards.
ACATCATATCTTATCAAAATAGGCATCATTCACTGAATAAGAATTAAATCCCTACCTCAAATAGATGAGAAACATAATAGTTTAAGCCTTTGCAAATTCTCAGGCACCCTCTCTTCCTCTCTTCCTCTTTCTTTCTCTTATCTCTCACAAATTCTATTCTCACTCTATTTATCAACAATTCTCTCTTTAAGCATCCCACCAAGTTGCCACACAAAATGTCCAAGCGAAAAATGGATTCTAAGGTCACCAAAGAGCTAATATTTATAGGTCTAAGGCCTTGCATGCATATGGCCAAGTGTCCACACATACATAGGGTAGAATATTAACATGACACCTTATGCTTAAAAAGATGCCACTAATCTATCCATTTGGTTGCCACCTCACACCTAAGTTTGCCACCTCAAGCTTACTTAGCACCAATTTACTGGAAGCGCCAATTTACTAGAAGTGTCCACCCCATGCTTTGCCATGCATATTATTTTACACCTCCTACTTGCTTGTGCCAAATAGTCCATACACTTGCCACCTCATGCTTCGTTTTATTAATCAACAATAAGCAAGCTTACTCATCCTTGATCAAGATTAGTTGCTCCTTATCTTAATTAATTATGCTAATCAAGGTTAATTAGTACCAATAACCATAAGCAACTTTAGTCATCCTTGATCAATATTAGTTGCTTCTAATCTTAATTAGTTATGCTAACAACTAATTCCAGACGACAGTACTAATAATACTATTCCATATTATTAAAGAAAATAGGGTTATCACAATGTTGTGGCAGAAATTTTTTAGTTTATGGATGTGTGTTGGGTGCCTCCGCTTTCCTCAGTTGCAATGTTGGAAATTGAGTTTAGAGTGTTTGGCAGCTCGAAAAGAGCTATTGTTTTATGGAGACGTATAGTTTTAGCTATTTTCTTGGTTATTGGGCCAGAGTGGAATTATTGAATTCTTTAGGATAAATGTGATAGTATTGAGGGTGTATGGGATAGAATGTGTTATTTGAGCTCTTTTTTGGCATTGATTTCTAAGGAGTTTAGGGGTATCCCATTGTTTCTTATTCACGGTGACTGGGTTTTGTGTGTGTATAGTGACTAGTTTGGTTTTTCATGTAATTTTTTTTTCCCTCTCTTTGCAAGGATGGACACCTTGTCCTATTTTCTAATAAAATTTTGCTGCTTATAAAAAAAATTGAGTGTCGCCATTTCAAGTTCTAGTTGGTTGCCAAGAAAAGAAGTTAAGAATTTTGAATCTTAGATTTTTCATCATTTGGGCTTGGAGAATTTGTAACCCAAGCCAACTTTGCTCAATATGACTATTTAGCTTGTAGTTGACTTTGTCATTATGTGGAAGCCAAAACAACAAAACAAGATTTGCTACTTCTTGTATGCTTTACAATCAAGGTCTGGTTGCTAGATGCTTATAATAACCCTTATTGTGGTCCTATGAACCTCTCAAACCATTATTGGGGCGATTATTTTACTCCATACAGAACATAAGTGTTGCTTTGGATCTATTTATAAATCCATTAGCCTTTTCTTTAATAGTAAAAACCGCTTACAACTTGCAAAAATCAAAATCTGAATTAGAATGGGCAGTACATGAATGTTGACCTCTATAATAGCAATGCAAAACTCAAGGTCATGGATTGAAGTATTAGAAAAATTGGAAGGATCGCCTGGACTTGGCACCGCATCTGAGGAGACAATTGGGCAAATGATTTAGTAATGATGGTTGTCGGTTGCCAACCTGTTTAAAACTCTTCAACTCCTTTGTGGTTGCTTCATTGATAGACAGTAGTATTAATAAGAGGACCATTGGTGTTAATAGAGTTTTCTGAAGTAGGATAAAGAACAGGAACAGTAGTAAGTGCTGTTGTGGAATTATGAGTAATAATATAATCAGACATTGACCTCTAACCTATTGAAGCTTGAGTCTTCATGAGAGTCTGAATCTGAATAATTTGAAACAATTTGTGAAAGAAGACATCCATGAATACTAATTGTCATAGTAGGTCAATGCCTATCAAGATTTGGACATAATTAGGGTAGACAAGCCTCGGTGGGATATGGAAAAGAGATATTTAGGTTGGATGTCTATAAGAGTGTTGAAATTAATAGTATACAAGATGTACAAATATGTTCTTTTGGAGTATTTCTCTCAATTAATAATGTTTGAGACAATATCTATTCTTCCTTGTAGAAACCCATTTTGTTAAGGTGTTTAGACACTTGTGGTTTGGTTTTCAGTATCATTTTCTTCACAGCATGATTGTAAATCCTTGCAATTTTACTGTTTAAAATTCTTTGTTTCAGAATTAAAAAAAAAAGGTCCTTAAAAGGGATGTTACTGTATCCCATCAAAGATCAAGCCAAAAATGAATTCTTGAACTTGAACCAAAATCACACGTAACCCAAGGAAGAAAAAGAGGCTTTACAAATTAGAGATTGGTTTTTTGCTATGACTAGTTTGATTGGCATCTCAACCATTAAAATGAGCTCCATGAATGCTAGTGATTATAGCATGCCAAAGACTGTTCGGTTCCTCTGGAAATCTCTAGAGCCACTTGCCCAACAAAGGCCATATTTCTAGAAACTAAGTTGCCCATGACAAGTCCTTCATTAGGTTTAGTAGTGAAAACAGTAGATCAATTCACCAAATGATCCTTCTTCTCACTACCCAACCTAGATCGCATGAAATCATGCAGAATCTTTTCTAACTTTCTAATGATTTCGCTAACATCTTAAACAAGAACATAAAGTAGACGGAAAGGTTTGCTAGCATAGATTGGATGTGGTTGATCTTGCTTCCTAAAGGAATGTAATTTCCCTTTGAGGAAAGTAAAGGCTTGGGAAACTTCTCTGCAGCTGGATCCCAAAAATGTTTAGGATTTCCCCCAGTCCTTAGTATCCTAGAGGCCATTCTCCCACTAAACAGCCCAAGATGACACCAAAGCCAAAGTAGGCAAGACAGCTTTGTGTGTTCCCACCAGCGATGATGGATTTAGAGAGGTTGGCTTTTAAACCTAACAAGATTTCAAGCAAATGGAGGGCAAGACTAAGATTGTAAATTTTCTCTCTACTAGCTTTTGAGAAAAGAATGGTATCATCAGTAATTTGTAAAATAGACAGACTCAATTCCTACAAACCAAGAAGCCTTTAATCAAATCCACATTCGGAGCCTTGTGAAATATCTTGCTTAGGACATTTGCCACGAAGGTAATAAGAAAGGTGATCCCCTAGAGCTAACCAGCCTTTAGCCTCCCATTAACCAAGATTGCAAAACAAGGTTTTCTTACAAGCCTATTAATCCCTTTTCTCCACCTAACCAAAACCTTTTTGTTCAAGCACAAAATTTAGGAACGTCCAATCAATCCTACATAAGACTTCTCAAAATCTAATTTAATGACCACTCCCACCTCACCGACTTCCTAGTGCCTTCCGCACTCAATGATGATAAGGACTGCCTCTAGAATTAGTCTATTCTGCACAAAGGTAGCTTGAGAGGAAGAGATTGCCTGAAGCAACTCTTTAATTCCAAGGGAAAGAACTTTTGCTGTGATTTTGTAAAGACTGGTGACAAGGCATATGGGTTTGAAGTCCCTTGGACTTAAAATGTTACCACTTGTTTTTGGGAAGAAGAGCAACAAAGGCAGAAATAGTACTTCTGTTAGTGACTTCATTTGAATATAACTCAAGAAAACACAGAGGTGATCATCCTCCATCACACCCCAATAGTTCCGGTAAAGGGCTAAAGTGAAACCATAGGGCTAGGGGCCTTGTCCCTATTCAAGTCAAAAGACCTTTTTGTTTTTTGGATTCCCGAAGACTGTTCCATTTGGCTTGAGGTTGATGAGATTAAAGCAACAGTCTTTGCTTTAATCTCATCAATCCCTGGCCAGCTGGCCTGCAGAAGAGATTGGACTCCAATGCGAATCCTCTACTCTCAGCCTAAGCAAAACCATCGGAAGAGAATAAGCAGGTGAAAAAGGAGGCCAGCTTGTTTAAATTCATGAAAACAAGGAGTAACCCTCTATAGCTCTCCCGCACTCTAGGAAAGGGTCCAGAGAAAAAGCGTAGAAGTTCAATTTCGATTTAGGGGACTGCATTCATATCCTATGCATTTGGCCGCCAAGAATGCCAAATATGGTTCCCAAATAATTCCACCTGATTAAGAAATTGAAATATGTGCTGCTATTTTTCTATGTTCTAAAATTTTATGTTATCTGGATCTTTCCACTTAAAAAAGCTTGGTAACAGAATAATCCCTCCCAAAGTTATTTAGTGTAGCATAATAAATGGAGACTTATAGTTCCCCTTGTTGCAAACAAGAAGTTTCCTGCTATACGTGATATGCCTGAGCAATATATATTTTTAACAGATGCATGTGAGCGGTTGTTTACTAGATTCACTTTGCTGTTTGACAGTTTGAGAAATAAATAGCATTATTTAATATGTGGAAGAAAAATTGAACAGCCATGGTAGAAGAATGAATTTTTTTTTATTCTTTATCTTTTTTGGGGGCTTTTCTTCTAATGTATGCTGCCGCTCTACTATACCATTCAGGTATCCCATAACCCGATTGTGCCCATTCTAGATTATTTTTTTAGTTTTTTTTTTTTTTTTGCAGTCTTGGATTCTCCATTGGAACATTTGTGGTGCTAACACATTCTGCTATACTAGGACCCTAGAAGTAATTAATTAGGTCTGTGTACGTATTGACAGATCTTTTGACCCTAAATGCAAAGAAAATTTCTCTCAAATTTATTTATTTATTTATTTATTTAAAAGGGGCTGTAACAATTCTTTTTTGATCTTTTTTCACCTAGCAGTTAATTCAAGCTCCCTACAACTCCTTGGAGCAACATGTTCCAAACTCATGTACATGGGCATAGGTTTTGGTGGTCTTTTTTAGTTTTTAGTTTTTTTTTTTTGCCTATGTGTCATTGTATACCTCTTGTGTATAGGGGCTTTTTTTCCCTTTCTGGCTTTCATTAATGAGGTTATACAATTTTACTTAAAAAAAAAATGTCCACAATGCTTTATGTCAGATTTGAAATATTCTTCCAACAAAGAAATAGCAAGAATGCCAAAGTTTTATAGAGAGGACATGTCAACATATTTTCTGAAAAAAAAAAAAAAAAAAAAAAGAAACACTGGAAGCAGCTGAAGGTTGAAAACTCTACTTCAGACCCCTCGTAGGTCTTGGATTGAAGGAACAACTGCATGGTCAGATTTTATTTTGCTCCAACCTACTCTGTTCATAACTTTTTAGTGAGATCATCCCTAACAGCCATGAGAACCACTCAGTTGACCAGAATTTTATTCTATTTTAACTATTAATGTGGTGGCCTTCAAAACACCAAAATTTTTCAGAAGTATGGAAAAATCCCTAGAAGGAGAAACTCTACCTGAATATAGAATTCTTGGACCATGAGAAACTGGCCTTGTGGTTGACTTGATGTAATATGGTGAGCATTGACTAAGAAGCTCTCTTCTGTGAGGTTCCATTCGCCGACGCCTATTTTATAGGAGATAATGCTATGCTAGATCATTCTTGTTGTATTCCGGGTCCATTTGCATTAGCATTTTTTAAAATCACTTTTGGAGAACTATCTCTTCACATATTTCTTTAGAGTAGTGTTCAAACCATGTCTTAACATAACAAAATTTTCATAATAGAAGTGATTGTGGCAAAAGTTAAGGCTTCCTAGCTTTTGTTAGAATCACTTAAAATTTTGTCAACCATTCTATTACCCTTCAAGTTGTCTAGAAGTGCTTATAAATCCATATCTTAAGGGCCCGTTTGCGTTAGCTTTTTCTAAAATCACTTTTGGAGAACTATTCCTTCACATATCTCCTTAAAATTGTTCAAACTATATCTCACATATCAAAATTTTCATATTAGAAATGATTGTTGCAAAAGCTATGAACCCCTTAGCTATTGCCACAATCACTTCTAGCATGAAAATTTACCATCCATCCTATGACCACTCAAGTTGTCTAAAAGTGATTATCATCCCATCTCCAAGATTTAGTAGAATTTTAAGCTCTAAAAGTGATTTTAAGAAAAGCTAATGCAAACAGGCCCTAAATCAAGTGCAATTTTGAGCTCCAAAAATGATTTTAAGAAAAGCTTATACAAACAGGCTCTCCATACCTCTACCATATGAAACAAGAATTTAAATTTCTATGGGCTTGTTCAATATATCTTCCTTTGGGCGAGGATACTTGGGAAGGATTTTCCCAGCTTTTGCCATTGTATGCAATTATCAAAATTCATTTTTCAATATCAAGGAACCAGCAATATAAAATAGAATTTCTAAATTCCACACCGATTGTCATGTTGTTTCCCATACTATTTTACTTCGTTGGCTGCACTATTTGCTTCCCTTTTCTCTATTTCTGATTTTGTTTTGCTGCTACAATTTTTCAGTTCTACCATGGCTATCTATGATGTTGTACAGCTTGTTAGGGCTGATGTTTCCACCATTGCACTTGGCATTGCTGCATCAACAGCGCCTATAATCCTTGGTGGTGGCACCAAAGGCAAGCGCCTTGCAATGCCCAACACACGGATAATGATTCATCAACCTCTTGGTGGTGCTAGTGGGCAAGCAATAGATGTGGAAATTCAAGCCCAAGAAATTATGCATAACAAAAATAATGTCACAAGAATTATCTCAGGCTTCACTGGTCGCCCATTCGAACAAGTCCAGAAAGATATTGATAGGGATCGCTACATGTCTCCAATTGAAGCAGTTGAATATGGAATAATTGACGGAGTTATTGATAGAGATAGCATTATTCCACTTATGCCTGTGCCAGAAAGGGTGAAGTCAAGACTGAATTATGAGGAAATCAGTAAGGATCCAAGAAAATTCTTGACACCAGATATCCCTGATGATGAGATATATTAGATGGGGGCATTAGACACAGGTATATTTTATTAATTGTTTTCCTTTCACATGCTGGGTGCCTGGTAGTTTGTGTATAAGCTGCAATTATTAGGGTCTGTTTGGATAAGCTACCACTTCTTTTTTACTTTTAAAAGAAAAAGAAAAAAAAGTGAGTTTTGATAGTGCAAAGTATTGATCAAAACTTCCACTTTTTTGCTTTTAAATGTAAAAAACAAGAAGGGGAAGCTTATCCAAACAGAATTTTGAAATTCGGGTGAGTAAGCCTCTTTATATCCCAGTACTTTGGATTACCTTTTTTTGGGGTAATTGATATCCATTAGAAGGAGCTTAAAAACGAACTTGGGATTGTTGTAGCATGCCAGGTTGAACAAAATATTTTCATTTTTCTTTTCTTTTCTTTTTTTGTTCTTATTTTTGTTTTTGTTTTTTCCAACTCATAACTAGAGAAGAATAATATCGTGCTTGTGCGTTCATTTTAAGTTAATACTAGTCATGCCAATTATAATGGCTGAGAATTAATAGCTAAAAGGCTTTTAAATTCATGATTCGATTATAAATTTTAAGGAAACAGCATAGAGGACTGCCTCAAAAGGTTTTAAGCTTTGTCATTCTCTTAAACTTTGGTAACTGATGGATTTGACTTGCGGAACATAAGGATTTTCTTATTCATTTTATATTGTTTCAGGGCTTTCTGGCTTATGAAACTTGTCAAGCAATATGATAATGTAAAGGTTCAGTGTGTGATTATCATGAAAATATTTGGATGATTGCTTATTATTATTTATTGAGTTTTTACCAGTATTATGATGAACATGGTACATTTGTGATAATAGTTTTTTTTTTTTACATTAATCAGGGATCGATCAAGCTTGGAGTTGGTAGATTGTTCAGCTTTTTACACAGGTTGCTGGCTAATTTTGGGGAAAGTAATCATCTCTCCTTCAGTGACTGGGCTGGACAACAGTAATAGTTGAACTGGCCCTTTTATTTCCATTTCTTTCGAAACTGATTGTTGAAGTATCATCTCTCCTCCCTCTCTCTCTCTCTCTCTCTCACAAACACACACATGTAAAACCAGTGTATACTAAATTTTGCCAGTGCGTGGCCAAATGTAGTGTGGTACTTACAATTTTTGTTAGCATGTTTGAATAGTGAGAAAGTGAGTATAGAAGGCAATGTTGATGCAGTGGCAAGGATATGTGTGGCAGAAGCGTATCTATCTAGTGTGGCCTTGCTGTCCGAGCAAACTATGCATTTTTTGAGAGGCTAGGACTTTATATATATATATATATATATAGGGCTGATTTTAAGGCAATAGTTGTTTCTTTGGTAGAAGGTAATGATGGGAAGTATTCTATTCCATCACTATCCTATGCTTTGCTAAGTGAGAGAAATGATATGGACTGCAAATTGGAAGAAATAGTACCCTAAAAAAAGAAAACACCAGTAAATCTTTTGTTATTAATCCAATTTGCAACAATCAACTAATCAAATCAATCGATGGTCTAGCTACAGATGCTTCTCATTGGAGAACGGAGACTGATGGGTCAACTTTGATTGCTTGATCTTTCAATTTGGTGCAGGCCCAATGATTTTAGGTGTTTATACCAATAGGATTATGATATAAGATGGCTTTACCCAAAAGTCCTGAATTAAATATAGTAATTAAAATGATTCAAATATTTATTTTAAAAGATAATTTTGCCTCTAATTAAGAATCCGAAATTTGAAAAATTATCAAATATGAATTTATTCCATATCTAGCAGTTATCTAAATTTCTAAAATCTCGCTGCCAATTCATCAATTTTGAAAATTCAAAATTTGATTTTGCTATTTATACAAGATTTTCATATAGCAAAATCATTTTAAAAAAATTATCAAATAAACGTTTATAGCTTCAATTATATAAAAAAATAAACATGAATATAAATATACAAAAATTTTTTGAGACATTTCATGTATACCTTTAATAGATTTTGGAGATACATGCATATACATGTATAAATGATGTATACATGATTACTTAATATGCAAAAACTGTGTGTACATTGTGTGGTCTACTTAAACAATGAGCCTGAGATGATAATTGAACCTTAATGTATACATGACAGTATACATGTATACATGATGGTATACAAGTATTCAGATATACATGACGGTATCAATATATACACATACACACACAATACATACATATAGACATTTATATATATACCGAAAATGAGTCAAAATTCTTAAAATTCATTCAACAATTAAAATTTTCATACAACTTATTATGTTTACGCATGAGATAATCAGAGATACATGGAGCATTAAAATCTTTTGAAAAACAGAAGAAAATAAAATAAAATAATGAGCCATGAAGATGAAGAATGTAACCTTAAAATGCAACCCAAGATCGACTACAGAGAAAGGAGGGGGGCGAGTGCGGCAAACGGAGATCGGTAATAGGTATTTTCTGTCTCTTGCTTGCTGACTTCCGAGGCTTTCACTACCGATAATGGTGAATACTATTATCGGTAATGAGTGCTTTCAGCAACTTTTTACTGCTTTGATCACTCTTCAACTAACTTTGCTTAATCTCCTTTGATGCCCTTCCACTATTAGCACTTATTTTACTCAATTTATACACAATTTCTGCAAAAGATTGAAAACAATGACACAAAGGAAAATACTGATTATAAACTACTTATATACATCAAAAACTAATCATTTAGACTGCTTAATCACTATTGGAAATGCATGATTGCAAGACAATCAAAAGGCTTGAACGAAATATAAAGCAATTGTTTGAGTTGTTTGAGTACTATTTTTTTCTCATATTTGTTGCAACATGTGAAAACAAATTTCACAAAGTTTGTGTAAATTTGGCTTCCAATTTCAGTTTATAGGTGTAAGAGACATCCTCCTGGAGCATAAATCATGCATTTGAGGATAGTTTGTTTATTTATGTTAATTAGTTAAAATTTATTTATTTTTTAATCTCATAATTTATTGTGGACTCTATTGTTGGTTGAGGGTTTAGTTATGTTTGTATTTGAGGAAAAAAACACTAAAATTTTGGGACTTTGAGATTTTGCATTATTAAGGAACCAAGAAATGGTCCATTCATCCCTACTCTACCATTATTAAGGAACTAAGAACCAAGAGACTCTGAGACTTTAGTTTTTATTTATTTCACTAGTAGGTTTCTTTCTCTTGTAATTTCCCCTTAATATAAATTTAGTTTGGTTTTTTTGTAACCAAGAAACTTAGTCATTATAATGCTAATGATTATCAGGTGGTCAGGATGCTTTCCTATTGTTAGTTTTAGTGTGAAAGTTGTATTTCTGATTTTGTAAGTCAGTAAATACATTAATAGTCTATGTTTTATCTTCTCAAGTGCCACTGACAGATGCAAAGATAGCATTTGTGCGATGCACAAGCAAGGTCTCTTATGTATGGCCTTAGTGAAGATTAAAAAAAAGGTGCTACATTTTGGTTTATCAAATCTTGTGGATTAAGAAATTTTGTAGAAAATGTAACTAGCTTTATCACTCAAGAAATTATAGCAAAAGTGAAAATACTAATAGATAAGGGCACCTTGTGTTGTGTTTTTTCAGTTTTGTCCCTGTTAGAACAAAATTTGCAGTTAAGCATATTATCCTATAATAAATATCCATGACTCATCACTCATCAGCCAGCACACGAGGGTTGTGAACTGTATTTTGATGTAAATTTGGCTATACACATATTTATTCCATGTGTATAATGAATTGAAAATTATTTTGGAAGAGTGTGAATGGAGCTCCAAGAAATAACAAGCTATAAATATGTTTGTCCCCTTTTGTGACCTGAAGTGGTCTTAGAAGATCACTATATTCTAATTTTCGTAATGCGCTGACATCTAATGCTTATTGAGGATAATGACTATCTATACTCTAGTATGTTAGAGATGATTGTTAGTTTGTTAGTAATTGATGATGTCCAAAAGAGGTAAAAGAGGAAAAAGAGGTAAAAGAGGTAAATGAGGCGATGGTAATATCAACTTGATGAAATGAACTGTTAAGGATTGATAAAGTTTCTTACACCGGTGAGGTGTTTGACCTGAAAAACTCTAACGGTCAAGTCAGTGAACAGTGAGAATAAAACGAATGTATTCTTTTT
>JAESVK010000669.1:2364530-2450169 GCA_017140935.1 Hamamelis virginiana | reverse complement strand
ACTCAATATACCCTTTAGGATTGGTTTTAGGGCATACTTCTAACAATTCTTGGGGTAATTGCAGCCAATAACATTGATGTGGGCCAGAGGTGGAACAACATGTGTAGGGAAGGGATTATGGGTGACATTGGGTTGATTTGGTGGAGATTGTGGATAGATAATCTTGTTGTCAATTAGGTCTTGAATCTCATGACAAATGCGGGAATAATAGTTGGTTTGGTGGCATTTAGATTGGTGGAATGCACAATACTCATTCTCAGGTGTGGGTGCTTGAACTGAAAATGTGATGCACAATAGATTCCCAAGCATAGGAGTCTACCGGTCGTCAAGCAATAAATACTAGGGAGTCCCAAGGTCATATCCACAGGGAGTGGAATATGTCTAAACGATTCTTAGGTGTTGCTACCCAATAAATGCAAAGAAAGTGTAAACATTGGGGGTTTGTTTGATGTTGATAATGATTTGTGTCAAATTGATGGCAAGTTGCAAATAAAAACTTGTTAAATAAAGAAGATGGGTCCTATGGGTTCATTTCTTCCATCCAAACCTTTGATAAATGATTTCTCAAGCAATGCTCAATCAAGATTACATTTACTCTATGGTCTTGATTGGAGGATTTAACAATAGAGGCTCAAATAGGATGAAATAAATGATAGAATGAAGTTCAATACTCTCAATAGCATTTTCACAAACATATAATATGCATATGTGCTCAAGAACCAAAATACAACAACTTATTGGTTATATAATGATCATGAATATGATATTACAAGGGTTTAAAAGATGAGAGAGCATTTAAACAACATTCCATTAACATTGAAAGCTTTTGAGATGAGAAAATGCCATTTACCTAGGGTTTGGAGAGGAACTCCACCATAGAACCCACCTTGAGGTGTTTAGCTAGCCATAAATGATATTTAATGCAAGAAGAGAAACAATAAATGCAAACAACAAGAAATAAATGCTAATAACTTGATTACCAAATGATAAAATAGCTTTACAACTAAAATGCAAGAGTAAGAACAACCTAAACTAAGCTTACAAGGACGAAATAGCACAAGAACCAGCTGAAGCTATGCTAATCTAGAGAGCAAACCCTAAAATCTCAAGAAAAACTAACTTAACCTAAGAGAAAAACTAAGAACTATGAGAAAAACCCTTCTTTAGTTGCTAACAGTGGCTTATATACCCCCCTCTAGGGTTACAACGGATGAGGGACCAAAAGACAAGAGTGCCCTTACAAAAAGAGATAAATTACAAGTAAATCTGGTGAAATTCGACCATTTGTAATGGTATAGGGTATTTTGTACCGGTACAAAATCTCTCTACCTCCAAGCAAAACATTTTGTACCGATACAAAAATGCCAGTACCCGTACGAAATTGCAGAAATGCTAAAAATGCTTCAATTCCAAGCTTGACATATCACCAACTCTCCAAATGCCTCTAAGGATGAAAAGGGCTTCACCATACATCTTGTTTAGGCTAATTTGGCTCGCTAACAAACAGCAATGGCGGGAAATGATTTAAGCTTTGCTCAATTGCATACAAAATGGGGGGAAATGCATCATTCGACATCCATTGTCCTGGAAACAGAGCAAATCGTCAAACGCACCTATTACACACATAAAGCATCTCAAATGCATGTAATAAGCAATAAAAACATAGTAAAAATCATGTGAAATATGTGTCTAACAGTGGGCTATGGGTCCAACAGGGTGAGGAGGCCACAAACCTTCAACTTCTCAAAGACTCGCTCCATGGGCATGTAAAGTTTAGTGAACTTGTGAGGTTGGTTATTTAGAGAAAATGGGCAAGTGGTTGATAAGGGTTGGGTGATGGCATTAACCTCAGCATTTACCTTCCCAATAAAGTGGGTCGGTAACATTTGTAGGGCTCTTCAGTCTTGAAAACTCCACTAGCAAGGGCATCTTTAACTTGAGTTCGAGTAGATATGAGGGCCTTGAAGTTTGGAATGTAGTTGGAGAATAGATGTTTCTAATATGTTGGCAACAAATTTTTTAGAATTATTTGAATTTGCTCTTCCTCACTAGGTCGATCAGATATCTTAGAGGCCTTAGCCCTCCATCGGGTAATAAAGGCATAGAAAGTTTCCTTAAATTCTTTCTTAGTAGTCTCTAAAACACAACGGGTAACATTAACCTTGGTATTATACTTGTAGTGACCAATGAACTTGATACAAACATCTTTAACTTGGACTCGTCTAGAGATAGGAACCACTTGAGTGCAGACCTGATAAGCGACTCCTAAAACATTTGGGATAGTAACTCATTATTAGCCTCACGTGGGTGCATGGCTCTAACATACATCTTTAAATGGGTTTTAGGACAACCCATTGTCCAATTCGGGCATCTTAAAATGAGCCAACATATAGGCTTTGGGAAATAGAGAGAAAGAGGTCACATCTATCATATCATTAGACCGATGGATTCCTTTGAGGCCTTTCTATAAGGCTTTAACCTTATTAGACAGTAGAATAGGCTCTTCAGACAGGTAATGAGAGGGCTTAGGCTTAGGCTTATCATCCAGATTGATGGGCTTAAGCTTGTGATCTGATTGGGCATTGGGCTTAAGTCTTTCAGTGGTGGTTTTGGGTTTAAGGGGTGATTCATTATCTTAGCCTCACACTTCTTTACAACATATTGAGACGCCTTCAGTGCAAACTCAGCTCTCTTGGCTATCACATATATCCTATTCATGAGAGTCTTGAACATATCAGTGTTGATTGGGGTACTGACTTCATCTTCAACCATATTAAACTCAGACGAATAATTGATACTAACTAAACATCCACTAGAATCGCGGGTCCAAGGAAAAATACTCCAGAAAATCAGATGAGGAATTTGAAATTAGAGGAAAGCTAAATGATAATAGGATTAATGAAATTGATTTACAAGACTTCTACAGTCCTTTTTATGACACCTTCCTTAGGAAATGGGGGATATATGGACAACATGTAGAGTAATCCTGAAGGAATCGAAAGCCTTAGGGGTTCTACACATATCACAACCAAAGGCTCATAGAAAACTGGGTGGTCATTCCGGCAGCATAATGATACAAATTATGTGTGAATAATGGTGAGAGACACGGTGTCCTAGGAGAGTCCACTATATGTTCTAAATAGGGTGTTATGTGGTTACCATACATGCTTGGTCGAATCGATATACCTAGCTACATGTGACATCAGGAATGCCGCGTGGGTCCAATAGTACGTGATTGGTCATTTAATATATCTGAATGTATGTGACGAGAGAGCTGAAAGCTTAGCGATCATGAAACCGAAATCAAGAAAATCGGGGATCATGGCTAAACATATCATTGGCAAGGTAACATCTTCCTAATCATACAATGCATGCACTGTGAAAACTCAAGTTTTTATTTCTATTTATTGATTATTTTAAAGGTATTTTTGAAAAAAAAAATTATAAAACAATTTAGAAAATGCCATTTATGTCCCCCCAAGTGTTTTAAATACCCAAACCCCACTCTCCCCTTCCATTTTTGGCTAAGGCAAGCAAGAGTGGGAGAGTGAGGCCGAGGGAGAGAGAGCTGCGTGGGAGAGGAGGAAGGTTCACAGGAGCTAGCCATCGCTGTTGCATCGCCGGTGAGAGTATGCCTTTCACCATGCTCCTCTTCTTCCTTTCATCTTCTATTTTCTTTTTCTTTTTCTTTTGGTACAAACTCATTTTGTGGGTTTTGGGTTGCTGTAGACATCCATTTTTGACCATGAGTATGGTCATGAATGGTTGCCTGTGTTTAGAGATGAAATAGGGTGTCAAAACCCTAAGTTCCCAGTTTTACCCTTTATGGGTAGTTAGTTAGAGGTCATTATCACATGTAGGTTTTTAGGTCAGATTGAGTCGATTCTTTTTGCATTAGGTTTTTAAAGAGTCTAAGAACATCCCTGCAAAATTCCATGGCACTCTGAGCCAGGCTTGATAGAAAATAAGGCCTTTTGTGACTGAAGGGCAGTACTGTCCTTTAAATCACAAAAGCCCTGAATGACTGTCGATCTTGTCTCAAATGGTCTCGAGGCTTTGGCATAGATATTTAAAGTGTGTTTGGTAGCTAAGTTGATCAGTGGCAAAGTCTGTAGAGCCTTCTGGCTCATGATTAGCTATTAAGGCTCAAAAGGCCCTTTTAAGCCCAGATTAGGGTTTCGACCGGAAGCGACCAGGATTCGATATTTTTATCAAACCAAAGCCTTCAAAGGCTTCAAAACAGTTTCCTAAAATATTTTAAAACTTGTTTTAAGAAGAATAAATGATTTCGAAAGCAATCGGTTAGCAAATTTCAAAACCTTAATTTGGGCCCGGCAAGCACTAAACAGCTAATCGGTCGACTTTTCCCTAAAACTTTGACCCTGGTCAATGAATTTTCACTTCAAACACTTCTTAAAACATGGAGAATCGAATCACGATCATTTCGGCACTTGAATCATCAAATTTGAACTTAAAACAGGCCCGAAAAGCCGAAAAAAGCCGAAACCGGGTCAAAATGGGCTGACACAGGCCCACATAAGGCAAAAAATGGCATGGGGAATGGATGACCGTCCACCAAGGGATGGCCAACCATCCATGAAGGACGGCCAACCGTCCCAAGGTGGATGGTCGTCGATCCTTTTAGCCAATAATTGCTAATTTTCAGTATTTTTTCTGCCCGGGACTCTTCCAAGCCTTGCAATGTGTCCAGTTCAGCCATGGGGACTTTGGGATGAGTTTAAACACGTTGGAAGATTGGTTTAGAGCCCTTGGATCATTCCTAAGAGATTTAAACTCAGTCATTGATCAAACTCAGGCCTCCCTATAAATAGAGGGCTCTGAAATCAGTTTTAACACACAGAATAAGCTTTAAAGAGCTAGCTTGGAGAGTAGAGGTTTGAGCAATTGCACAAGCTTCCCCCATAGCACTCTAGCTTAAGTTTTAAAGTTCTTGAGGTCCTTGGAGTCCTTGGAGCTTGAGGAGAAGGCTTGGAGCAAGAGGGAAGGAAGTAAAGAGGTTAGTAGAGTTTATAGTTTATTTTCTTCTTCTTCTTCTTCTTCTTCTTCTTTTATGATCATGCTAGAATAGGTTTTTTATTTTTTTAGTATGCATAGGATTTAGTTCATTGTTAGTATGCATGATAGGTTAGTTTATTGTTCCCTTAGTATGAATAATAGGGATTAGTTTATTAAAATAGTTTTCTTTTTTAATGCATGATAGGAATTAGTTTTATAAGATGTATGCATATTTCTCCCTCTTTTCTTCCACTCTTCTTTGGTCATGCCATGTTAGGATTAGATATTTGGGATTTATTTCATGTCTAGAATATATGCTAGGAAGTTAGGATTATACATGTTATTTTTTTAGGAAAGCATATTAGTCCATCTCTTTGAGTCATTTTGCATATTGTTACCATGTTAGGATAAAATTGAAGGTTGCATACTAATAGTTAGTGATTAGGTTTGTTTATATCATTATTTTAATTGTGTCTTGATTGGAATGCTATATGAATTGTGATCGAGGGAGCGAGCAAAGGTAAGTCCCTTCCCTTGTGATAGAATTGATTGTTTTCAAGCATGATGCATGATTATTTTAATATATCATACTAGATTGCATATTAGGCCATTTACACTTCTTTTATTTATTTATTTTAAGGGTTTTAAGTACACTTTTTTATTACATTTAAATCTGTCCAAGGTTTAAAAGTAGCTTTAAAGTGGATTAAAACCCAATTTTAGGATCAAAATTAACATAGAAACATGCCTAGGTTCCCATAGTCAACTTAGATTGCATTTAGGACATTTTCATGTATTGATTACACTCTTGGTTGCATTTTTTATTTATTTTCCAGAAATTCCAGCATGCATTATGCTTGTCAATTGTGGGTGTGCTCAAATAACTCCCAAGCGTAGGAATATAGCATCGTCAAGCATAATAAAACTATGGGAAATCCACAGGTCATTTCCATAGGGAGTGGGGACTAAAAAGGATCCTTAGGTATTGATACCCAATGAATGTGCAATTAGAGTAAATCATGGGGGTTTTGTTGATTGATTTGATTTGGTAACCGATTTAGTTGGTAATTAACTCAAGGAAAACAAATGGTAGGATTCTAAGGTTTCCACTCATCCACAACTAGGTAACAAGCATCTCTCATTGGCATTCTCATCTAGGATCCATTGAAGAATGGTCTTTGATGGATGATATGACTTTGAAAGCTTTTTAAACAAGGATGAATGAGAGAATGATACCAAATACTCACTTAAACAATATTAAAAACACTTAACATGCATTTAGCTTCAAGCACAATGTGTACCAAGGTTAACTTGTTCACACATTGTCAAGAATATGCCATACTAAGCATTGAGAGAGGAAGTAGTGAGTATTTAGCATCATACACTTTCCATTAAACACAAAGAGATGAGAGAGTGTTGTTACCTTTGTTGGTGATGAGTTTCCACCGTTTGAACCCTACCTTGGAGGTTTAGAACTCCATTAAAACTAGGTTACAAGAAATAAATGCAAGACAAGAGTAATAAATGCAAAATGATAGAGAAATAACTTCTATTAAAAGATTACAAGACAAAGAAATAATGTTTAAACACTAAAAAACAAGTTTTAAGAGTCAAACTAAGGATTACAACTGGTGATTAACAAGAACAAGAAGAAATTTAAGCTAAACTATGTAGAAAACCCTAGAAATATGAAAAACCCTAACCTAAACTAAGTAACCTAAGAGAAAACTAAGTGAAGAACCCTCATTCATATGAGAAAGGACGAATTTATACATCCCCTTAGGGCTACAGTGAAATGGGAGCCAAAGGACAAGAGTGCCCTTACAAAATAGACAATTTACGAACACAACTGCTGAGATCTTGACCTTTTGTACCGGTACAAAATTGCCTGTACCGGTACAAAAACATACTGCATCCAAAGCAACATTTTGTACCGGTACAAAATTGCCTGTACCGGTACAAAAACACACTGCATCCAAAGTAACATTTTGTACCGGTACAAAATTGCCTGTACCGGTACAAAATTGCAGAAATGCTGAATTACAACTTTTTCCCAGATTGACAAGTCACCAACTCTCCGAATGCCTCCAAGTATAAAAGGGGCTTCACCAAACACCTTGACTAGGCAAAATTGACTTGCCAACAACCGGCAACGGCGAGAAGTGATAAAGGTTCAAGCTCATTTGTACACAAAAGATGGGAGAATTGCACCATTCGACACCCATTGTCCTGAAACAAGACCAAACTGTCAAATGCACCTATTCCACGCATAAAGCATCCCAAATGTATGATAAAAGCAATAAAAACACTATATAAATCATGTGAAATATGTGTTAAACACATTATGTTGATATTTAGGATTGCTTAGATGAACTTAGGGTGTAGTTAGGGACTCTTATGTTAGGGAAGCCACTTGGCTTCACTTAGGACTCCCCTTTGTTGTAAAAACTACATCTAAAGAGGAATTTTAGTTTGTTTAGGAGTCTATTTCGAGAGAACTTCTTAAATGAAATTGAAGATTAAAGAAGTTGTTTTGGGATGAAACTCCCACTTTGAAAGTATTTTAAACAAACACCAATTCTCAAAGATAGAATCTTAGATAAAATAGAATGCCTTCAAGGATATAGTTCATTACAATAGGAGAGTCCTAGGGTAATCGAACTACGTGAACTTTGATCTTTGTCAAGCAATTGATAAGGTACGTAGGCAATCAATAGGGTGCAAGTCCAATCTTAGGTAGACTCTTGTCTCCTAAGACCCTTAGGATTTTTGTTCTTTTATTATTTATTATTATTATATAGTATTATATACTACTTTCTTGGTTGATTAGATATGCTAGGATTATCATGATAAGATTTTGAATAAGCTCAATAGTAATTAGGAGACCTTTAATTAGGGCGAAGTGGGTGCCTACAAGGAGTTCCTTGGAACCTTCCCTCTTCATAACCTAGCCCCCGAATCCAACTTTGA
The DNA here is from genome assembly GCA_017140935.1 of Hamamelis virginiana. Taxonomy (NCBI): domain Eukaryota; kingdom Viridiplantae; phylum Streptophyta; class Magnoliopsida; order Saxifragales; family Hamamelidaceae; genus Hamamelis; species Hamamelis virginiana. The sequence goes on along the minus strand of JAESVK010000669.1, from coordinate 2,442,183 downwards.
TTCAAAGACCATGCTTTTCCAAAATATGGGGTCAATGTTTTATTGAAAATAAAACTCTTTTTTGTGGTTTCCTTGTTCCCTAAAAATAAAGTGGCGACTTCCAGTTTTTTACAAACTCTCATCCTTTTTCAAAAACCCAATCTTGAGTGGATAATAGAGAAGAATAAATGTGGATAATAGAGAAGGATAAATCGAGACGAATAAACATCATCCACAATCCACTCAAGAAAACCCCCAAAGTGAATGAGAGGCCTCCTGATCCCTCCGGATTTTCAGGTTGGCTGGTTCACAGTTGCTAAGTTTGGTTTTGGGGAATTTATGGTTTTAGTTGTTAGAAGTATGCCCTAAAACCAATTAGTAGGTTGTAATTAGGGAACTTTAATTTCATTTATGTTCTTGTATGAATCTTATTCATCTATAGAATGGCTTTAATATTATCATGTAAACTTGTGTTATTTATAACTGTTCATGATAATGTCCTTGAATAGTATGATAGATAATTGTATCTCAAGTGTTGAGATAGAGAGACATATGATTCTCAAGAACATCTATTCTAGATATGTTCCTGATTATAGGTTTATTTATAAGGGCGATAATAAACCATTAAGATTAGCTCAGGTTATACTAGCTCCAATGGGAGGATGGTGAGTCTCAAACCATCTGTGTAGAGACACTATAGTAAACCTGTGGATGCTTGTTAGAGAACAAGTACACTGAACGTGACCAATATGAGTACAGCTTATGGAGATGTATTTGAATATCAAAAGCTGCTCATGTGTATAGTCACATTTGTAATCCTCATACCTGAGACACCACTGGTTATCTTATGTATGAATTACTAGAGTTTGATAGTATCTTGTACACCCTTAATCATGAGGATGTAATCGGTGCTCATTGGCTTTAGTAAGTTGTATATGAAGATAGGTGAGTGTGCAATAGGGGATCACCACCCTTAATATCAAAGGGAGAATGTCACAGTTAATTCACAAATAATAACTTAATGAAGTCTTTGGCCAAAGCAGAAGGTAACCATGGAAAAGTGTTTTCATGGGTTAACCTAATTGAGTTTATATTTTGGTGAATGGCTAACACATGATTAAGTTAGGGTTTGACATGAATCCATACCTAAATAACTTAATCGTGACATTGTTTAGTGAAGGATTATCTATTACACGAAGGGTTCATTTATATTCGTATATTCACCCACACCTAGGGCACGTCATGATATGTTGCTAGATGTCACTCATGACTAGTGTAGGCCTAATGATAAGTGTTATCATTGAGGGCAAAATTGGAATAGCTTCAATTGAACCAAAAATAGAAAGTTTCTATTTTGGGAAACATGCGATGTTCCCGAGCCACTACTAGGTTGGGGTGAACCCTATGGGTCACACACATTAAAGCTTAAGTGATCTTCTTGAATTTGTGAGAGGGGATAATCTAATTTATGTATGAGTTTAATCCTTATTATTAAGGGTTAATAATTAAAAGGATTAAGGATACACTAAACTAGGATAAACCTATCCTAATATGGTGTTTGGTCATGCTAGCACTAGTAACCAAACATCATTGAAAGAGGAGAGAGTCTATAAATAAGAGGGATAGGCCTAGGGTTTAATGATCCACTTCAAGAAAGCCTCATTCTCTCTCATTGCTGCCACTCTCTCTCTCTCCCTCTCAAGCTTGCATTCTCTTCAAGAGTTGTGGAGATCAAGGAGTTCAAGGAGTCCTAGGCTTGTGTGGACTTCATTGGAGGCTTCCATATTTTTGGAGCTTAAAGCTTTGCGAGGATTCACATCAAAGGATTGGAGGACCATCATCAAAGGAACATAAAGTAAGCTTTTATTCATGTATTGTTTAATTGTTTAGATTCGTTTCATAGTTTGAGTTCGATTCTTGGATGAATATCAATGGGAATTTTTTATTGTTTACATTCCGCTGCGTTCCCATGGCTTATTCTTTCAGTAGTTTGGTTTAGCGGTTGGTTTTGCATGGTTTGAGTGTGAAGTAAGGCATTTGTTAAGGGATTTGGAGTTGATTTTGATAATGTGGGTTCTTATAGGTTTTATGCATTTTTGAAAGTGTAAATCGTGGGTGATGTTGTGATCGAACCATGTGATCTTCGTAAACTTGTTAGATCTGAAGTTCTAAAGGTTGTTATACGATGTATCTAAGGTTTGGAGTTGAGATCTTGAAGTTTTATGAGTCTTTGTTGGTTATGGGGTGGCTTGGACACCATTGTTGCACGAATTCAATCTTTCTGGGTGGCCAGTACCGATAATGCAAGAGTGCATTATCGGTAATGCTCTTCCTTAGGTTTAGGCAGCTAGGTGTCATTACCGATAATGCACTTTTTCATTATCTGAAAGGATATTCGAAATACATGGAATCGCAGCGGAAGACAAAATAAAAGTTTTTACAAAGATGATTCCATCATCGAACATCCCGGCAGGATTCGTACAAGCATAGGGACATGAGATAAACAATCAAGAACATATATTTCACAAATATAAAGTGTACTTATTTGATTTGTCTTTCGATTTGTGATTGACGAACTCAAACTTCAAACATATGAAGTCTCCAACGGTATCCACATAGGCATAAAATTTCTCGAACCTTCTTGTCCTTCACAACCCTTGAGAGAGGAGCAAGCTTGGAGAGGGGAGAGAAGAGTGACGGCTAAAGAGAGAGAGCCTTAGGATGAGTGATGCACACGGCCCTAGGGTTCCCCTCTCTTTCTTTTATAAACTCTTTATTTTGGAGTGTTTGGTTACTAGTGCTAGCATGACCATCCATTCATATTTTGAATAACACTAGCCTTGGTTATGTTTTGACCCTAACCTTATTAATAATTAATAATTAAGGTCAAATACATTTCAATTAATGTGTTCCCCTCCCACAAGTTCAAGAAACTCACTTACACCCTATTGTGTGTGACCCTTTGGGTTCACCCCAACCTAGCAGTGAATAGGGACATCTCCATGTCTCCTAAAATAGAAACTTTTTATTTTAAGGTTCAATTGGAACTATTCCAATTTTGCCCTCATTGATAACACTTATCAATAGACTTTCACTGGTCATGAGTGACGTCTAGCAATGTGTCATGACATGCCCTAGGTTTGGGTGAATAGCAGAACTATGTGAACCCTTCTTGGTACTTAATCCTTCATCCCCTAATGTCATAGTTAAGATATTCAGGGTATGGATATAAGTCAAAACCCTATCTCAACATATTGTCATATGTTTTTCAAAATATAATCTCAATCAGATGAATCCTATGAAACACTTTCATAATTCACCTATCACTCTGGCCAGAGATTCACATTGAGAGTTATCTTCATGAACTGACCCTGACATTCTCTCTCATAACAATGAGAGTGATGATTCCATATTGACCACTCATATGTCTTCATGCAAGACTTATTAGAGCCAATAAGTGCCGACTACAACCTTAGGGTAAGGTTATATAAGACACTATCAAACCCCCCCAATTCAGGCATAAAACATCTATGGTGTCTTAGGTCTTAGGATTACCAAGTAAATGGACGTAACATAAGAATATTCCTTTGACTTAATCTCCATAGGAATATTCTAGCAGATCAAGTTCAGCGTACATGTTCTCTAACATGCACTCACAGATTGACTTAAGTGTCACTACACTGATAGGAAAGACTACCTAACCTCCCAATGGAGTTAGTTTAAATCTGTGCTACTCTTGTCGATTTAATAAATGTCCTCTTTAATAAACCTATGAGCAGGAACTTTTTTATAATAAATGTGTATGAGAAATATGAGTCTCCATATCTCAACAAACTTGAGATACATATTTCTCTTATCATTTATTCATGGACATTATCGTATATATAATTGAATATATAAACGACAAGTAATAATTTTTTATCCTAATATGAAATAGATATGCTATTTAGGATTGGTTTTAGGGCATACATCTAACATTATCGGTAATGGAGCATTATCGATAGAGTAAGGGACCCATTATTGGTAATGAAGTTCTGTAAGAAATTTCAGCAAGGTGTTATTACCGATAATGCACATTTTTGGCTAGAAATCTATCACTACACCTTCTTATCTTCTCCTTTCTTCATTATCTCTTTACCCATTTTTCCTTGGGACTTTTCTTGGGACTTAAGTTCTAAGGCTAGGGTTTTGGAAATACCAAGGTTTAGTATTAAGCCTAGTTTGATCTAAATGGGAAATGGAAGTTGATATGTATTTTATTTATCTTTTCTTTCAGGTTTGGGAAGTCCGTGGGAGTACCATTATGCCACATAGCTCTTGCATTTGCATTTAGACTTGGAGAAGATCTAATATTAAGGTAGGAATATTCATGTTCTTACTAACGCTGATAATGATTCTTTCGGGTCGATGCCCATATTCTGAACTTGGAGATTTTTGCTTATAAAACCCTTTATGCACATATCATATTATTTACATGATTTCTATGTGGTTTGATTATACAAGAATGTCATTTTGCTTTATGATGTGACAATTGTTATGCCATGGAATATTGATGGTTATGTTATGATTGGAGTGAATGTGATCGGGTTATGTGGTGAATGGAAAAAGAGTTGAGACTACTCCTCTTTCGATACTGGTTGAGACTACTCTCATACCAAACATGTTGAAAAGTGTATTGACTGACTCATGAGATCGGACGTTATTTATATTGTGAATTCTTGGCATATTACTTGTGAGTACTTGTATATCTTGAAACCACATATATATTTACAAACCTGCTCATGAATGATTATATGCATCATTATTATCATTGTTAGTTGAGAATTATATTCCTACTGAACATTCAAACGCTGACAGCTGTCTTTCATATAGCATATTCACGGAGTAGTAGAGCAGGATCTCCAGAGTAGGGTGTCTTTCCTACAATACTTGGTTGGGTAGTCTTCTGGCCATTGCTTTTGAGGAATAGATAACTGCTGCTTGTCAGCTGAACATTTGTTTATGGAACTTTATTTATACTTAACCTATGTGCTGATTATGTTGGCACTTTATTATGTATTAAAAATATTAATACTTATTGCATAATGCAGATTAGGGACATATGTATGACTTTCCACTACATATCATGCTTGTTATGTATATCTTTTTTTATGCATGAGTATGGAAATATTTATGAGTATATTAGATTGTATCTCCGTTTTGATACGTGTCAACCTACTCGGGACGGTTGGCAGTAACGTCATATTGGGGCGTTACATGCACACACAAAGCAGTACATGAAAGCAAACAGTCAAGCGGATGCAAGTGATTGATTTTAATTAAATGAAGAAAATAAATAAGCACATGTAAATTTTAGAGTTTAGCCCGCCAACCCCAGCGGAGTCTCCAATTTTGTGAACCATCGGGATTTCGTTGCCCCACATTAGTGGAATTGGGTTTTGAAAAGAAAAGGAGTCGCCACCTCATTTTTAAGGAATAAGGAAACCATAAAAAATATGTTTTATTTTATTCAAAACAAAACAACTCCATATTTGGGTCTCCTAATTTATTTTGGTTATTTAAAATCTTATGCACATAACTCTTACTAACTAAAGCACATAATAAAAAGAAAATCAAACAAAATCCTAAAAACCTAAGATACTTAGTAACTTAGGGCGGACTTGAGCTCTATTAGCGCTTACGTATCTTACTAGTTTCCTAGTAAGCTTCAAAGTCCACATAGTTCGAACTAACATAACTCATCCTATTGTAGGGAATTACATTCATGTAAAACATTATCTAAAGGTTTATCTTTCAATAATCCAAACTCATTTAAAACTCAATTCTAGAGAGACTTCATTTTGAAAACAACTCTTTATTTCCAATAGGATTCTTATCCAAAAAAAATTAGACTTTACAAATAACTCTTTCTCAAAGAAAATGGTTTCGAAAACAAATCTTTCTCAAAGAGTTCAATTTGACTTTGAAAATATCTCTTTTTCAAAGAGTTCACTTTTGATAAAAACTCTTAAAAACATAATTTTATTTTAATACAAATTTATTTGGGAAACAAGTCTCTCAAGACTAGAATTCTAATTGTATTTGTTCCTAGTGTAAAATTCGGTCTTCAGACCTTGTAAGTGAAGGTCTCTGCGTGGGCGTACCAGGGCTAGTTAAAACCCAAGAGATTGTTTTAAACACAACCTCTAGCACCTTCTAGGCCGCGAAATTAGGACGTGATCATAATGCCTAGTCGGTCGCTTTAAAATGAAATAGAAATCAGGCGATTGACGAGGATTAAAGGTTAATCCTCTTGAGTTCTAGTGTGTGAAGATCTTAGAAGATCTTAATTAAAATCAAACTTCAAGTAAGAAATGATAGTTACATGGAAACGCATCAAATAACTGAAATAAATCTTGAATAGAAATGTACTTACAGTGTTACATATTACTATTCTAAATTAGGAAATTGAGACCCAGAAATCAACAACGAGAATCCAGAAAATGTGTTGCTAAGAAATTAGAATTGCATGAAATTCACATAAAACTCAACCTCGGGCTGAGAAATGTAAAGAAAACTAAACTCTAATCTATGGTTAAATTAGTATATAAACTAAGAATGAATTGCAGAATTGTAGAAATGAAGAAAAGTTGCTCTTGGGCAGTTTGATTGACGTTGTGTGTGTGCTTTTGTCCCCTAGGATTGTATTAGCAACTGCTTTGATAGTGGAATTGAGGCCTTCAACTGCTTGTAAATAGTGGCCCGCTAACTATTTATTACTTAGGTTGTGGGCCATGTTTCTCCTTTCTACTAGCTTTCTGCTGAGAAATGGAGCTTCAACCCTCCACGTGGTATTTATCACCTACATATTTCCATAACTTCCCACATTTTCTCCTCTTTACATGTGTCTAACTAATATTTTGATTCTCCTTTTGTACACGTGGTATTTATCACCTACATATTTCCATAACTTCCCACCTTCTCTCCTCTTTACATGTGTCTTACTAATATTTTGATTCTCCTTTTGTACACTTGGTAAACTCATGCTTTCCATTAGCTCACCTTTCCAGTTCTTCTGTACATGTGGCAAACTCATATAAATTCCCATGTGTACTGAATTTTAAAAATATGGTGAACAATTATTCATAAAATGGTGATTATCAACAAAATTGGTAGTTGTATAAATATTGAGGATTAGTGATCTTTAACAAATTTGGAAATTCCTTTTCAAATTGGTGATTATGTGTTCTTAAAAGGCATTTTCATCATAAAACTATATTTCCGTAATTTTTTCAATGTGAGCTTCAATCACGTAATTGATTAAAACCTTAGTAATATTGGGCTAAAATGCTCTATAGCTATACTATATATAAAAGTGTGAATGTTGGAAAAACTTTTGATTGACCAAAATATCCCTATATAATTGTAAAAGTATATATATAGACATTGTCTTATAAAATTCCACCCATAACAATAAATAGGCTTTCTAATTAAATTAAAATTACCCATAAATATTAATTTATTTTTAAGTCTAACTGAATTTTTCAAAGATAATGTCACTAAATTTCATCAATGAAATTTTGTTAATATGAAAATCTACTAAATAGAGTAAAAATATATTTAATTAAATTAATTTTTTTTTCAAATACTTATTCATTTCTAGATTAAATATGATTTTTCAAACAATTAATTAATATAAAATACCAAATAAATGACTCTTGATTAATTTCTTATTACCAATACAAAAACAAATCTAGTTTTGCTAATATTTTTAGTACTCTTTTTCTTAATTTATAATATAACAATTTTATAATTTATTAAGTTCAAATGTATTGATTTAATATCATTTTTATATGATTTAGATCATGCAAACTTTTTTAGCAATATTGATTTTGGACCGGAAGATGGCACCGGATACATGTGTCACCTACGTGGCACTAAGTTTTTTGATTTTTTTAATAGCACAGAAACATGCAGGTCAGATTAAAAGATGAAATTCAAATTTTGGACTCGGGGGATGTGAAAGCCTGCAACTACACAGTAGCTTCTCTCTCCTAATTAATTGGAACAAGTAATCAAAAAACTTCCACTCCATCTCTATTTCTCTCTCTAACCCTCCGTCCTCTCACTGCCTCTCTCTCACTCCACCATCGCCGACGACGCAGGCAGGCCGGCTGTGACGTCGTGGAAGATCCGATCAATGCTCCGGCAGGGAATGCACCGGTGGTGAGGAAAGACTTTTCATCTATCTCTCATTCTCTCTCTCGCTCTACTACACGGTGAAAGCTCCACCGCCCCGACACCGGTGAGTTGCTCCACCCCGGCCCCCCCTCTATCTCCCTCCCTCTCCACTGTTTGTGGTTCATTATTATTTTGATTTAGGAATTGTTAATCCCTAATGTTAGAATAAAAAAACTGCTATTGTTATTCCCTATTATTAGAATAAATAAATAAATAAGATAGCAAGCTTGGTGAAAATATTGAAAGCTTATTCTGGCTCCTAACAAGTTCTTTTTTCTTTTTTTCTTTTTTGGCTTTGATTATAGGTTTCTATGATTTTCTATTTGCTTTCATTTTCTTTCAATTTTTTCATTCCTTTAGATTGTGGGTGTTGTTCGCAGCTTTAGAAGGGTGTTGAATGTTAGGTCTTCTGTATCTTGTATTGAAGAGTTTTCCCCTTCGTTTTGGGGATATTGCAAGAATGACAAGATATGCACGATATCACACTGGATAGAGAATTTTGGGGTTATGGTGTTCTTCATTAATTGGGGTGTTCTATTGGGTATTTTCCAAAGTTTCTCTGTTGCAGTTTGGTTTTGGAAATTTAAGCAAAAAGATTGCTATTTGAGGAGTTGGGTGCTTTCCTTGCTCTGTTGTGTTGTGGCTGATAAGAATGATATCACTTACTTGGGTGCCAATTTTGGCCTGTCAATATCAGAATCTCAAGGCTTAATCAAAGGTGTTGTTTTGGTGCTGGTTTGTCAATTTTAGCATTTTGGCTGTTTTTAGAAGTTTCCATGGAAGGGTGTTGAAGCATTTTATGCTATTGTTGGATGGGTAGTTGTTTTTTAGGCTTTGTGATTTGCAAGGGTGGGTCAGGTGGTTCTTCCAATAGTGCTCTGTTTTGGTGCTGGATGCTGTTAGAATAAAAAAAACTGCTATTGTTATTCCCTATTGTTAGAATTAAAAAAAAAAAAAAAAAAAAAAAAAAAATTTTAGTAAGGTTGGGGAAAATATTGAAAGCTTATTCTGGCTCCTAATAGGTTTTTTTATTTTTTTTATTTTTTATTTTTTGGCTTTGATTCTGGGCTTCTATGATTTTCTATTTGCTTTCATTTTCTTTCAATTTTTTCATTCCTTTAGATTGTGGGTGCTGCCTATCTTGATACTAAATAACTTGGACAGATTGAAATGAAATTATACTAGAACTTTGTTTTTTATTTTTGATACTTGATCTGGTTATGTGGTGTTCAATGCTAGTAAGATGTGGTGTCAGCTCTCCTAGGTATTTGTTTTACTTATTTGATACTATTTTATTTCTCTATTCAAGGGTTTATTATTATTAATAATATTTTTCTTTTTTCAGTTTCTTAGGCTTGAATATTTGAGCACACTGTGGACCCAAAATGAGCCACCACAACAAGGTAGTTATATAATGCTTACACTTATATAAATTATTCATTATTATTTTTTTTCTATTTTATTTATGTTAGTGGATTTTAATTTGAACATTAATAATAGGGAAAAACATATATCGTCTTCAAGGGTCGCACTCCTGGAGTTTATGCCACATGGGATGAAGCCAAAGCGCAAGTTGATAAATTTTCAAATGCAACCCACATGTCATACAAGACTAGAGAAGAGGGAGAAAAATTTTTCTCCGAATATTGTCAACGGATAAATAGGCAACAATTTCCATCATCTAGCACATCGTCCTACAACACCTCAAGTTCAACTTGCCCTCCAAGCCAAGTGGATGATATATCATTGAAATATCAATTAGAAATGGCAATTGCAGAAAGGGACGTGTGAATTTTAAGATATGAATTTTAATTTTCCAATATTTATGTATATTGTTTGGGATGACTTGAAAATTAGGATGACTTGGAAATTAATGTAATATTTGGATTTGGAATGATTGTTTGATTCTCCAGTCAATGACAAGCAAATGAGCATATCTCCAGTCAATGTAATAAAACACAATGAATGGAAAGATGTTGCTCGCCTATTTGCAAAGAAATTTGTTTCAAAACTTGCCCGTTGCCGAGTACAAAACTAGTTCAAAGCCATAAAAGGAAAAAGATGGACAATCTGTGATAGCAAATGAGCATATCTTCACAGACCTATAGTGTCCATATATAAATGGGAGTCATGCAACTGAGCTAGAAGTTATAAACTGCATTACTGTCCATTAGATGCCTTCAATTCTCAAAAAAGTCTGACATGGGTAAACTTCCCCTTAAAGTTTGAAAGATCTCTTGCGTCCATATAAAAACCAATCACCCTAAAAAGGTCACGCCTTCAAAGAACCATACAACACCCTGCCCCCCAAAAAAGTCATATCAAAGTGGACATTTGGACTAGAGCAACCCAACTAACACCTGCTAACCCAAACAATTGACAGAATGTAAGAAACTGGCAATAGATGATAAGCCAAATAGCTCTTCTTTGGGCACAAAAGACATATCAGACAAGAACGCACTGTAGGGTCCTCTGATCTGGAGTATCATTAGTATCCACGTCCTGGCACAATCCACCACAATTTGACTTTCAAAGGCACATTTTAATTCTAAAACAACCTAGAGGGGAATATATTTCCATTATATTGGATTTTGATCATTCGATCAAGAAGAAGAAAGACAACTTTTCATAGCCTCTCCTGTGCCCACCATTGGAATTCAAACATGCATAAATTCATTCCTCACTTTTGCCCCAAATTTATGCAAACCATTAGGGTCGGCTGCATCAACTATAAATGGAGGCTACTCCTAGTTTCCTTTGGAACCATTTGATAATAATAATAATAATAATAATAATAATAATAATAATAATAATAATAATAATAATAATAATAAAGGGAAAGAAGAATAGGAAATAGAAAAAGCTTTCATTCAAAACAAGCAGTATGGTGCTAAACACGATCATCTGTAGCAATCAAAAAGCCATATATGTAATACTATGCCAATGAAAGTGCTCGATCAACTGTCCATCCGAAAATAGTTGGACTGCAGATAAATAACTGCAAGTTATTTGGTAGTGAAAGTTATGGTCTTCCCAAGTACAAAAAGAGCCAGTGCTCGATCAACAGATTATGCAGGCAAAAATAGGGGTACAACATTATAGCTTTATCCATTGTGATCTTCATTGGGATTTGAAATTGACATGCTTATATTTATAGATTCCTGAAACACAAACCATACAAAAAATTGTCAATTTTTAAATATAAGAACCATGTCAATTAATTAACCCAGTGTGATAAAATTATTTACCTGTGAAGGATTTTGAACATAATTGCCCAAATTAAGAAGCAACCCAGTCAATCCACCACTAACATTATGTTGACTTAGAACACCCTATTATATTGAATGCAAGGAACACGTTTGTGAAAAATTAAATGCAGTACAAAACAAAACTTAACAAGATGAAAATAAGTCAGACATTAACTTCCCAAACTTGTGATAAGTTGTATGGCAAATTTGGGTTTCCCATCACATAACCATCTGCCCAAAGTGGTGTCATATGACCCTATAGAAATATTAAATCACCAGTAAATATAAAATTATCAAACAAGTTTGAAATAATATTAATGATATGTTACATGTTATATCCAATACACTTTTTTGCTAACCTCAATGTATTCAATTAACATGCTTGCAATTCCACTAGGTGCTTTGCTTCCACTTTTCTCAATTTTTTGATCCTAAAATACCATTTAATTTTTAGATTTAAAATCATTTTCAAAAAATAACAAGTGTATTGAAATTAAAATAATTGAAAAAATACCATTCAATTCTTTGATCCTAAAATACCTTCTTTGGGGATGCTTTCTTCTTCTTTTTCAACTCCCGCTCTCTTAGGGGCATTAATCTATTCACTGGCGGCTGACCCTTACGTCTTTTTGGCAGTGGACTGTGTACTTCAATGGGTGGTTGTGCAAATTCAACCATTTGTTCTTCAACAACTTGCAAACCAACCGATTCAATAATATCAGCTGGTTGCGTACTGGCACACACAAATTCAGAACAAAAGAATTGCTCCTTTAAGTGACGGAGGTTGGAAATCACCATATCACACCTCTCTTGGCAATCCCCTACAACATTTGCAACCTCCAAATACTCATGGAACATCTTATCTTGCATTTCTGAATGTGGCCTGGCATTAAAACCATAAAAACTTCTAACCATACGCGTATATTCACGCTTGATGTCCTTTCTGCATCGATCCAAAAAGTATTGCTTTGGAACCTCTCTTACTTTTCTTAAAGTCAAAACTGCAAGTGAGTGTCTACATAATATCCCTTTCAATTCAAACAATTGACAGGTGCAATGCACTTCAACTTCCTCTTCATTGAGATATACATCAAACACAACATCTTTGTTGGTAAATTTAAGCTGTACATCTTCAATCACTTTACACCTACCAAAAAAAGGTAAAATAAAAAAAAATAAAAAAAAAACCTATATGCATAGAGAAGTATATCAACTCAATTAACAATAAATAAAATAATGAATAAGAAAAAAATTATACCTAAGAATGGGTCCTTCCTTCATTTCACCTGAGATATGGCAATATAGTTTTGCTTGCAACTCAACTTGAAAATCGCTAAACTTTGCATTGGTGTAAGCTTCTTGAAATTGTTTCTCAATAGCATAACGAGTCACACAATTGTATTGGGAATTGAAAGAATGATAGTCAGCTTTATTTTCTTTCTCAATCTTATTTCTTAAAGCATTGTCATATTGTTCGACAAATTGCTTTAAAGTTGTTTTGGAATTCACATAACCATCAAAGAAAGCATTCATACTTTCACTACGTTGAGTTGTTGACATCCCAGCAAAAAAAGTGTCTTTCAAATAGATAGGAACCCAACGTCTCCGCTCAGCATACAACCCTTTGAGCCATTCATTTCCATAAAGATCATGTGACAATCATCTCTCTCCATCTATCATCAAACTCATCTTTGGTGAAAGTTTCATAAACACAAATTTTAAAATCTTTTTTAATAGCTTTATACTGATCATATCCTCTCAGTTTCTCAGGAATCTTCTTCATTATATGCCATAAGCACCACCGATGACGAGTGTCTGGGAATACAATCTCAATGGCATTTTGCATTGCTTTGCACTGGTCAGTGATTATAGCTTTTGGAGAACATTTATCCATACACAACAACCAAGATTCGAATAACCATCGAAAAGTATTGGTATCCTCATTGGATAACAATCCACATCCCAACAACACAGAATTGCCATGATGATTTACGCCTATAAAAGGAGCAAAAGGCATATCGTATTTATTTGTGAGATAAGTTGTGTCAAATGTGACAACATCTCCAAAAGCTACAAAAGTTGCCCTACTCCTTGCATCAGCCCAAAATACATTTCTCAACCTGTTATCATCATCCAAGTCAATCGCATAGAAAAAACCACTCTCTTTTTCTTGCATCCTATTGAAGTATTCTTGGAGTGCTGCACCATCTCCCTTTCCAAGTCTTAATTGCCTCTCTCTAACAATAAAATTCCGACAATCCCTTTCATCAAATGATAGATTTTCTACTCCCCCTGCTTCAACAACTAAAGAATTAAAATTCTTGTTCATTCATATATCTGCTCGATCATTTAGCTCCAATCTCCTCTTCACATATGGATCTAACCTTTTATTACATCTCATATACCTTGTTTTTGTGGGGCTTAATGCATGATTATGTTCAAGACAAGCAGTGGTCAATTTAAATTTTCCATTCGGTTGTAATACTACATTTATCTTAGCTTTACAATTTGTTTTTACTGAAAGTCTTGGGTTCAAGGAACTCTTAGATCAGTCTTTTTTCATCCTTGCTTTATAACAAGTATATGTGACCCATCTCTCCACTCCATCATCTCCACGTTTAGAATCTCTTTTGAACACACCAAAACCTTTTTGCCGACAATAATTTCTATAAAAGTTGTAACAATCATCTAAGGAGTCAAATTCCTTCCCGACCTCAATATCCTCAATCTCATCACCACTAACTACATCATCACAATCACCCACACTAATCTCATTACCACCAACTACACATATAGCATCATCTTCACTATTATGCATTGCATCTATTTCATCCATCGCCTACCAAAAATAAATAAGAATAAAAAATAAATACAAATATAATGGTGTAGATTTTAATAGTGAATGTGAGAAACATAACAAAGGTAATATATATATATATATATATATAACTTACAAAAAAGTACTAAATTTTTAGTAAAGATCATAAGACTTAATCATAGTGGATTTTAATAGTGAATGTGAGAAACATGAAAATATGCATATAATTTGGAAACTGTCAAAAATCGGCGGATTGTCATGACAAGTACTACACAATAACTGAATTTTTATACAAGGTGTTTTCTTGATAAACAAAGACATTAGTAATAATTGCACATTATCATTAACAGAGATAAAAAAGAAAGAATGCACTATGATAAATAGTCTTTTCTATGTAATTCCAAATGTGAAGTCAGTCTTCGTATCTTATTGGTGAAACTGAATACTTGAAATTCAACAAATCCCCTGTTTTCTTCTTGCGAAATAATTGAGATGAATGAATTTTTTACCATAAAACGAAATCTTCTCCCCCTTTTCTTTGTTAAAGATATGAATTTTACCGATCAGTAATAATAATCCCAGCCATTTTAATCTGGTATACTGAATTTCGTTATGAACTCCTAATTTTCTAATTTTATCAAATAAGATTAATTAACGATCAAATCCAATTTTCAATTTGATTCGTATAGGGATACAAAAGGATGGCACTTACAAAAGAGAAGAATTTAGACGTAAAATAAGAAAATTCTGTTGATTCATTTATAGATCTAATTGATATGTCATTGAATTAGTATCATGTATCAGAATGGAATGTAAGACAACGCATGTGTGCATCTGTTTGCTTTCATATACCAGATATGGTACAAGATATATATATAGGAAAAATGTCCCATCGCCCAATTTTTAATTGTGGATACATATGTATCCTTACCATACTGAAACGATTACCATTATTGGTATTAAACCAATAGCAATTCATACAAGCTAAATCTTCTAATCGATAATTGGGCCAAAGAAAGAATTTTAATTTAATCAATTTATTTTTATCTCTATCAAGATCATCCTAAAATTGACTACAGTTTTTTACATTATTTACATTGCAAAATAATGGATTTCTATCTATACCATTCCTATTCTTTGAATTGAAACAAATTCGAATTCTCAATTCTCTACGACCTCTAGGCGATAAAATATTTTCAGGAACAAGCAAATCATAATGATTTTTGTTGCTATTTCTGGTTTTGATGTCTTGCAATGGATTTATCAAAATTCTTCTTATCAACATATCTTTTTTCTTGGCATTTTTGATTAGTTTGATACTTATTCTTACGAACCAATGAAATACTTATGGTTTGATACATAATAAATAGTCCATCATTTTTTATAGACAGACGAACTGGTTCGATAATCAATATCCTTTTTTTCATCAATTTTGTAAGAGTTAAATCCTTATGAATCAGCATTATATCCAGACTCATTTCTCCCCTTTTTTATTTATTCTAATAATAGGCAATAACAATAGCAGTTTTTTTATTCTAACGTTAGGGATTAACAATTCGTAAATCACAATAATAATGAACCATAAACAGTGGAGAGGGAGGGAGATAAAGGGGGGGTCGGGGTGGAGCAACTCATCGGCGTCGGGGCGGTGGAACTTTCATCGTGCAGGAGAGCAAGAGTGAGAATGAGAGATAGATGAAAAGTCTTTCCTCACCGTCGGCGCATACCTTGCCGGAGCGTTGATCGGATCTTCCATGACGTCACAGCCGGCCTGCCTGCGTCGTCGGCGATGGTGGAGTGAGAGAGAGGCAATGAGAGGACGGAGGGTTAGAGAGAAAAATAGAGAGATGGAGTGGAAGATTTTTTGATTAATTGTTTCAATCAATTAGGAAAGAGAAGCTACTGTGTAGTTGCAGGCTTTCACATCCCCGAGTCCAAAATTTGAATTTCATCTTTTAATCTCACCTTCTCCTGCACGTTTCTGTGCTATTAAAAAAATCAAAAAACTTAGTGCCACACAGGTGACACATGTATCCGGTGTCATCTTCCAGTCCAAAATCAATATTGCTTTTATGGTGATACATTTTTAATAACCTTAAATATTTCATATCAATTACATTTTTCACATTATATTTGATTTTTTAGAAATACCTTTTTCATGTTGATACATTATAATGGTGTATTTCTACTTTCTAGTATTATAACCAACAATAAATAAAGAAATAAAGGAGATGGAGAGAGAATAAAATTTAAACCAAGCCAACTTTGTCACCAAGGTGGGGAGGGAGAGAGCAGGATATGGCCTACAGAGCGATTGATGAAGGAGAAGGAGAAGGAGAAGAAGAAGCTGAGGTCGGCTGTTACGTGTGATACTTCGATATAGCTTTGATATAGAGAACGCGTGACTGAGATAATTAGGGAGGGACACAGACGGAGAGCTGTGACACTCATAGTTCTTCTGAGAATGAGAACTATGCTCGTTACAAATTTCAAAAAATGATCGTTGTATCAAAGGTACTACTCATCAAACCCATTATCACTTCCTCCATTCAATTCATCTTCTCTGCATCTCATCATCATTACTCCCCCTCTTCCTCCTCCAAAACCCTAATCGACCATGTCTCACATGCATTTCTTCACCAACAAAACCTCAATCTCTTAGACCCTGTTTCTCTCTCTAACTTACAACCCAACCACTTAGAATTCGTGCTTTCTCGTCTCCGAACCAAGCCCAGTTCTGCGATTCGGTTCTTCGAATGGTCTGAGAATTATCTTGGGTTACATCACACGGTTCAGTCATTCTGTGCTATTGCCCATGTGTTGCTCCAGCATCGAATGTTCGATTCTGCTACTAGGGTTTTTGATAAATTGGTTGGGCAGTTTGGGAATTCTGAGATTTTGCTCATATTATGGGAGGGTTTTCGGATTTTCGGTTCGAATCCTACTACTGTTTATAGTTTCTTGATCCAAAGTTATTGTCGGATTGGCATGATTGACTCGTCTGTTGATACCTTTGATTGGATGTCTAAAATGGGTGTTTTGGTGTCACCCAATGCGGTATCAACATTGTTGAGTTTTTTGGTTGATTCAGATCGCATTGATGTTATTCTCAAAGTATATGAAGAAATGAGTAAAGGGTTTAGAGAGCAAAATGGTCGATGTTTTCGTGTGTATGATTTTGTGATGAATGGTTTTTTAAAGAAAGGTGAAGTTCAGATGGGTTTGAATTTTCACCGAGCGGTAATTGAGAGAGGCTTTGTTCCTGATATTGTTGCTTGTAATAAGATTTTGAAAAGTCTTTGCAACGGTAATCAAATGGGATTTGCTTATAATTTCTTTAACATGTTACTAATGGTTGGTCCGAAGCCGAATGTGGTGACATTTAGTACACTGATTAATGTGTATTGTAAAGAGCTAAGATTGGAGGAGGCATTTGAGTTATATAATCTTATGATAGAGAGGGGCATAACTCCTGACTTGATTATTTATAGTATTCTTATTGACGGTCTTTTTAGAGTGGGAAAATTGGAGGAGGGACACAACCTTCTGTCAGAGGCTTTAGATAGAGGCATTAAGTTGGATGTGGTGATTTTCAGCTCAATTATGGATTCATATGTTAGAATTGGAGATTTGGGAAGGGCATTGGAGGTGTATACAAGGATGTTGAAGGGAAGGATCTCACCTAACATTGTTACTTACAGCATTCTTATTAATGGATTGTGTCAGAATGGTAGGATCGTCGAGGCTTGGGGAGTCTTTGGTCAGATTCTGAAACATGGTTTCGAGCCATCCGTTTTAACATATAGCAGTCTCATTGATGGCTTCTGCAAATTGGGAAATTTGAGAGATGGTTTTCGCCTTTATGAGATTATGCTAGAGAAGGGCCATATTCCTGACGTTGTTATTTTTACTGTGCTTATTAGTGGACTTAGCAAACAGGGGCAGATGGATGATGCTCTGAGATTCTTTTTCAAGGCTGTGAAGAAAGGTTTAAAACCTAATGTATTTACATTTAACACCTTAATTGATGGTTGTTATAGATTGAAACGAATAAGGGATGCTGTAAAGGTATATTGCCAAATGCAATTGTATAATATAACTCCAGATGTGGTAACTCATACAATGCTTATTAGGGGGATTGTAGATCAAGGGAAATTGGATGAGGCATTGGTTTTGTTCTTCCAAATGCTGAAGAGGGGATTGTTACCAGATGTTATAACATATTGCGCTCTGATAAGTGGATTCTGCAAGCATAAGAATCTTACAGCTGGCTTACGAATTTTTAAGCTGATGCTCAAGAATGGAGTAAGCCCCGATATTGTCATATACAATGTTGTCATTAATATGCTTTTCAAGGAAAATCTTTTGGAAGTTGCTTTAAAAGTGTTCCGGCGAGTTATTGTGCATGGGCCAGAACCTGATATCGTGACATACAATACAATGATCTGTGGTTACTGCTCTTTGAAAAAGTTGACTGAGGCAGTTCAAATTTATGAAGAGTTGATATGTGGACAGATCAAACTGAATGCCATTACTTTTACTATTTTAATTGATGCTTTCTGTAAAGAAGGTAGAATGGATGATGCAATGTCAATATTTTCTACAATGATGGAAAAGGGTTCTGAACCTAATGTGGTCACATATAGTTGTTTAATTGATGGCTGGTTTAAATCTCAAAAAATGAAAAGCGCATTTGAGCTTCATGAAGAGATGCTTAGGAACAACATTTCTCCAAATATTGTTAGTTACAGTCTCCTCATTGATGGTCTTTGCAAAAAGGGACTAATTGAGGAAGCATCACTTGCTTTTCAGTGTGCTTTAGACAGGTGCTTACTGCCTGATGTAATTGCATATGGGATTCTGATTCATGGTTGCTGCAAGGTTGGAAGATTTGCCGAAGCCATGATGTTGTATGACCGTATGTTAATAAATGGTGTCATACCAGATGCTCTTATAAACAGAACACTTGCAGAGTGTCATCTTCGAATTGGTCAGGCAAAAGATATTTCTACTCAACCGAAGGATATGGAGAGGAGATCTTTCCTATTATAGTCTATCATTGGTTGTTACTTTGAATGAAGAAATAGCACCATGGTGGATGATTTTCTGTACTTCCCTGTTATAAAGTGTCTCTGACAATGTGCAATATCGTGTAAGATGCTTATTTATATAGAACTAATTTTTACAATTCTTTATTGTAAAAAATTACTGAATATAGTCATGTACAATAGAAAATTTGTGTACAAATTTTGCATAGATGTGATGAATTGCAAACAAATTGATGGTTGTGTCTTATTTGCAAACAATTTAGACTTATGATTTGAAGGTTGTTTGGTTGGTTCAGTTCTAAAATTGTAAAGCTGATTGAATTCAAAGTCAATTGACCAGTCTCACTCGAAAATTTCAGATTAATATTCATCTATCAACTCATATGGTTGTACTAATAATTGAAAACCTAGAAATTGGATCCACTAGTCAATGGATCTCAGCAGATAAATCTAAATGGTGAAAAATTAGGATGATCAGATTTTGAACTATTTGGATTCTCTAAATATAGATGGTTCAAAATCGTATAAAAATAGTATTTGACAAGATCTATAAATCAAAGCTCTAAAATCTTCTTATTTAATAAGTCTATGTGCCCTACATAATTTTCTTGGTATAGGACCATCTAGTTTGATCTCCCTGACAATATGGAGATATTTAACAATGGAAATGAACAAGAGAACTCTCAATAACAAAGAAGATTTTTGGAAGCAGTAATAGTGACCCATTATTGCTTTGATACCTTCTGTCACACTGAGAAATAAGCGATGAAGCATGTATTATTTGATAATATGGGCAAGGTATAAATACATGCACACACACACGCACACAAACAAAAGATAATTGAATGAACAAAGTATGTGAACTACAGTAAATAATAACAGTGTTTCACATATATATTGTATCTAACCATAATCATAGGCACCAATACCAAATTATAACTTCATATGATGTATATCATCTTTCATGTATGAGTTGGTCCCAATATGGTTGTGCTTAAATATATTACTTAGTTTCTTCTGTGACAACTAGAATGCCTAAATGTGCTCACTGGTATATTGTTTGCAGTGTTGTTCTGAAAGCTGATGGTTTCCAACTGAAGCCAAAATAGGGTGTAGGAAAACAAGTTGGCAAGGTATATTTCAAGCTTTATACCTTTTTGTAATCTTTGACTTTGATTGTCAAATAACTGTACATTGTGATAAATAGCTTGTTTAGCATCCCCAGTATTCTACTACCCATTATTACCCTGTCTTCCTCATTACCTTGTTTAATTTTCAAAACCAGTTGGTTTTGATTTTGGCAATAAACACTTGTATTTTAGATGATGAGAAACCTCTCTCTCTCTCCCTCTCTCTCTCTCTCTCTCTCTCTCTCTCTCTCACATACATATATAATGCATTAACTAGGGTGGAAATTGAGTGCAGATAGTAATTTGTATATATGAACAGGTTAAAATCGAATGGCCCCATTGTGTTCTATGGTAAAGTTAAATCTAAAGTTAGAGCAATATGCATTATGTCATTCACAAGAACGGCAATGGGTTGGGCAAAAGATGGGCAGCTCTTCCCAATCCTGTTTATCAAAAGGTAGTTTGAAACTCATCACAGACCCAGTTCTGGGGGGGCTAAAATTTTGAACTGGGACAGGCGGGGGACCCAAAGGGGCACAAAATTTACTATATTAGACTTTTATACTTCATTTGTACAGCATGGCCACTCAAGATAATTTTGGATCCCACATGAACAAGATAATCATTTTCATCATCCTGTGTGCTTCCATGAGGTGAATGAGTGATTTTTTTTTTAGAATGCTTCAACTCCCTGTTTACTAATTCTCTTGTTGTGGGATCTAAATTGTTGTAGTGTAGTTGATTTTTCATTTAAAAAAAAAAGAAGACATGTTTTGTGATGATGGTGGCTCTGTTCGCAATAATGGATTCCTATCATCCTATGTGAAATATGATGGAGTCTCTCAATTTTCATGGAATGTCCAACCACGCCGTCGTATGATCTATTGCTAGACTTGTGGTATCCATTCGCTTATAGTCATCCTGGAAACCAGATATTCTATTGGAGTTTCAGAGTTTGCTCCTTTTTTCAGCATATGTATTTATTTATTTATTTATTTTTTGAGTTTTTTTTTTTTTTGGTTTTTCTAATGCAAAGTCTGAGATCCTGCAATATGAAATTTCCAGATTAATGCCAAGCTTTGAAGGGACTCATGGTATAGAGTAGGGCCATTAAGTGATATCTATCCCACTTTGTTTGACGTGACAAAGACTGTTGTCATTAACATTTTCTTCTCATGAGCAAGTGCCACACCATTTGAACTTTGTTGGCATTGGGAAAATCTCAATGATGTGGAGAATGTGGTCAACATGTTACTTTTCTTATTAAAAAATCTGGTAGATGGGCAATTCGCTAAAAGAATGGATGGTTTTTTTTAACAAAAATTGGTGTTTTCTCAACGAAGTTGTTTTTTGTGCTGCATTGAGCCTGATTAGGATCTTTTCCTCATACAGGAAAGTGTTTTGTTTTTTTTTTTTCCTTTTTCTTTTTTTCCCTTTTTGGTACTTCTGGACTGTATTTCCATGGTCAATAAGCATGTTGGAGAGGTTGAGTCCAATAAATTGCTGTACCTCTGTGCATGGAACAGGCGACAATCAAGCAATTTGTTCATTCACTATACAAATTGTGGCCCATTTTTTGTTTTGGTTTTAGTCATAATTGGGCAATACCTTGTTCTGTAAGAGATTTTGTTTTGGGATGGTCAATCAAAGTTCAATAGTCCTGCAGAAACATTTGTTGAAACTCAATCAAAGTTTATAGTCCTACAGAAATATTTGTAGGAACCCTTTTTTACCTTGTTCCTTTCTTGGACCCTTCTTTAAGAGTTTTTTTTTTATGGAGTGCCAAGTGGGACAGAGAAGGCAAGAGGGTCTCCTTTTAGTTGGTGTGAGAATCTTGTAGACTGTATGATGAGTGGAATTCCATTATATTTCTTCGATGGACATGGCAGACGTTGAGTGAAACTTCTTTTCTTTACTAGTATCTATTTATCAGAATTCTTTTCCCTTTCATCTTCATATTTATGCTGTGTTTGGTATCTCAGAGAAGACAAGGGAAAAGAAACTAAAATAGGAACGATTTTATTTTTCTTAGTTTGGCTGCAAAGGAAAGTGGGAGGGAGAGAAAATAGGATGAAAAAGACGAAGGAAAATTTCAATTTTCTTTAATTTCAACTTTCCCTTTAAAAAGGTGAGGGAAGTTGGGGAAAGTATGAGGGAAATTTTTATTAGGTTCAAATCTCATTCTCCCTCGTCTCTATGTGACCTGTGACCTTCAGCGACTTTGTTCTGACACTATTGTTGAACTCCAACCGATGAACATTGTCTGCAGTCACCAACCAGCGATTGTCTTTGATGATTGCCAACTGGATACCGACTACTACCGAAACACTCCCATCTCTCTCTCTAAAACTCTTGTCCTCATTGACTATGTTGCATTGGCTCCATCCAAAACTCACCAAAACACCTCACACCAATGCTTCTCATGAGCCTGCTGGACTCGTCTAACCTTTGTGCATTGGATTGGTTCAACAATGGCTTTGAAGGGTGCACCCAAGATGCTGAGTTGTGCAGTTTCACAAGGATTTGAATTCTCTTTAAGGTGAGTTAAGTCGATCACAAATTCACAATTCTTCAGAACTACTCTTCTTTTGAATGTTAGATTCTCAAATTTGGTTTTTTTTTTTTTTTCGGGTGTAAATCATCCACATGGGGAGAGCTTGATTATTATCAATTAGTGGGCATATAGATTGGTTTGGGGCCATATAGATTGGTTCTTACTCTTTAAGTTCTATAGCTAGAAATTGAGGAATAGGTTTCGTGCTGATTTGTAGTGTTTTGAAATATTTTTACATTGAATATAAAGTGATCTAAGTTTGACTAAGACAGTTTCTTCTTCTTCTTCTTTTTCAGTTCAGATTGTGCATTGCCTTTTGCTATGTTTATATACCTTGTTCTGCAGTATAACTGTCGATTGATTAAATAGCCCTTTTCTAATTTTAATTTGTTGGTCCATGATTGATCAAATAATTTAGGAATAAACCTATCCCATTCTTATGTCAAAACAGTTATATCAGGCTTTTGCTCAAGCTGCACTATGAATCAATACATAAAATGTATTTTTTTAAAATCAGTTTTAGTGAGCATTTGCTCAGTCTGCAAATTGTAGCCACATACTTTGTTATTGGAAATTATACCATATAGATGATAACACGTTAGTACTGATCAGTTAGTGGGCATTTGCTGAATCTGCAGATAATGTTCTGCTAGGGAGCTCAGGCAACTACAAAATGCATTTTCAAACTGTTATGGACCCCAATTTATGTTGTCACTCGAGGTGTTGTACTTTGAAAATTTCCTCTGTTTGGTTGCTACAAAAGGATGAAAAGATAACAAAACAATGAGCTTCTGACCTTTCTAAGTTCTTATAGTTCCTGCCGTGGGGTTACCAAAAAGAACCCACGAAAAAAGAAGGAATGTTTATCTTGTTACTTGTATTGCAAATTTTATTATAAGGTGGATGTGCTGGAATTAAACATCTCAGGTGCCACATATATAGCACATAGTGACGATTTACCTACCCGCAAACACCCCCCCCCCCCCCCCCCCCCCCAAAAAAAAAAAAAAAAAAATCATTCTGCTTCCCAAGTTTCTTGGAACTTATGCCTTAATGACTAGGTGAATCTTACTTTTGAAATTAACGTCTTCCATTAGAGCGAAGTAACTGTTAGGTGGATTTATATGGTTACGAGAGTTGGTGCCAAGTTGATGTTATTATATCTGAAGCAAGTAAAAAAAGAGTAGAAAGTAAAATTTGTAGATAAGAAACTAAACTTAGGGGCCAAAATTTGGGAGTGAAGTGGTCATGAAATTTTTTTTTTTTTTTGGCCTTTAAGGAAGTCCATTAGGCTTATGACACAATAGGGGTAGCCCTCCCCTTCTCCTTAAACCCTCCCTACCCTGATGAAAACAGGATTCGAACCCAGGTCTCAAGAACAACCAAGAAGAGACTTTACCAGCAGGCTAGCTAGCACCTTCAAACTGGTCATGAGTTTTCTGCATCTACAAGTTTGGTTGCTCTTAATTGCTTATGAGTACTTGGAGAAGAATTTAGATGTTGTTGATAGTTAGATTGCTGGGCTGTTTGATTCAGTATGAGTATTGCTTTACCTTTTGATGTAAGAGAATGCATTCATTGAAGCCAAAGAATCACAAGATGAAAGTTGGAATTGGTAAAGCAGATCAAGTACATTTCTTGATATGTACAGCTTTTGAATTACAGCTTTGCATTGCATGTCATATAGACTTTGGAGTTGCTTTTGACGTGGCATAGATAGATGGTTGCTGTGTTTCTTTTGAGAAGTTATGAGTTTATGACTGGCTTTTTGTAGAATTTAAATCAAAGCTATTAGAATCTCATAACATGCATATTAAATTTCATGGGATGAAGGTCTTGGAGAGATGGTATTGGGCTGTTCAAGTTGTGATGTGATGACTCAGTATGTGTGCTCAGCTTATTGCATTTAATATATTCAAGCTTTTTTTGGTTAATCAACATAAGCCTAAAGAAGTTATCAATATATCCACTTTGAATAGAGCAAGAAAATGAACAGTTTTGAGGCAGAAAAAGCTCAAGTCATGAGAGAAATTGCCACTTTGAAAGAGATTAATCTGAGGCATATTTCAGTTGTCAGGTAGTATCTTCTTATATTAATTGTAATTCCAAGAATTTTCTGCAAATTGTACAATTTTTTTATTCAGGTAAGAATTATAATTGGCCAACATTCAACATTCCTTATGATCAATTACTATTGTAGAAAATTTATCAAATACAAAGATTGCTCTTGCATTGTTAGTGTCTATCACAAATTGAAGCTGAGTTTCTTTGGTAGATTATTTTCATTCCATGGATCTCGTTTTTCCCTTCTGTGTAATTTATGTCGATATGTTCTGTTAAATCATAAGGTCCTTATCAATGTACCCATTAGTCTTGGTCTGACTTGGCCAATTGTGCACTATTTCAAACTATTTGGCTGCACTTAGTGTCCTCTTACATTTACATTGGATGCCATCTTTTTTCCACTTATCACATGTAGTTCTTACCTCTGTTATTATGGAATTTAAGAAAAATGAGGAATGGGGACTAGTTGAAAATAAGCCTATTAACATTAGATGCATGCTCATTCTGGTAAGCAATCATCGGTCGACCTTGTTCAGGCCAAACCTGAATTAACATCATTCAGACCCCTCTGTCACAACCCATCTTACATATTTGCTTCGAACCTTGGATGACTCCATCATTTCTTTTTCTCAGGTTTAATGTAGATGGTGCTTCCAGGGTGGGCTGGGCATGGTGGTGTGTTTAGGAATTATCATGAGATTTATGGGTATTTCATCTAACATCAGTGCTGAGTTTTTTGCCACTAAACAGTTTTTTCTCATGGCCTGAACTCTACACATCATGTCTTTTCTTATTGAAATTATTCTCTAGTGCCTAAGAATGCTCAGTAGGAAGAAGTTGAATAGGCCTTCCAGTGCTGATGCAGGATTGTCCCCACGATATCAATGAATGTGAGCTGTTCTTCTCTATTTTCGTTGTCGTGAACACTTAGCTAGACTCGCAGCTGGGCAACCTTTTTTGTATGATCATTATGGCCAGCCCCCTAGGTGTTAATCTCAGAAGGGCTATTGCAAAACAATCAAAATTTCGCATCTTTGGAGATAAGGTATTGTCAGATATTAATGCATATTGTCCCGCATCTATCAGACTGCTGCACCACTCTTCGATCTCTGCTTATTTCTGGGTTTGAGAAACTGAGTTATTTACTAGATGGGCTGCTCACCCTCATGTCTCTTAAGGTGTTGCGTATTTACAGTTGCCCTAATCCAGAGTCCATTCGAAGTATAGAAGGCCTCACATCCCTTTGTGAATTTGAGATTAACAGTTGTCATGGAATAACAAGTCTACCGAGTGGGCTACAATCCTAAACGACTCTTGAGGGCTTGACCATAGAAGATTGTTCTAATTTGATATCTGTCCCTGAAGATTTATTAGAATTGCTTTTTCTTTTCTCTCTAACGATAAGGAAATATGAAAAATTGAAATGTTTGCCATAGGGGCTATGCTGCTTCACCTACTTGGGGTCTTTTGTCATTGGTGGGTTTCGGGAGGAACTTGATTCTTTTCCACTGTGTGGAGATATTATACAACTTCGCCTCGCATCTCTACCAGATCTAAGATTGCTGGGGTGGCCTAAGCTCGAGTCTCTGCCTAACCAGCTTTCATGGCTCACAGCTCTTAATTCTTTGTCCATAAAGGAATTTGATGTTAGTTATGGCATAATGTCAACGAATGCTTCTATCTCACTTTTAGTCTAATGTAGTTAAACCAATAACATGTCAGTTTTATTTGTAATTATTTTATTATGGCCTGTTAAACACTTGTTTTTGTTGTTTCTATTAAATACAATGTTGTTTCTAATCTTTTAACATGCGTAGGGTTTGAAGGTTCTTGATGATTATATGAAGAATTTGGCTTCAGTAGCATTAATAGTGTGATGACCCGGATATATATTTTTTAATTTAAAAACCCTTATTTTAAGTATATTCAATGAAGTTTGTGGTATTTTTGTAAAATAAAGAAATTGTTTTAAAAACTTTTGCAAATTGCCTAACATGTCCCTTTTTCATTTATAAAACCCAAGTCAGCCTCCTCATTTTACTTTCTTCACATTACAAGCTTGAGAGAAGGGAGAGCAGCTAGAGAACGTGAGCAAGGGGAGGAGTGTCGCTGGAGTTCATCGGAAAAGTTCGCCGGATTCTTCATTTTTCCGACTAAAGGTGAGTTATTGCCTGTTTTGCATGGGTTTTCTACCCATTCCTTTGTTATATTTTCGGATTATGAAGGTGAGGAGGTTTAATCTTGGTTTTGAGTTAAGGTTTTGGGGTTTAGAAGGTGTTTTGGTTCAGCTTGGGGGCTGTGATGAGGAGTTGAGTTTGTTTTTAGCTTGCATGCAAAGACTGATGGGTTTTTAACATGAAAACCATGGTTGATCTCTTGATCAAACCATGTGATCTTTGTAAAATAAGTTAGATCAAGTGTTTTGAAGTTAGTTTATGATGGATCTATGTTGGATGGTGAGTTTTTGAGGTTTTGTGGGAGTTTGAAAAATTGGATGAAGCTTGAAACCCATTAATGGCCGAGATCCAGCATTCTGGATTTGCATTACCGATAATGGGTAAGAGCATTATCGGTAATGCCTTTGGTCAAGGCTTGGCAGGGGAGCTCCATTACCGATAATGCCCATATGCATTATCGGTAATGGTCTTCTTTAGGGTTTTCCAGCACGAGGTCATTACCGATAATGCCTCTATGCATTATCGGTAATGGGCTGCCTTTTTTATAAAATTAACCTATTTAACTTCTTTTCTATCCCTTTCTTAATTATTCTTTTCTTAGGACCTTTCCTTGAAGTTCCAATGCTTCAACTGGGGGTTTTAGGAATATAGAAGTTTGATGTAAAGCCTCGTTTGGCTTGTGTGATTAGTAGAGGCTGATTTATGCATTATTTATTCTCTTCTTTCAGATTTGGGGAGTCCTGGGAAGATCACTATGCTACGTAGCTCTTGCATGTGCATTTAGGCTAAGAGGGAACCTAACCTAATTATCGAGGTAGGAATATTCATATTCTTACTAATGATGGTAATGATTATTTTGAGACGGTAGCTCATGCTAAATGATGAAACTCTTGATTTGAAAACCCTTGATGCATATATCATACTGTTATGAGTTTTTTGTGTGGTTAGAATATACGAGCATCTTATCCTGTGTTTTGATGTGATGATGCTATGCCATGATCTATTTATGTTTATGTTATGAGAAATGGATATGAATGGTTTACGTGATGAATGGAAAAAGAGTTGAGACTACTCCTCTTTATATCGGTACTGGTTGAGACTACTCCCATGCCAACGTGATGAGAATATGTATTGACTGACTCATGAGATAAAATGTTATTTACTTGGTGAGATATTGGCATATAACTTGTGGACACTTCTATGTATCTTGAACCACACATATATTTAATACTTTGTTATAAATGATTATATACATCTTTGTTATCAATGTTAGTTAAGAATTATATTTCTACTGAGCATTCAAACGCTCACAGCTGTCTATCATAAATCACATTCTCAGGATAGTAGAGCAGGATCTCTAGTGCAAAACACTTTCCCTACAGTGCTTGGCTGGGTAGTCTTTTGGGCATTGGTCTTGAAGAGTAGGTAGTTGTTGGTAGTTATTTAATCTTTAGTGTTTGGAACTTTATGTATCACTTGCCCTAGGTGCCTGGGTTGTTGGCACTTTATTATGCATTAATATATTCTTAAGTATTGCATTTTGCGGATCAGGGACATATGTATGACTCATCATTTCATATCATGTTTGTTATTTTTGGTTCACAAGTAAGTCTGCATTGCAACTGAATGTTTCAAATTTTACTCTGTTAATCATTTGTTGTGCTCAGGTGAAAAGAGATAATAATCCATATTGCAAGTTGAAGAGAGTATTCTGGATTTCTATTAACATTAATGCTAGTTCAATAATTGGTTGAAGCCTCATGCTTGGTGTTAAATGTTGTTTCCTACAACATCTTGTTGACTGAAGGTAGAGAAGTATAGTAGAACTGTTTTGGTTGCTTTCTACTCTTCAGCTGTTCTTATAACATCTCTAAATCTTACCCAAAAAAGAGAGAAAGAACTCTAAATCATAATCAGCTAGCATCATCCTTGAATATTTGATAGTTATTTTCCTGTAACATTGATTTTGGTACCCTTAACTGGGGGTTTCCTAGATTTTTCTCTCATAAAATGTTTCATACAACCAGTAATTGTATATTCAGGACATCTATGTTGGATAGACATTGAAATGGGCATTGGTGTCAACATGGAACATCAGGCATAGTGACCTCAAAATATAATGAGTTGCAATATGGATCTTGGTGTCTCGAATGTAGTCTAACATGACCAAAAAGTGCTAAAATTCTTGTAATGTAGCTCGATCAATTGGAGTCCCGTTTCTCACTCATGAACACCCAATCATGTCTTATGCTAACAAGTGAGGCAGTTTACATTTTGTGACTTTTAGAACTATATCAATTTTTCTTCACTATATAGATTAATGTACAAAACTTAGCTAATCTAAGATGCTACTCTTGTTTTGTGCTGGTTGTCAACAGGTTTTAATTTATGTTTAATCCATCTTGTAGGCTAAAATTCTGGTTAACCAATGATATAGTTACTATGGCAAAACTCGCCACCGACTATCATTGCTAGCTAGTTCCATTCACATCAACTGGTCAGCTTAGATTGATGCCAGAATCATTTGGGAAAAGTGTTGGTGATGAGCTCAGTGATGGTTGTGGACTCACAGGCAGTCAGAGCAGAGACTTTGTTCCTGCTTTCTCATAAAAAATAGTGGATTTAATGATACTTGCAGCTCGGATTAAGAAGGACAGCATAATTAAGAAGAGTTCTATAGGTGGAAACTGATTGAAGCTGAATTCTTTGGTCACAAATATGGATGTTTGTGAAATAATGAGTGACTAGTGTGATATATCTGCGGGTGTTGGTTAATGTAAGTTAAATTCCCCTAATGCTTTGTATTTATTGTAGTGAAAAAGACAGAAGAGGCAAAAGCTTGGGGACAGCATATTCTTGTTGTTTGTTACTATAACCGTTATATTGCAAATCCAGTCCCTAATTTTTAGCAGGTCATTGAAAAAAATTAACAGTACTATTGTTTCAATGGGGAATGTGATTTTTTCAAAATAATTTTGTAAAGCCTTAGAAGTTACAAACTTAGAATAGGTCTCTATTCTATTCATTGATATCTGGTTTTTTGACTTCTGTGGATAGATTTCTCATGACTTTATGTGCATGGGTTTAAACAAGCACTCACCAGGCCTTTTTGTGTGTTATGTATTGATTCTTTTGGCAATCGAGCCTGTATGAAATATAGTAGCAGAAGGTTGGAAACACAACCAGTTAGGCTGAAGTATTGCCAAACAAGCATATACATTATTAACTGCCTATTGTTTCTGATTACTTTTAACTTGCTTTAGTAATGATGAGAAGTACAAATAATAATAATTATAATTTTTTATTATTATATTTTCCTTTCCCCTTATCTTTTTCCCATCAACCAAACAAGGGAAATTGAATTAATTATTCTTTCCTTTCATCTTTTCAGGTACAAACAAACAAAAGGAAGTTTTTACTTTCCTTTCCTTTTCCTTTATATTTTCTTTCCCTTGCTTTATTTATTTATTAATATTATATTAATGTTTTGGAATTTATATAAAGAAAAAGATGTGAAAAGTTGTATATGCTCTGCTTTTCTCATTGTATAATCATTGCAATGTTTAAATTTCTTCCTGTATTCATGATATTTTGTAGATAATTGAAAATTAGAACTTCTTGAAAATAATGAAGAAGTTATTCTATAAAAAGAATTAAATGGCAGTGATTTGCTTGTCCATTTTCAATTGTTGATGATGAAGAGTCTCAGAGATATAGAGGTTCTTTTATTATTTGGGTCTCAAGCCACACTCTCACTTATCTCACACCCTGATAATTCAATTATTGCTCAAGTTTGGATAGATATTTGTTAAGTGAAAATGTTTCTGAGGTTGTGGTGATATTATTCAAAATAGCTGCAGAAGCTAGTCAGTCATCTTTGCCATTGAATGCTTTATTGAACTCCAATTAATGTTGTGGAGTTCTTGTGTTTAGATGCCAAGAACCACCAGAAGCCTACATTGGCAGGGTTTTAAAAGAAAATATGCTAAATGTTCCTAAAAAGTGTCCTTAATGACTAGGCCAATGATCTAACACTTCTTTTTTTTTTTTTTTTTTAACCGAACTCCCCCTCAGTAAATAATTGAAACGTTTGAATTGATTAGAGACACATTAGCATTGCTCGCTTTAAAATGAGTCATTGGACTGTTGTTTGTCCCTAACTTTGTAGTAGGTTAGAGAGTTTGATTCTATTCAAAAAGTTTTCAGTCAAAAGGCAAAAGCTCTAGTGTTTTTTTACATTCAAACTGCTCAGTCCTTTCAAAACAATGATGGATGTTTCTTGTATTCATCACAAAAGACTCTCACATACTCTGGACCTCTTTGCTGGTGGAGTTTCTGCTACTTTAATTAAGACTGGAAGAAAATTGCCAGTTTATGAATTGTCTTCAAGTAAATGAAATGTTGGAATCTAAGGACTTAAAGAAGAAGATACCCAACATAAGTTAAAATTAAGTTCAATTTGGAAATGAGATTGGAGGGATGTCAGCATTTGTTGTAGCTTAAACACAAATGCTGCCGGCTCTCCCAAACATACAAAAACAAACTCACTACTTGCCTTGCCGATTACTCTCTCATATTATACCCTTTTACTCTTTGACTCTA
The DNA here is from genome assembly GCA_017140935.1 of Hamamelis virginiana. Taxonomy (NCBI): domain Eukaryota; kingdom Viridiplantae; phylum Streptophyta; class Magnoliopsida; order Saxifragales; family Hamamelidaceae; genus Hamamelis; species Hamamelis virginiana. Next base: position 2,410,343 of record JAESVK010000669.1, on the reverse strand, counting down.
CACTTAAAACCTTATTTTAAAACAAGAATTCTGCCACTTATTATTACTTAAACTGTGCCCCACTCGTTTTCATGTTCATTCGGCTAGCTTTAACATCACTTGTGATGCTACCTTCTTGAAAAAAAGGTCATTACTCTCATTATCTAATGCCTGTCCAATACATTTTCTTCTATTTTTTTTCAGCAAAAAGAGAAAAAATAAATTTAGACGAGTTCTTAATTTATTTAGTTTTTTTCCCAAAGCAACGAGGTGTTCAAGTTGTCAAAACCCGATTGATTCCCATTCCCCACGTGGGACCACCGTAATGTCTAGACTACTAGTTCTGACTGGTAGCTAGTCACGAGAATTGACTGATTTCAAATTTGGGATATTTGGTTTACAGTTCATTCCTTCGCTGCCAAGCAAACTCTTGCTGATTATTTAGACGGGTTATTTGCCGATGTATTTTAATCCGTCGGTTGCTAGTAATAATTGTTTATCATATTTGACATCCAGTCAACCATATTTAGAACTAATCCTCTAACCAACAGACAAATCACAAGTTTAGGTAGATTGCTTTGGTATGTCACCTTCTTTCCGTCTTCAAGTCTCCAAATAAGAGAGTCATTAGTGGCATAATTAATCCTTCAATATGCATCCAGCTGTTCATATTATTTAATTTTTTAAAAAAATCTTATTAATTAGTTTTAGTTCATGGCCGGATCTGTACCTAATGCAGATTATTATTAGGATAAAGTGTTAAATTTGGTTATACAGTCGAAGTTGAAGAAAATTCAGGATTTGAATAGGAATATAATAGAGGGCTTGTAAGGGATTGCTTTTACTAAATATATAAGGTTTCGTGTGAGCCAAATAATCAACGTCAACAATTACTGCTAAATTACTCTCACAAAGTTCACACCAAACTGAAGCTGCTTGGGAATGAACTTGCATAAACTTCTTCTATATTGAAGGGATATATTTTAATGGGTTTGGTTCCCTTTGACGCATAGTTTATTACTCCTAATTTGGCATGCGGTTTGCAAAACCTTACGTGAAATTGGAATTTTGATAAACCCACCATTAGATTAGATATTTTGCTTATACACATCATATATACCAAAAATCTCATTGATCTGACGGCTATTTTTTAAAAAATATTACAGTTTTAAAATAAACTGTAAAAAAACTTTATGAAACTGTCACAGTTGGTTATACAATCACAATATGACATCGTATTTTATGGGTTAAAATAAAAAAGTTGAAAGTCCAAGCATAGCATTTTCCCAAGAAACAATCGCTCCCTGATTACAGAAGTCCATATTTTAATTGACAGCATTTTTCTACTGATTAATTCATTGCCACGTGTCAAAACTGGTTTGGTTCAAAGACCCATGTTTAAAGTACACGAAGCTCATATACAAGAAGTTCCCGAGGATGAAAACGCCCTCTCAACGGCTACATTATTTAAATCCAAAAATGACTGGCTGTTGCAAAAGGTCTTTTTCATTGCCACCATCATGCCATCATTCAGAATTTTGTAAGTTTTATTATAATAATCTTTAATATCTTTCCATAATAAATATTAATTACTAACTTTCTATAGAATCATCCCACACAGATTATTCATTTACTCCATCATTTTGTTTGATTTTCCCGCGTTTTTTAACAGTTGAAGATTCAACTTTACTGCCTCATAAATTACATTCCATGCCCATGAAATAAAAGACAATCTGATGGTCTATGGAATCTTAGGAAAACTCAAAATTCATAGATTCCATTGTTTTACATTTGTTTATGCCCACCATATGTTTGTTAATTAAACAAATAGAAAATACATGTATCTGCGCCGTATAATCTTAGTACAGAAGAAGCATCCTTTTTTATTTGTTTATGAGGTCTCTAGTTTGTATCTTGAAACTCTGCCTTGTGGGTCAACCCAACACGAACAAAGAGTTGTATTTTTGGTTGTTTGAGTGAAGAGACATCAAAACTTTTCTTCATCAGATATGCAGAATTTTGCTTTCTTTTGAGGGATAGATTGCTACGATAAGCTATTCCGCTTAACACAGGCTTGTGATGTGCTTGTGACTATTAATTGCATTCTCAATCTAGTTTCCTTTTCGACAAGAGTACAAGTCTTAGTTGGGGATTCAGGTTTTCGAGTGCAATCCTTGACAAAACTTGAGTTTGTGATTGTTTCCTCACGATCTTCTCTTACCCTTTTCCCATCTTGACAGACTCCAGTTAATAGTAGTGGCCGTGTGTGTCGGTTAATATTCTTTGTAGCATAAAAATCTACTTCTTTTGTAGAGTTGTATTCTTGTTTTCTGGTATTACGATAAGGTGGATTATTGGATAATATGGTAAATGATGGAAACAAGGGAAACACTGCGGATGATTCTTTTGTAAAACCAGGAAGTGGGCAGCAAAATCTGAATTCATTTCAGTCTCAGGCAGTTCAGAGGAGTGACGCAGAAAAGAGTTACATGGAGACAGAGGGAAGGGGCTACTCAGACCTTTTTAGGAACTCAAGTGAGGAATTGTTTCTGAAATCCTTGATGGAGAGCTCCATTGGAATGCCAGCGCCAACTATGGAGATGTTGGGATTTAAAAATCTTTCTCAGAACTTTCGTACGGATAGCGAGGAACTCTTCAAGTGCTGGCTCACAAATGGAGAGGCAAGTAGTTGTGTTATATGTTTTCATTGACTTTATTTCTTGACATGTGATCAAACGTTGAATTATAAAGTGTTAAGTGTTAAGAAACCAGTTGGATAGACATTTCATTTACTTTTAGGTTTTTTGAGACTGTCTGGAGTTTAGTAACCTTGATTTATTCAACAATATATATTAATGTTTTCCAACAAAAAAAGAAAAAGAAAAATTCATTCACCAGTGAGTTATGTGTTTGTATCTGGGATACTACAAACAACCACATTGTTGTGATTCAGAATTTCAACAATTATCAGCACAAATGCATCTTAGAGATATGGTTTGTGTAATGAAGATGAGTTTGATTACCATCTTATTCAATTATGAAAATATGCTTTGTGTATGTATAGTGTTTCCTAGTTATGTTCTTTAATGAAGTTCTCATTAATGTATAATTTGAGTTTGAGATGATTTTTTCACTGAAGCAAAATAGAGTTGGTCATTTTTTATATATTTCATTTACTCATTTTCATCAAAATAATTATTGTGATATTGACTTCCTAATATGTTAGGTCCATGCATGTTTCAATATTGTCTAACTCTGATTCATTTTACTTTTTCTTTCTTCTTCTCTGTTCCTTTTTTAATTCTTCAATATTGTCGAACTGTGCTTCATTTTAGTTTTTAACTCCATACCACATCAATAGAATGCACAGTAAATGCCACATGTGGAAGGAATGTAAAAATCTGGATATAATTGTAAAAATTTATGTTGTGATAAGAACACCAGACCCTGTACCTGACAATGTTATCCATCAATATAATTTTGCAGTGTGCTTAATACAAAGGAACTAACAGCATATTCTTACATGTGGGACTGCTTTGTTCTCAAGCTGAATTTTATTTTATTCTAGAACTTGCAGATGTTAAGTTTAAATTTGGAGTTTTATTATTTTCTCAGTGAAAATATTAGTTAGACAATTTGCCAGTGATGATTGGTCAGATCATTGTAGCTTTGTACTAATTGAAGACTTTTCACCTATAAACAAAAGAAATTCAATCTGATTATGTTTTGAAACAATCCATGAATGGATATAAAATAGTTGGACTAATAGGTCAACAATAAATTTCTCTCTCTTAAATATTAAGTTATTAACCAAGTAACTTATGATTTTTCTATTAAGTTTGTTACTTAATAACACTCAAAAACCTATCATTCATGAGGGGTTTTGTGGGCTAACACAAGTTCCCTTTTTATTATTTTCTGATTCTTCTCTCTTTTTTTATTTTTATTTTTATTTAATGATTGGTTTCTATTGCCAGAATCATGGCTACAATTCAACAGGCATCGCACATCGCACTCGACAAGCATCACGGAGGTGAGTAAGTTTATTGTTGGCGTTCACCTGCATTTGTGAATTTCTTAATATTTGGAGGACTTGCTTCTCTACTGATATAAAACTGCAACTAGTTACCTTAAGATTGTTTAGCTGTTATATCATAAAATTGAGCAATGGAAGGTGAACAAGCACATAGTCACTTTGAATTTTATTAGCTCATATGTGTTGCTGTAGTTTAAAACAGATAGAACCTCTTCATCTTGTTTGATAATCACTTGTTTCATCTGCAATAAAGTATGTTGTATCAGTAAATTTCAATGGTGGAAAAGCATGTAGTTCAAGGTCCTTAGCCTCCAGGGCCAAATACAGTTTTGTCATGCTCCAAACCCAAATAATAGAATCTAGAGGCACGACCTAAAAATCAAAATTCACAATTTAAATATTCAATCCACAACCATATTAGAGCAGAGACATTCTCAAGTCAGAGCACTAACATTCTCCAGAACAAACCAATAACTCTACAACTACAGTGCATAACTAAAACAATCAAAACCTCTTAAAAGTTTATACTCCAAAATTTTGATAAAATAATTAGAGGCTTATTGACTCGTAATAACATCAAAAAATATATACTCCCTCCGTCCCTTAAAAATAGGCCTCTTCCAAAAAACACGCATATTAAGAAAACTCATTAATGCATTGATTTGTGATCTTTTTTACTTTTTATTTCCAAAACTACCATCTTTCTATAATTGCATTTGATGTCATGTCAAGGCATTCTTGGAAAATAAAGGGTAATATGGGAAAGTTAAAAGAAATATAATTTGACTTTTAAAAATGGGCTATCATTTTAGGACAGCCAAAAAAGGAAAGAAGGCCTATCTTTATAGGACGGAGGGAGTAATTGTCTCATCTACTACCCCTAAGTAAAAACATAAATAAATTTCCAAAGCTAGAGCTTGACTGCGCCTCACAAATCTACAAGCACCTCAAACTAGTTGCTTCTATTTAACTACTCATTTGAAAAAGGATATTGTAAGGTTGAGCATAACACATATACAAATAATCCAAGCTGATCACATGTCTATTTAAGAAAAACAAAAGTCAATTGAGATGAACATTTGTTCATGAATTAGAGTTATAAACCAAGTACAAAAGTTATTCAGACCGATTTTAGATGTCAGAATTCAGAAATATTTAATTTACAGATTACAGAACATATTAAGCTTAATCTATGATCAATTGTACAAACAGATGACCTGAAGATCCAGACAGATGGACCTGAAAGTCCAAATGGTTCTTGTATCAAGTAGAGACTTTACACCATGCATAGGTGCCAAAGCACAGTAATTTATCCCCTACTGACAAAGGCCATACTACAGTCAAACCAGATATTAAAAAATTTAGAATTTCCAACAAATGAAAATATATTAGATATCCAGATTTAACAAATTTTCAAATATCATATTTATGTTGAAAACTGAGTTGTATCAAACACAAAATTTATATTTTGCTTGGCTCATAATTTAATGAAAATATATTTAGTTCAAAGTCATATTCTGGCTCATAAAATCATATATGTTGGGTCTCTTATTTTAGTTTTAAAGTTACCACACCCACAACTTGAAGTGCCAAATCTACGACCAATATGAACAGCCGCTCAAGCAGAGACCGTTCCCGGAGGACTGACAGACCCGCCTTAGGATGTGCATCATTGAATTTATCTCTTGTTGCATTTGAAATAAATAAACACAATCGTATGCCGTAAGGTTATTTCAAAGAACGTTCCCAACATGTAACTGAGTGTTTAGATCTTCATAATAGATGCTATTTGATGTTTTTATTATGTTAAAACAATGGGTAGATGATTGAGATTGAGAATTGCACACATACATAATTTACAAAGTAAACATTAGATTTTGGGAGACTTTATGTTAGGGTTTTTGTAAAGATCTATTGTGCAATGAAATTGAATTATTAAAACTTTATTCTAGATGATATTTAATGAATTTATATTGATTTTACAGTGGTTATATAATATGATTCATGGTAAGGCATGTCCATGAATTAAAGAGGAAAATCTAAGTTTGCTAGTTTTAAGATTCCATATAATCGTTTTTGGTTTATTTTTGGTCTATATTTTGGGGTTAGTTTGATTTTAGTTATAGGTCTTTTCAAGGATGAAGAAAGTATATATAATGCATGTATATCTATGGGTATATCACAAAGGACAAAGAAAATGTTCCAATAGGGTAGAGTCAATATTGTGTTTATTATGACTGACAACGCAGTCTCAATATTGAACACCTGGACTTAGAAATAAGGGAAGCTCTGTCAAAATTTGTGTTGGGTCACAAGAACAATGGATGAGATAGTGTGCTTCAAAATTTGGAGGATTTAAGGGCATTTAAGTGTTGATTTCAAATAAACTCATCCTAGCCTCTAGCCCAAATTTTGGTCAAGGTTCCATTTTAAGAAATATTCTGGAACTCATCTGAAGTGTAGACCTGGCTAAATTTATCTTGTATCTTTGACTGGAATATAAATAATAAAAGATGCACTAAATAAGGCATATAATGAAATTTAAAATTATAGCCGCAAAATTTTCCAATTATTGAATTATTGGTAATGCCCAATCTCTGCTGGTGGTAATTGTTCTTGATAATGATCTAAGACCTTATAGCTAATACAAGAAAATTAATTAGAAGTTGTACAATGCAAGGAATTGAGCTGTGTCCTCATCCATAAATAAATGTTGAATCTTTCAAGAAATATTGTATATAGGATTTGGACTTTAAACCTATAAATATACTGTGTAAATCATTAACTTATGGATTAAATGATTAGATCATATAGTAAAGCACTAGTTTGCAGTCCAGACTGCATATTTATGATTCATATCTACAACATGCAATCTAACTCTGCCTATATGCCATGCTTAATGTAGAAGAATAAAATCCACTCTGTCCCACATCGCTTAAATAAAAGGCTTGCTATAGCTTTATATACCTGTATGGGCCCTCCACCTACAAGCTTAGGCTTTTAGGTTGGAAACTTAACATGGTATCAAAGCCGGCATACCGAGGGATGGATATGGTAAGTGTCCCTGGCATGCACGCGGCAGGTGAGCACGCTGCGCGTGAGGGAGGGTGTGAAGCGAAGTCCCACATCGCCTAGGTATGAAAGTAATGTGCTGTATAAGCGTGAGGGCACCCTCACCTCTTGAGCTAGCTTTTGGGGTTGAGTTCTACCCAAGACCGTGTTTCATGGTTTCAGAGCATTGGTTATCCACGCGACAAGGCCCAAACGAGCTTGCACATGAGGGGGAGTGTAGAAGAATGAAATCCACTCTGTTTCATATCACCTAAATGAAAGGCTTGCTATAGCTTCATTCTTCTACACTTAATATCTTATATTTTCCACAACTAGCCCCAAGCTTGGATAAAAGGAAGGTTGTGTAGCCGTGTAGGTAGCGAACCAATGTAAAACTTATAGTCATTCCATATGGACATGAATTCAAATATGAAATGAGTTGGGGTATTGCCTACTGCAATGTGCTCTATCAGAACTTGGGTACAGTGAAAAGTGAGCAAGGGCCAATTAAGACATTCCCTTGAAAAGATGAGTCGTATTAAAGCCTAGATGTGTTGAGAAATATGGAAGGGTTCTCACACATCAATGAATGAGTGTGGGTAAAGAAGTTAGACTAACTAACTAAGAGAGTAGGATTCATTTAGAAAGTTGGATCATAGGAATATTAAGAGGTAAAGGGATTGAATTAGTAGATATGATAATTAGAAGAATAATTAATATGGCTTGCTTACAAGAAACTGAATGGGCAGAAAAAAGTTCTTGGGAAATTGAAAATACAGGATATAAACTTTGATATATAGAAAAGGACATAGGAATGGAGTAAGGATAATCATAAATAGAGATTTACAAGAGGAACTTATAGACGTTAAGAAAAAAATATGATGATAGAATTATAGTGTTAAAACTTTTATTGGGTCAAATGATAATCAGGGCCCGTTTGTGTTAGATTTTTCTAAAATCACTTTTGGAAAACTATCTCTTCACATGTTTCTTTAGAATTATATTCAAATCATATTTTCATATATCAAAATTTATATACTAAAAGTGATTGTGGAAAAAGTTGGGGCATCCTAGCTTTTGCCACATTCACTTCTAGTATGAAAATTTTACCAACCATCCTATCACACCTCAAGTTGTCCAAAAGTGATCACCACTCAATCTCTTAGATCAAGTGAAATTTTGAGCTCTAAAAATGATTTTAAGAAAAGCTAATGCAAACCGGCCCTCAATATAATTAGTGCTTAGAATCCAAGTAAGATTACATGAATCCATTACTGACAATTTTGGGATGCACCGACCACTTCAATGGATCTAACAAGGAGGAGATCTTTGTAGGAGGAGATTTAAATGGTCATGTAGGAAAAAATAGTGGAAGATGTGAGAGAGTTCATGGAAAATATGGATCTGGAGAGATTAATACTTAATAACATTTAAAAGTGGGTCTAACATTAGTCAAATAGACTTGTTTCTTACAAAGAAGATGGATAAATGAGTTTATATAGATTGTAAAGTAATATCCAGAGAAAGTTTAATCACATACACAAAGATTAGTAAGTATTAGATGTATGTCTCAAGAGATAGTGGATGAAGAATAGGGAAAATAGACACCTAATAACTAGGTGGTAGAACTTGAAAAGAGAAAAGTAAATAAAGATACAATATTAAAAGAACGAAAAATGGAATTTAGATTAAGAAACTAACACTATGTGAAACAAAGTGGCTAGTTGTATTAGGAGACTCACAAAAGAAATTCTAGTAGAATGTAAGGGAAATTGACCAACATTTAAGAAGGTGGTTCAAACAACAGTTAGGAAAAATGTGTATGTTATAAGATTCTACATAAAGGTACGACTGTAGGAATGATGAAAGTTATGAAAAGTATAAATTAGCTATCAGGGAGCTAAAAAGGTAGTGAGTGAGATTGAACTTATGGCGTATGATGATTTGTATTATAAGTTAGCTGCAAAGGATGGGAAGAAAAATGCATATAAACTTGCTAGGGTAAGGGAAAGGAAACGTTAAGACTAAAACCATGTTAAGTGCATTAATGGTGAGGAATAGAGAGAAAGATGATGAAATTAAGGATAGAAATTATATATTTTTTCGAAGTATTAGGAAAACTAAACTCAAGGAAGCTTTGAAAAAATAAAATTTGAAAGTTCTAGGGCAAGTGAAATTCCAATGAGGCTTGGAAGTGTTTAGGTGGTGATGGTATTGGTTGGTTGATTAAATTGTTTACTAAGATATTAAAGACTAAAAGGATTTCTAATGAATGGTTGTTTTAATAAGATATTAAAGACTAAAAGGATGCTTGACTAATGGAGGAAAAGTATTCTAGTGCCTCTATATAAAAACAAAGATGATATTCAAAGTTGCACTAATTACCATGGTATTAGGTTCATGAGTCATGGAATGAAACTTTGGGAGAGAGTGATTAAGTGAAGATTAAGACTTCAAACAGCAGTGTCAGAAAATTAGTTTGTCTTCGTGCTTGGAAGATCAACTAGGAAAGATATTTTCTTACTCAGGTAATTGATGGAAAAGTATAAAGAAAAGAAACAAAACATATCTCTATGTGGTGTTCATTGTCTTAGAAAAAGAATACGATAGAGTTCCTAGGGGAGGAATGTAGTGGGTATTAGAAAGAAATAGAGTATTTATTAGATATATTGATATAATAGAAGGCATACATGATGGAGCTATTACTAGCATTAGAATGACCGGAGGGGAGACCAGTGAATTCCTTATTACAACAGGCTTACATCATGGATCAACACTAAGTCCTTGTCTTTTTGCTTTGTTTATGGATGAATTGACTCAAGAATATGTTCCATATTTGTTGACAATATGGTGTTAGTTGATAAAACTAGAGTCAAGGTAGATTCTAAGTTAAGAGTTATGGAGGGACACCTTAGAAATTAGAATATAAAGGTTTTAGGTTAAGGAGGACTAAAACAGAAAATATAAATTATAAATTTAGTGAAGCCAGGAATTTAAATGAGGGTAATGGCAAAAAGAGACCAAAAAGTGAACATTTCTGATATCTTGGATCAAGCATTCATCATAAATAAATAAAAAATTTCAACTTTTGGATACATTTAAGAAGTATCGGATACATGTCAAGAAGTATCCAAGCTAAAATGGTGGATGCTAGACTCGAACCACATGTGGGCTCATGGAAAAGGTGCCCTTTCATGCTTGTCTTATACTCTCCCTATTAAATGCTCTTGGTGTTGGTACAAAACCTTTTAGAAGATTTAATGATAATTTCTTCTGGAAAAGTGGAGGAAGATTACATGGTTTAGTTTGAAGCAAGTTGGCAAGTGAAAAAAGAAATTTGGCTTTTTTATTGACATTTTTATGTTCAAGAAATGTAATATAATTCTATATGGAGATTTCCATTCAACATAATAGCCAATGCCTTTACTCATATAAAGTATATATGACAAGGACTCTAAGAGATAACATCATGGACTCAATTTTTGGGTACTTTTTGTGCAAAAAATGGAGATTTATTAGTAAATATGTTTTCCTATTTCCCCCTTTTATATGTCACAATGTGTTTCCAATTTTAGAAATAGATTTTGGGCATACCTTTTCAGTTTGTATTTGCACCTCTGTTGGTCATTTGTGAGAACGTTAGATAACATAAAGACCATTGCAAGATACGATCCTGGACTCATGAAGACTCAAAGTTAGTCTCTTATTTTCCCTTTTTTTTTTTCCTAGTAGAATCCACTATGTTCATTGATAATGATGACACAGCAAAGAAATTAGATTTTTGCAAATACATCAATAAGCACGGTCTTCTTATTAGGGATAGTAAATACAAACTATACAGTGTACATGCTCGTTAACTACAGCTCGAAGATTCAGAAAGATGAAATTTTAGATAAATTTTATAGGTAGTTTTACATTAAAAGCAACTAGCATTGTTGTTGTTGAAGTCCCACATCACCTAAATAATGGGGTTTGACATGTCTTCATAAGTGTTAGGGCCCTCCACCTAATAGTGTAGGTTTTTTGGTTGGATACTGCTCACAAAGAAGAACTGTAGAGGTTCGCTTACCCTGAGGTCGGCCACGCGAAGTGATGGGGTAACAGGGAGAGTGTGGAGTTGGAGAAGGAGAGACAAGAGCACCTTGAGATCTTGTGAGGGAAGGAAGGATCAAGGAGGCGACCGAGGGTCGACCTTGTCCTCTGTGAGTCTGGCTTGGTGAGCCTTAACGTGGAGAGAGTGCAACAATCACTTCTAAGCCCCAGGTAGATGGAAAAAGTTAATGCTTGTCTTTGTATGTAGGCATGGATATTTATAGGTGGGACAATGGGTGAGGTCCAGCTAGATAGCTAGGGACGAACCAATAGTAGAACTCTAGCAGCTCACTTGTATGTCAGGGCTGAATTCCCCATTGAGTTGTCCCTATCAAGGGTACATAATGAGGTATTGAGGATCTTTGACCAGGCTTGGGGCATAGGGTAGCAGTGTGGCAGTATTGGCGCGACAGCTAATGCGATGGGTCAACAGTCGTACCCGTAGGTCACGCTGCACTCTCCACGTGTTCAGGAACTAACCTCGACTCAATCTCAAGGAGGTCAAGTCTAAGGTCGAGCGTAGGAGCTGGTGTCAATCTTATTCCTTAGCCTTGGACGTTCTTCATGTCTTGCGCTCCAATCCACACTTCCTTGTCCATTCCCCTATTGGTGTTGCGATGGTCGACCCAGCCTTGGGGTTGACCCTACCCCTGGGGGTAATTGTCCTGAGTTCGCGAGGAACTCTCTTACGGGCTGGTTGTTGACAGGGGCGAACATGGTTCGACCCCTATCCTTCTAAAAGAAGGGTCGCAAGGGACCACATGCTCTTTCTAAGAGAAAGGTTGTAGGGGACTGCATGCTCTTATCTTCTGCTCAGGAGGGCGGGCATTCATGGCGATGAGCATCCTAAGTAGGTGACTTAGGATGCTCTTTCGAAGTGAGGTGACTTGACGAAGGTTGATCCCTGGAGGGGACGCTAGGTTGCCACTGCCGAGGGACGGGCGATTTATTATATGTCGAGGTCGACAATGATCCTTGGGCGTAGAGCCCTGTACGTGGGAAGTCGATGAATTCCTTCTATCAACAGATACTTAACACTATTGTCATCTTAGGTCCACACCTTCACGTACTTAGGTCCTGTTTGTCTTGTTTGGGCTTGCATGCAAGGGGGAGTATTGAAGTCCCACATTATTTAATAATGGGGTTTGGCATGACTTGTTAATGCTCATGATATCTAGATGGCTCTATTTATATGTTCTCTTTCTTATTTTTCATTTTATTATTTTTCTTTTATTATTTTTGGAACCTTGAGGAGAGTCTAGTAGGGCTATTGGCTATTTGGTTATATAAGGGTAACTCACTATACTGCATATTTTATTAAATATTCTAAACCTAATGTGAAAAGGCCCAATTCAAAAGGTTATTTTCCAGCCTGTCCAATCCACCCAATCCATTGGTTTGAAACCAACAAGAAATTCAACCAACCTGCCGGTTTTTAGGACTTGTGGTTTGGCGGCAGTTGGAAAAAATAGCCACCCACCAAGGGTGGGTGGGTTGATGGTTTTAACCCATAACACCCCTATTATGAAGTTTGAGGATAATCACCAGGGAGGAATTTATCATCTAACTTTAGTTTTATGTGGAGTCCACTAGTGATGCATGTGTTGAGCTGGACATTGATGGCTAGATTGACTAGGCTTTGGGAAGTTGCTTATATATTCCACATGTTGCCCCTAAAAGCATCACGCTTTTTTAGTCAAGATCTATACATTGACTTGGTCTAATTATGATCTTATGAATTCTTCTTGGGTAGTTTAAATCTTCTAATTATTGTATAATAATTGCAGGATATCCACTGAACTAGCCAGCTTGTCTAGTCAGCAACATGGGGGTGTGCTTCAAAACAAAAGAAACAACGATAATTTATTTCCACAAAATAGTTTAGTGGCTGATGATCCATTAAGCGACCACAATCAACACTCAATCAGGTGGGCACTCTTACATATCCACTTACAGCTCTTGTAACATTGAACCATCCTTTATATGTTATTTCATTGTCCCCAGAGTTGTTTATTTTGGGGCCTTTCCATTTTATCTTTTCATCAACTCCTTTAGTATCAAAATGGTTCAACACTGTATTTTGTCAAAAGAATAAACCTTTATATTTTTAATTATGATTCACTTTGGTCTCAACTTTTTTCATCAGGAATGCGGTCGAAAGAGGATTGCAGGCTAGTAATTTATATTTGGCCAAGGTTGTTTATGTTGACATATTTTCAGAAACTTAGTTCCATTAAAGCTTCATGATGATACGTTATCACATCTTTCATGCAGGCATGGTTCCACAGTTCTCAACCCATGACAAGAAGTAGATCTTCAGAATTGCGGTATCATTGTCTTTGTATATATGTTCATAAAACTAATATTAATGGGAGTTTCAACTAATGATGCTTTGAAATACTACTTGCTGGGATTTAGTTTTGGAGATAGTCTTATCTTACACTTACTTTGCAGGAGGAGATATGCTGCCATGCAAAGTTCTCAAACAACAATTGGTGTGGAAGCCATGCATAATGCATCTGCTGGGCATGGTGTTAACAAATTGAAACAAGAATTTGCAAACCTTAATGGTTTTAGTGACGTTTCAATGTCTGAACTTCCCAACCAATTGGGCACATTCATGTCTCCATCCAATTCATCCTCATCGACTTTCAATGCCCCACAAATGGGTAATATAGATAATGTTTCTTCGGTTGTGAGCATGCTCAAGGGTACACTAGAACGCAAGAAGCTTATTAATCATACTGAGAAAGAAGCTATTGAAGATAGCTCTAATGGCTTATATAGTGCTCAAGACCTTATAGTTCAAATGAGTTTGCATCAAGGACAAGGAGATCATTTTCATGAAACACGAGAAACTTTTCAAGAAGTATCCCCTATCCAAAATAAGGATCCTGGGGTTTTACAAACAGTTGAAGGTCCAATAGATCTTGACTTGGAAGGTTTTGTAACTCCCACAAACCCAATCCAGTTGAACACAGTTTCTCAAGAACCTTCTCAAAGTGAATCTTCTGCTGCTGCACCGGTAGTTTCATCTGGTTTTGATGCATGTGATGGTCCCAGCAACTCAGGTCAAACTCCAAGCATTTCTGAGAGCTCCAGGAAACAAGTTGGAAACAGTAGGAGTTCGGAAAACGGATCTAAAGCCAAAGGTATTCATTTCACATTGTGGTCAATATGTTTAAGTTGACTTAAGCGATCGAGTCATCCATTCATCATTTTCATCTGTCATAGTCATCTTTAGTTATTTGTCTTTGTATGAATATTGTGTTTGGCGACTTTCGTTCACATCAGTATTTCTGAATCTCTCTGGGGCTTGGGCTTTATCCTCTGATTCAATTGATCTTTTATCTGTTTGTCAACAAATAACTAATTTTTCCTTCAGCTTAACCATAAAATCCTAAAGTTCAAGCATATATAATTACTATCACGTATTATCATCTTTGGAAATTAAGAAAAAGTATGATTGGAAGTTTTCGTCAGATAATGTAGCTATTCTGAAATCTCTTTTCCCTGGGACTGCCTTTCTCCTGTTACCTTCACCAAAACTCATTAAGATTTGTCCATTAACTGCATAGTCATTTCTTGGCATTATCTTCCACTGTTTTGCTGAGCAAACAAGAATATTTGGGGCATTGTCAGACATCCCATGGAAATTCAATAATTCCAATTTGCTTTCAGTTGAATTTGTACGATCAGAATCCATCCTCTAAAATACAGCCATTGCAAATAGTAGAGCCTTCAGCACAAAGGATAACATTTAACATTCATAAATTTCTAAAATGTCCACAGTGGACTGATACATATTTTGTACGACGTCCAAGCATTCTATAACTTCTTTTTCTCAGAACTAGACATTCATTTTCTGTTGTACTACAGATTTCAGGGAGCGGATATTTGACAATTTAAAAGATGATCGGAAGGTGTGTTCTATTTCTGGAAACTGAGTGCAAATTTCTTTTCAAAAGATGCGCTGTGAACCCTGAAATTTTTTATCTAATTTCAATTTTCTTTGCTGTTTATCTATGTGTCTTCATCAGAGAGGAAGTCTAGTTCGATATGGATCTGTGACATCAACTGGTTCAGGTAAACAATTTTGTTTAGATTTTCTATAGTATGTACATTTGGCTTTTATATTCTATGATTCACTCAATAAATTAGATTAGGAAACAAAAAAATTGTTGTTTATAGCAAACTTATGAAATCTGAGATTACATTAGGCTTTTCCTATTCTATGATTCATTCTGCCAAGGTGCTTTTGATTGATTACATTGAGATGAAAACAAGATATCCTTCGATCACAAAGAAAACCTAACAGGATAATAGTTAAACAATAATTAGACTAAACATTATTGGTCCTGTTTGGACACAAACAGAGAGAGAGTTTAACGATGGAGAATATGGAATTATTATTATTATTATTATTGTATCAGAAATTGTGAAGTACACATGCAGCAGTCTTAATTGCACAATATAACTGGCCACAAGTTGACTTCTTTGTTGTCACAATTGCAACCCTGTAATTCTGCATGGAAATAAAATAATAATGCTGTTTTGTTAATATTTGAATTTTGAAGGACAATTCATACTTTACACTGGGTTCATTGCAAAATATATTGAAATAAAATAAAATAGGCAATAATAATGATAATGATGATGATAAAAAAATTGGAACTCCATTTGTTGAATCCTAAATGCGATCCTATACATAAAACTTAAAGACTTGTATTGAATGCTGTATTGAACAGAGTGAAACAATTCTGTTTTTCTGTGCCATGCAAAGACCTTGTTGGTTGTTTCCATCTGGTGTCATGTAGCACAGGTATATTCTAATATGGCTCTCCTTCTCAATAGCAGACCTTGCATCAGAAAATTTCATATATGCTGCAGGGAAAAGGTTTTAGACACCATGTTGGACATACTTAACATTGTTGTCATCACAAAAATTAAATATAGATAATAATTTTAATATCTATTTCGTAATACCCATGCATGCATTTGTGTAGAAGCTTTTTTTTTTTTTTTTGTTCTTTTTTTCTCTTTTAATCTATTATGCTTATTTTGAAATAATTATAGAAGCACTGCATAGAGAATTTCCAGTTATACATGCATCAATGTAATGTTTATGCAGTCATATTCTTTATCTAACCAACAGAAATTATGCAGTGGAAAAGGGGGACCCCACAAAGAAGCGTAGGGTGGAACGATCTCGGAAGTAAGTAAAACTGTCTTGACAACTCAGCAGCGGTGGCCTCTTGCTTTGCAACAATTTATGTTCTTAAATAACTTTCAGAATATTCTTAGTCTTCAAGCTTCATTATTAGATTAATATAATTGGTTACCCATTGTGTGGTACAAGAATTCAAGTTTTCTTTTGTTAGAAAAAGTACATATTAATATGAATGATCCTCTGGGGGGCGGGGGGAGAAACAATAGAACAAACAAATCTACTTATCCACTCCACTTGAATTATGTAAAGAAATTGTCTTGCTTTTTATGGTTGATTCATTTACTACTGCCAATTTACATGTGAGTTTGCATTCAACATAGAAAATTCAATTTCACATATTACATGCATGTCTATGCTCAGAGTTCCCTGGTCTCAAATGAATTTTCATTTTTTAGTCTTTCCCTTTTGCATCTGGATTGGGGATTTTATGTAAGCTGTAATTATTGCCATGTTTGTTACTCTGTCTCTCTTTGTAGTGCAATCTCTCACATTTCTTTCACCCATAGATGTCATTTGATTGAAAAACCACTTAGTTCTCATATTTTCATGTATTTTCTATTCTCTTTGGTTACCTAGTTCTCATATTTACATGTCAGTCTCTGATTGATCCATAGTGTACAGTAGGGATGGACACTGTACACTGCATGTTTCAAAATGTCTAGTTAATTTGTTTTTAACTTGAATACTATCTTCCCTTTATTGCGATCAATGTTCTCTGAAGTTGAACGTTGAAGAGCTTCAGATTTACATAATTAAACTGTTTTATATGTTTCATTGTTTCTAATGTAATAGAAATTATTGAACTCTTAAATCTAGCATGTAGTATGAAACGATGAAAACTATCTACAAATGAATGAGATTTTTATAGTGAGTAGGCTTTGGTTTAGTTGAATTTTCTTGGTGATGTAGAATGGCAGAGGCAAAGGAAAGAAATTTGACTCCAGCAATTCCATCAGATATGCAATCCATCTTGAAGCGATGTGAGAATCTTGAGAAGGAAGTGCGGTCACTCAAACTTAACTTGTCTTTCATGAATAGGTAATGACAAAAACCAACACTATTACCTACCATTGGGATATCATGTACTGGTAATAAAGCTAAAAGTTAAATAATGATCTAAAGATCCTACTTCTGATTCGCTCATATTAAGTGAAATATTTGTCCAGTTCTTTCTGAATTCTGTCTATTATTGAATTTGATCAGCTGCTTGTATTTTATGGTTTTATACTTCTATTATTTTTTTCTAAGATGAGGTGCCGTGTATGGACAGAACTCATATGCTTCTCAATTGACTGTAATGTTTATACAACAATGATGCCCACAAGCAAGCATGCATCTGCAAAGTTAACTTTAGCTCACTTTGTTTGGTTAAATAGAAATGGCATCTTCCTCCCCTAGTTTTCATACCTTCTATCGTGGAAAACTTTTTCCTATGGCTGTCTGTAGAGTACCTGCTACCAGTAATCCCCACTCTCATAAATTACTTAGGCGAGTTTGTTTGTATAGCTATGATGCATTGGTACGTAAAGTGTCAAAATCTGAAATAGTGTCTAATTCTGCAATCCAATACATGGAATTGGTTGTGTAATAAAATAACCTAAAAAGAAACTAAATATTGTTAAGTTTCCAACCTAAAAGCCTAAGCTTGTAGGTGGAGGGCCCAATACAGGCATATGAAGCTATAGCAAGCCTTTTATTTAGGCAATATGGGATAGAGTGGATTTCATTCTTCTACAAATATGTCATTCAATAAGAAGAAATTTTATTGAATTATATATAATAGGATAATTGGGGAATTGTATCATGCACCACTAGACTCAGAGCTTGTAACCTCTAGACTTTTTTATGGGAAAATGTAAAAACATTTCGCAACACAGACTCAAATAATAAAGTCTTCTTTCACAAATATTTGTGGTTTAACTTTGGGATTCATGTTGACAATGGTTTGGACTGAAAGACTCTACACTGGTTGTGTACCTATCACAACCCTTCTCCTTTCTCCACGCTTGGCACCAGTTGTGTGAAAGATTAGACACCAAACATGTTAGGAGTAGAAGTTAATTAGAACATATAATATGTTAGTTTATTTTATGTTGTTTAAGGATTTTGGAAAAATAAACATAAACTTATAGGTGTTGGGCCAGAATTTGACATGAGCACAAGTCCTTAGAAGCCCAAGACATGCATTTAATACTTGTAATAGAATACATTTATCATAGATGTATAGTCCAGTGGGAAAAACAGAAGATAAAGGAAAAAGGAAAATATGTGGCTTAGATTTTGTGTGTTTACACAATTTGTTCTCAGTTCTCTCTACACTATTATGGCATGATTTTGTGCCATGCTTTTTTATTAAAAAATTATGTATGTGTAATTGTTTAGAGAAAAGCATAGATGCATATTGCTTAGTAAAACATCTGAGCCAACTAGTCTGGGCTCATTTTTGCTTCCCATCCATCACTTTGTGAGCCCACAACTGGCAGTTTGGTGATACCTAGCCTTTGCATGCAAGTGCTTTTCATTCTTCGGACTTGACCCAACTTCTCACAACTATGAAAGCTAGATTCATCTTTCAGCTTCATTTTTTAGTATCGATTCACCAAGGGTGAGTCAAAATGACGATGGACCACTTGGTCCAATGTCTGCCACAGGGAGATGTATTACCTGAAGGTCAGAAAGTAGTTGGCCCAACTTCTTCCTCAGTGAGATTGGTTCCAACTCCATGATGTTGGAACTCAAAAATCTGAGAGCTACATTATTATTTAGTGTCATTATTGAGGTATGCATTCAGCAATGGTGGACCAAAGCTACCCCTGGCACTAGGCCAGTTGGCCCAATGTTGGTCCTACTTCCTTCTTCCCAATCACTTGCACACACCTGTGCACACATACACATTGTAACTAGAACTTGAACTACAGGGACTTGATGAAGAAACTATCTTCTAGAATCATTTAAATCAAATGGTAGCATTTGCTGGAAAGCCAGTAATTCCATACATTTCAAAGCCTGTTATTTCTCTTAGTGCATCCATGATATCCCATGTGATTGCTAGGTGAAACAAACAAGTTAATTTGTGAATATGTTTTGAAACATGGCAACACCTTGAACAGTTTGTTTTTGTCCTATCAATCATAGGAATCATTTGTAAGCTCAATTTGAGTCACCCTGAGGGCTGTCACATCCTAAATAGATTCACCTCATATTTGGCTTTTGATTGCCAATACCCACATTGACTTCACTTCTACTATTCTGCTTTGTGATAATTTTTGCACTGTTATTTTAATCCTAATTTTCACCTAATTATAGGACATCTTTCCTCCAGGATCTAGTTTTCTTAGGAAAGGGACTCAAAATTTTGGGTTTTCTTAACGAAGAGTTGTTCAATGCAATTTCAGAAAGGATTCCGAACAGACTAAGCAAATAGAAGAGCTTCAGAAGCAGAACGAGGAGTTGGTGGAGGAAAAAGAGCGCCTGCTAGAAGAGATTGAGAGGATCCTCTCAGAACCAGGCAAGATGTAAGATTTAATTCTATTTCACCATTCTCACAATCTTGTTCGTCTTACACAGGCAAGGGTAAGCACTGCTCTAAACCTGTTTAAGCAACTAAGCTTCAGCATAAGTAACAGCCCCAAAAATGTCTGTATATCGACTTCAGGTACCAAAAGAAAATCCCACCAAAGCATAAATAAGTAAAACAGTGTAAAGCCAATCCTTTCAGGTGCCAGTATAAGCAGGGCAACTAGTTTGCTTACTATGTGTGAATGTTACAAGTGTTCTATATCTTGAACTATGTATAAGCCTACCCATAGCAGATCCAAAATTTTGGCTTGGATTATGGGAAGACCAAGCTCCATTGGATTTAAGAGAATAAGATTCTTCCAGCTCCAAGCTTCAAATCAGTTATCTTGCAAGGTGGATGTAATATGATTAAATATATTAGAAAAATATATTGAAACCATTTTGGTTCTTATTATGTTGAAATGCTAAGAAATTTCCCATGGATGATCTTGATTTTTGATAGTTTTGAATGTATTAATTAGAAGGAATAGGAATTGGCTAACTTATTGGTAAAGTCTCATGTGTATGTATCTGAGAATCCAAGGTCTCATAGGGTTTTGGGGAAGGGCTACACCCTGTAGTGCAGGCCATGGGTCAGAATGGGCTTTCCTTATATATATATATATATATATATATATATATATATATAGTCATTCTACTATAAGGTCGACCTTACATAACCTTCTACAAGGTCGGCTCCATATCTCCAATTTTAGAAGATTGTTCATAAAACTGACAGTTGAATTAGATGTTACTCCTCTGTATGTCATGCCTGGAAAAAATCATAGTGATCCGACGGTTGGTTTTTGAAATCACTCATTGTAAAAATATGCAACTTATTTGTTCTTCAAAAAATCGCCATTTTTTTTTAAAGTCAGATATTTCAAAAACCAACCGTCAGATCACTGTGATTTTTTGCAGGCATGACATACAGAGGGGGAGCATCTAATCCAACAGTCAGTTTTACGAACAACTCTCTAAAATTGGGATATGAAGCCGACCTTGCATAAGGTTATGCAAGGTCCACCTTATAGTAGAATGACTATATATATATATTGTACGATAACATGTTTTCTGACTTGGCATATTAAACATCAAAGATTGATCCTATTCAAATGAATGCCCTTATTTTCAAGTAGTTTGTTGGAGGGTATTTTCATAACCTGAACTTAAAATATATCTTCTCCTCCTTTATTAAGAGTGTCCATAGGGTTGATGATGTTACAGTATATATCTTCTCCTCCTTTGGGTCTCTCTCTCTCTCTCTCTCAGATACAGTTTACATTTTCACTATGTTTTGTCACAATTAACTTATATAGGAAACGTGGGGGCATGCCAAAATTGTTGGATTGGACCTTTAGGGGGTCTTTCATAGGTCCCTTCAGCCAAGGAAGGAGAGAGGGTGGGTTGTGGTTTGGGTTCTTTTCTTTTCTTTCTTTTATATATATATATAGACATACAGAAACGATCAGTTAAGGACCGGTCCTTATCTTACGGTAAGGTCCACTCACCATTAGAATAGGTATTTTGAAAAATTGACCGTTGGATTGGATAATCTTTTTATTTATATCGTATCTGCCAAAAATCACAGTAATCCAACCGTCAGTTTTTAAAATACAGACAGTTAAACAATTGTTACAACATCCAACGGTAAATACTATTACAATGAAAATGAACTATATTTTAAAAACCAATGATCGGAATACCGTGATTTTTGGCAGACATGACATACATGAGATTATTATCTAATCCAATGGTCGGTTTTTCAAAATACCTATCCTAAGTGAGAAAATGGTAAATGGACCTTACCGTAAGATAAGGACCGGTCCTTAATGAATCGTTTCTGTATATCAGAATTCTATTTAATTTTTATTTACGTTCCAGTAATTGGAGAAACTTTAATGAAAAATGATACTTTAGATCATCTTTGTATGGAAATTCAAACAAGAAACTTTAGTAGAAAAAAAAAAAAAAGATGTAAACCTCAAACGAAGGTAAGACCCAACTCTCGATTGGACTGCAAACCATAAAACCAAAATTCAAATGTATAAAACAAAGTACAAATGTTTAATGAGACGAGGATTGTAAACTTTAGATCTTGATAGACAGAATTAGGGTCATCAACTAAAAGCCAATAATCATGACATATCAAACATTGTCATCAGGCAAACCCTTACTCTTGATAATCCATTACAAGATGCAAACTTTCATTTCTATAGATAGAAGAATACATAGATACAACAGCAGGATACAGAAAATGTATGATGAGCTAATGAGCTAACCTTGTAAAATTCCCAATCTACCAAAATACTTATAGCACACGTCATATATATATATATATATATATATATATATATATATATATCATAAGTTTACCTATACATCAAGACTTTCTCAACAAGGCTGGTCACATAAGCAATGACCAAATACACAAGGCAACCAATCAGAATCTGTGTTAATTTGCCCAAGAATGTTACTTTTATTTTCCCACTGCAATTCTGAAGGTAGCAGAACCCAGGTCCCCAAGGGAGCAGCAGCAAGGAAATAGCACTTAAAAAAACTGAGTGCTGCCTAGTACTGATTAACTGTGAAAATCTTGGGGAGGCCGAGCCTTTTCCCATACTGGATGGCCAACCAACCCATAACAGAGAAGTACACTACAACAAAACAAGCTCGCTTCAAGCGTGCTGTATAGACAACCAGGGATGGCCTCCTGGCCGCACAGATTCGAGGCAGCCAAGATTTCATTTGTTGTAGGATTCTAACCAAGCTGATGGAGATCACGGAAGTCGAGAAACCAGTAACAACTCCAGCTATTGTTTCCCACCTCCAGTACTTAGCTCTTCCGCTGTTGGTAAACCAGGAATGCAATATCCTTGAAGACCTGAGAAAATAAAAGCCAGCCGTATTAAATTACTGAGGATACACAGCACATAAAACCAGCAAAAACAATCAAATTCATTCATATGATGTGCTCCCAAACTACCTTCAAGAAGATAGATCTGTCATAAATCACCTACACAATGACCTAATTACTGAACAGATCTTGTGATCACAGAAATGACCCATTGCTTTAAACTTGAAGATTAAGATAATGATATGCTTCATCCTGTTCTGCCTCAGCTGCCTCGAACTTCCAACCTTCTATATTGTGGGTCAATGCCCCCCAACACTACCCCTCCTTTCTTCCACACCAAAGGTGGTGTTCTTTGTACATGTGCATATTACCCCCTCCCCCCTTCTTCCACCATCAAACGTGGCTTTTGTGTGTGTGTGTGTGTGTGTGTGTGTGGTGTTAAAACTAGAAGAAGGAAATAAATTATGTGTGGTTGATATTCACCATTTTTTTTCATCTATCCTACCTTATTACAATTCTATAACACATATTACTCACTTCCCTACCAGTCAAAAACTTCATACTCGCACCATATTTCCATGCCGCCTCCTTCCCCCACCTCCTTTTCCCACTTGCTTCTCGCTTACACTACCCACTCTCTACACAAGCCAGAGTTTATATCAGATTTCTAGATGTAAATTTATTTGATTCTGATAATTTTGTTGAGAGTTGATTTTTGCACAATAATCATAAACTGTGAGCTATATTCGATGTTCACCACAGATAATATACATGCTTAAATATTTACAATAGAAAGTATGAAATAAACCAACTAACAATTTCATTATCATCTAAATTGACCAAACTTCATTGAGATTCAAAATATTTTCATTTGCTTTCTCCTATTCATGCCAATTCTTATGGGACTGCCTAAAAGAATGTGATTGATCAAATGATTAGGATTTCTTGACTTGAGCAGTTCTAATCTCTTACTTGCTCGAGATGCATAAAAAAATAAAAATAAAAACACTAAGGTAAAATTACATTGCCTAACAACCTCCAAACAAACCCCCCCCCCCCCAACAAAAATAAATAAATAAATAAATAAAATAAAAAAAGGATTTGCCTCCCTTGAGGTTTCATTTTACTGTCAGCAACCTCCCTTCTGTTAGTCAACCATTAGGCTGACCAACAGTGAAGGATGTTTTTTCATCCAGCGCAGAACTAATGGCTAAATAGTTCAAAATGACCTCAATAATCAAACTAAAGATGGGTTTGCCCTAAAATATAGTCGTTAGACCACACTCTGCTATCTAAGGGAGGCTCTCTCACTCTCAAGCCTTCCAAACAAACTCCATAACGGTCCAAATGCTCTCTCTCTCTCTCTCTCTCTCTCACACACACACACACACACATTCTCTACAAGATATAAAGCCTCTTTTTTTTTTTTAATTTTCTTTCCAATTTTTTTTTTTTTTTTTTTTTAAAAAATTTTCCAATTTTTTTTTTTTTTTTATTATATAAACTTGCCTACTTAATGTAATTTTTATAGTAAGATTAAAATACCTTAAGAGGGCTCATTTTCTAAGAACAAAAAAAAATTCTTTATTCAAGAATTCTTATCATCCCGGTTGCATCTAACTTATCATCTATTGACTCCATGTCATATCTTATGGTTAGCATAACAAAATCTAATGATACTTATACTGTGTTACAAGATACAGCATGCCATGAACTCGAGTCTACAATCACTGAGGTTAGATGGAGCAAGGACTCAAGGAGGGTCCTCTTGAGTAATGGAGTTTGATCATTTTAGATTCTACAACTTATCAAGAGGAACTTGTGCAGATGGCAACAAATTCAAGCAAATTCAGGATCATTTTTGAATAAATGAATGTAGGGCTGCCCATTTATCTTTCTACAACAAAATGGACCCTCTTGATATATACTACTGTGGACATTTGACAAGCACATATTTCCAAAGCAACAAAATAAATCATATAATATTTCCTAGCAAATATACATATAGGGTCACATTCCCCTTACCTCTTATTTTTACCCTCCTATTTGTAGCACACGCAATGCGTGTGTGAAGAAAAAGATAAAAAAAAATATTTTAAACATAAATAAATTAAGTATTAAAATATGAATTTTAAAAGATGATTTTAAAATATTAGAGTGAGAAATGGAATAGGGTGGTTATAAAAGTAGTAGGTGCATTGAAATTTCATATTTACCCTTTTATTTTTGTAAATGTATCCTTTTAAATAATGGTAAATATTATTTTTTGTAAAGGGTAATTACGGAAAGTAAATGTGAGCACGCTAAACTCTAGTGTTGGCTTTTTATGCTTCATGAACCTTTTAGAGGGACAGACCTCAAGAAGTTTCTTGGGTGTCTTTTCTTTTCAAATGAAAGAAAGAAAGAAAGAACAAAGGGGCATTTTTGGAAACAAAGAAAGGCCATGCCAAAGTCTGCCTTTGGCTTCATTATTAGTATAGATATAGATATAGATGTTTACCTCTAGTTTTTCAAAGCGCTACATGTTATATAATTTCCACAAACAGATTTTTGGATTAGATACTCTTCTTATGCATATCATATATCACAAAAATCATTGTGATCCAACGGTTAGATTTTAAAAAACATCACTATAAAAAACTGTGATGTTCTTGATTAATAAAAAATATAATAGTTCTTCACAATAATATTTTTCAAAAACCATCATTGGATCACTCCGATTTTTTGCATACATAAGAAAAGTATCTAATCCAATGGTCGGTTTATCAAAATATTTGACCCACAATGGTGTCTTGAAAACAAGAGGTGAACATAGGGGTAAAAATAAGAGGTAAAAGGGGGGAGTAAAAATAAGAGGTAAAGGGTCACCATTGTGGGTTGAATATTTTGAGAAACTGACCGTAGGATTAAATACTTTTCTTATTTATGTCATGTATGCAAAAAATCATAGTGATCCAGCAATTGGTTTTTGAAAAATATTATTGTGAAGAACTAATATATTTTTTATTAATTAAAAATATCACAGTTTTTTATAGTAATATTTTTAAGTGCTTGTTTGGATAGAGAAGTAGAAGCAACATAGGTTGCTTTTGGGCTAAAAGCACAAGTTGGGTGTGTTTGGGTAAAAAAAGAGAAGAAGAAAATGTGCTTTTTTGTGCTTAATGCATGAAGCACCTAGGGACATGCTTCTCATAAAAGTACAAGTTGCTTTTGGTTAATGAAATTTACAAATACCAACCTTGCCCTTGTAGCATCAACTTCACTAAAAACTGATTCCCTCCATGTCCCAACCTTTAAGACCCCCTTGAAGCATCAACTTATACTTTACTAGCTTATTTATAATTTTATTATTTATAATTTTATTATAAATAAGCTTATTAATTGCCAAGTAGAATATAAAGCACTTTTGTCCAAACCGGTCGAAAAATAATATTTTTGGTATTTGTATCTTGGGTGACATTGAAAAATCAACAAGTTTCTCATTAAAAAAAACAAAAACAAAAACAAAAAAACAAAACAAAACAAAACAAAAATAAATCAAAATAAATAAACACAAAAAGACAAACAAACAAAACAAAAAAACAAAAACAAAACAAAACTTTTCAAAAATGAAAACCGTGTCCCCGAGATATAAAAAGGCCACCCCTCTTACTTCTTCATTTTCGACCATGAGAAAGGGAGTAAGATCAAGAGAGAGAGAGAGAGAGAGAGAGAGAGAGAGAGGGAGGCCGTGGTAGACACCGGGGGTTTGCCATCGCCGCCTCGTCGCTGGTGGAGGTAAGGTTCACCTCCCCTTTTATCTTCGACTTCTCTTTCTCTTCTTTTTTTTTTTTTTCTTGGGTTTAGGTCAATCTTTGATATTATTGGTGTTTGATGAATAAAGGAGTGTTTAGAATTGCCTATGGGATATTTAGGTTGTGATTTGAATGTTTGATGGGGCGATTCGTTGTTATTTTGGATGGTTTGTGAGGAAATGGGTATCTTTGGGTTTTAAGTTTAGATTCGCTTGGGAACCGTTTGATCTTGTATAGATCAGAGTGTTGGTTTGTTTGAGGATTGTTAACTCTCATTTGTGTTGCTAGGTGAAGGGTTGAAAGGATGGATATGGGTGATTTTGAGTAAAAGTTGTATAGAGTGGGTTTATAGGTTTTGGGATGCAAACTGTTAGAAATTGTGTGTTGGCTTATTCTTATGAATGTATCTTTTCTTTTTAAAAGTCCTCATCCTCAAGCTTAATTGATGAAGAACTCAAGATAGCATGCTCTCAAGCTCAACATAATGTTCAAAGCATCTTAAGCATCTTGAATCCTCAAGTTTAGGATGGTAAGTGACTTAGAGACTTAGTTTTTACCCCATAAGTGACTAAATTTGATTTTGTATATTTCAAAGCCAAGATAGAAGGTGTTTAAACCTTAATTTTATGAAGTCTAAGTGCATAGCTCGATCCAAGAAGCCTATGAGCTCGATCCAAGAAGCCTATGGCTCGATCCAATAGGGTTGCAGAAGTTACTGTCCAACTGCAAGCAACCTGGATCGATCCAAGGCTGAGCTGGATCGATCTAAGGCGGCTGCAACTGCAGCTATTGCAATTTGTGACTTGCAACACCCTGGATCGATCCACGTACTTTCTATATCAACCCAACTCGAGTAAATTTGTTTTAAAATCTTTTTACTCCACTTGTCACCTAGATACTCTCTTGTACTTGCATGCTGAAGTCACATGCATACTTATGCCTATATATAGTGTACTTTCAGCCTATTAGGGTAAAGAGAATGACCTAATTCTAGAGAGAAACTTCCCTTCTTCCTTTTAGATCTAGTTTGGTACTTTGTGTACAATTACTCCATTTCCATGGAGATTTGAACTTGTGATCTCTAATCCCTCCATAGATTAGAGCTTCATAGGTTGTAGGAAGTCACATACCTCACTTTGAGTATGATCCAATGAAGATTGGACTGTGATCTTGTGGATTCAAGATTGGCTTGGTGGACTCCAAGTGAAGCTGTGGAGATCGGCGATTTCTTGATTGGATGGGTACCTTGATGGAGTGATTGTGCACTCGATTGCTATGGAGGATTGACAAGAGGTTGGAATTAAGCTTGGGGATAGGGCTGGTATAATTTCTTACTCCTTGTAATTCTTCATTTCCATAGTGATGGCTTGACTTCTCCCGTGGTTTTTTCCAATTGGGTTTTCCACGTATATCTTGTCTTATGGATATTATTCTATTTATATGTATTGAATAGATTATCAAAAAGGATGGGATAATAGTTGCGTTCATAGATCCATCTTGATAATCTCATGGTTATTTGTTTTGTGATATTATGCATATCATGTGTTTGATGTGTGGTCAATGAGATTTAGGAAATTCCGCATTTAGTCTTTCATACTAGATTAGACTTTTCACAAATCATGGTTGATCTCACAATTGAACCGTCTGATTTGTATGTTTTTGGTAGATTTAGTCTTTTGGGGGTTGATTTATAGTGTAGCTAATGTCTGGAGCTGAGTCTTTAATGTTTGATTGGTGTTTGGTGAGTTTTGGTGGGGTTTGGCATTATTCACAGTCGAAAGAGTGCGCCCCGAGTGATATCCATCGATAAATAGGGAGGCTTCTATTGATAGACATTTGTTTCTAGTTAGGAGAAGTGAGCTCCATCGATAGAACTTCTATCGATATTGGCTATGTTGATAGACCTATCGATAGAAGACCCATCTTTCCCTTTTTTGCCTTCCAACTTCTGTTGGTCATAACTTTCTCATCCAGTGTCCGTTTTGAGTGATCTTTATATTCCCGGAAAGCTTGTGAAGTCAAGTTTTTTAATATAGTAGTTTTGTGGTCAGATTCTTTGTGGAGAGAGAAATCTTTCGAAAATATCAAATTTTCCCTTTATCTCCTAAACTGCTTGACTTTTGGCCATGAAATTCTGTATATAGCATCTAAACATGCTTAGGAATATGTCTTGCGAGTCTTTAAGGCTTTTGGTTTAACAGTCTTGGGAATTTTGGTCTAAAAGGTCAGCTATGAACCATTTGAGGGAGAGAGTTGTTTTTATTTTTGGATTTTAGACCCGTTGTGATTTCTTTTTATTTTCCTTTTTACATTATTGCTTTCCTCATATTTGGAGTCCTTGGAAGGACCATTGCATATGGGTGCATCTTGCATTGCATTTGAGAAGGCTTGTGGAGCCATAAGGGTTGGGAACACCATTGTATTTGAGGTAGGGATATGTAACATTTTACTATTGATGATGATATATGTTTTATAAAATGTTTTATGAACTCCATTGCTTAATGATTTAATAAATGAATGAATACATAGAATATACCTATTTATGAACTGCATAATTGTGTGGTATGTTTATAAAGTGAAAACCAACTCATATTATTGAAAAGTTTTAAAAAACACGCTTATATTTCATGACAGGCTGTTTTGATATTGGGTTTGATGTGTCTATAAACTAAGGAACGAGCTTTTTCTATTATTTTGTTATGGAAACATTAAAAAAGGCATATCGGGACACTGTTTATACAAATATATTTGAGATATTGATTTTATACCCGTATGCCTTATTTTCTTAACTGATTTATGAATTGAAAAAGACTGCTGAATGTTTTGATAAGTTGTTCCCTTGGTTTTTGGAAGGAACTAAAGGTTTGGGGAATGGAAATGGTTTTCATGAATTGTGACTCAGAAATGTTTTGTCTTTGGAAATATTCATGCCTTGTAAATGGTTTCAAATGGTTATATGGATATGGTTTTGGGCTCGACTTATATCACAGGGAGGTTTATAAGGGCCTATGATCATGGGTGGAGCCTTTGGCAAACCCGAAGTTTATAGCCCGTTTAGCTTGGCAGTTAACAACGCAAGGTAACTGGCCGGTACCCTCAGGAGGAAGGACCCCTTAGTGGTCATTTCATTATTGGTTTTGTTGTTCTATGGGCTTGTTAGCCCGAAACTAGCAACCTGTAATACGCTCGTGAGCCTGATGATGATAGATATGCGATGGACATACGAGATATGTGAAGCATATGCTATCTTTATGATTATGATGAGATATATGAGCTGGATATGACATGGTTATGAAATAGATACGATGATTTTGCTTTTTCACTGAAAGACCACACAAGCTTTACAACTGATTTATATACTGTTTTATGAACTTTGAGATATTTGGAACTGCTATTATATAAAATATTCCATGTATCTTAAATGTTATTGTTGATGAGTAGAGGTTACAATATTCCTACTGTGTGATTCGAGGCTCACCACTGCTTCTCACGCAGTAGATTACAAGTCGACTCTGGGTTACATGTGTGGCTAGGCATAGCGCCATCGTGTTGGGACTGCTGACTTGCAACTTGGTAGACTCTACATCAGCATTTGTTTATTTATATGTATTATAACATTGTTTATACATGAGCTCTTTACTGTTTATTGCCCAGCCTACCTGTCAGGGATGTCGGCATTATTAATTTGATTTATTATTTATGTATCTGACACATTGGTACATAATGCATGTACATAACATTTCATTTTGTTATAAATATATTTATTTGGCTCTCATGTGGAAATATGAATTAGTAGTACAGGTTGCACCTCCATTTTGACACGTGTCAAACTACCCGAGAGAGTCGATACAATTGTCAGGTAGGGCATTACACCTTTTTTGCAAGAGTAATAGTATCAATTTAAGATTATAAGCAACTTTATCAGATGATATCCAAACACACAGTAAAAGCACTTTAAGTGAGAACAACACTATTAAAATACAATTTCCAAACACAACTGATTTCTACTACTACTTAAATAGACTTATGCTTTTGAAGCAAAAGCTTCAAAAGCATAGTTGAAAAAGTAAAAGTAAACATAGGGGTAAAAATAATTGGTAAGAGGAACATGACCTAAATATAATATTATATATATATAGTCCCGATCTAGTCAACATATGCTTATATATTTTATGTAAGCATGAAGTTAATAGATAATTGTGGGATACATATTTTGAAAAACTGACCGTTGGATTAGATATTCTTCTTATGGATGTCATGCATGCCAAAAATACGGTTATCCAATGTAAATATCTCAAAATATAGACGGGAAAAACTGTGACCGCCGAAAATTATCATAGTTTTTCTCGGTGACATTTCTGAGAACTGACCATTATTGGATCACTGTGATTTTTGGCATGCATAACATACATAAGAATAGTATCTAATCCAACGGTCAGTTTTTCAAAACATGTATCCCACAGTTATCTGCTAGCTTCATGCTTACATAGACTTATGTAAGCATATGCTAACTTGATCATTTTTGTATACATATATATAATATTTTCAATAATGTAACTTATTCTCCGCTTGACTTCAAAGAGATTTATTCATTGATTTAAGCAAAAATAAGAGCAAATAGCCTCATAAAATATCTCCACCTTTCCATACTATGGCCTTGTAAGAGAGTGAATTATAAGATAGTCCACTTTGTGCTTTAAACGCCCATTCATATTAGACCTCAATACCTTTCCTTCTTCACTCTGCATCACCATCTTCATTGCCCTCTCGATTTGCTCCCACCCTCACTCCTTCCATCAAGAACCATGGACCCAAAAGTCACTCCAATTTCCTTAGTAAGCATCATAACTTTCATTCTTTGGCCCATATAAAGCAGCCAAGCAATCATTAGCATGCCATGAACAATGCCTTTATAACAATGAGTTCCACCCACAGTGAAATAAAAACCTTCTGGTTGATTGGTTGCGAAGCATCGCCACTTGGGGTCCACGATGACATTGCCAATCCCACTTCCTAAGTCCTAATTGAGAGGGCCAATGATAGAAAAAGAGCATAGAACGGAGGAGGTATGATCAAGAGATGAGAGTTGGAGAGCAAAGAGAGAGTGTGTTTGACTAAGAGAAGGAAAGAGAGCACTTAAAGGTTATAATCTATAGGAAAAAGCAGAGAGAGAGAGAGAGAGAGAGAATCCTGACAGATAAAGAGGGAGGTAGATAGATATATTCACCCCCTCTACTATTTGAGTTTATTATTTTTCATTACTGCACATAGTGAGGATATTGAGGTCATTTAATCACCAACTTAACCGCTAACATTAACGAAAGGGAGGTCGTTGAAAATAAAATGAAAACTTAGGGGAGATGCATTTTTTTTTTTTTTTTCAAAAAGTGATGGGCAGTACATGCCAAACCTCAAGAGAGGTGTTAGTATTGTTGTCATATTTTATGCGTTGGCAAATTTCAATGTGAAGATGTGAAGATTATTGTCATACAAGTTGAAGATGTGAAGAACTGAAGATTTGATGATCTACATATTGTCTCACACAATTTAGGTTGGTAAGTGGACTTAGAGACCTAGTTGACACCATAATCACATTAGCTGGTTAGTCTCATAAAATGGACCCTACAATATCTTGGACTCGTGACATATTAAAAATTGGGGTTTTTAAATGATTTTGAACTAATTTTGAAAATGTCTTTTTTCCCAAAATCCTATACCTTCATTCGAATCGTGCAGTGAACAGTAAATACCCCTGAGCGTTATATATGCTCACGAGATTTTGATCATTTGACCAAAGCACTGGTTGTTTGATTAACTCACTGGTTGAGACTATTCTTTGTGTCTCAAGAAGAGAGTCGATTGATCAACATAATAAACCATTCAATCAATGGGCAAAATTTCGTACCGATACTGTTTTTTATTCTAATATTCCGTGATTTAATCAAAAGATCTACTTTCTTATAGTTTATAGTCAAAATTCAATGCCACATAAAGATATGGGTGTCAGCCAAGTGGACGAATGGGAACTTGCCAATTGGATAGGCGACCCACGTGCTGGGAACAATAAAAACCCAGTAGGCTATGGCACAAGTGCAGATATACTAAAGACTTAAAGAAATAGGGCCTTAGGATCATGGGGGTTGTGTCGATCGACCTACAGCCTCCTGGTAAACCTAGGGATAGAAGCTCCACATTGGTAGACGTGGGGGTGGCTCCTCATTGGTAGACCTGTATGTAGGTGAGTAGGTCGCACCCCAAAATCGCCCCCTAGACCTAGGGAGGTTCATATGCCTCCTCCCATGTTGGTAGACCTGCAAATAGGACTACAATGCTGCCAGGGAATTCGGAATCACAAATTTGCTTTAAGGATTGGGATCGTATGGCACAAAGAACTCGAGAAAAAAGCTCAAAAGACTATAATTTGGCTGCTCAATTTGCTAATATGGACGGTTAAGGAAAAGCAAACATTAGTTTAAAGTTTCAATTTCGTAATTTTCTTATTTTTTCAATCATAAGATCGAGTAATGCAAATGATTGATGGTTAAGTAGGTGCCAACCAAGTTGGGATGTACTCAACTATAGTGATGTAAATATCACCTACCAAACTTGTACTCAATTGACTTATTAATTAATAAGAGTTATTCATTACTATAATTATGCCCTTTCTTACATTGATTAAGGTTTAGTAATGACTTTATCTATTAAAAGCTTACCTAAAGTTGACTTTATCTATTAAAAGCTTACCTAAAGTTGTTGTTAGCCCCAAACCCCCAAAGTTACAAATTTTATACTCTATTTAAAAGCCTTCATTAACAAAAAAATTTGGAAAACAAAAAGACAAAAACAAAAACAAAAAATGAGGTAAAAGAAAGGTAAAAAAGTTGAAATCCAACCGACCGGTCCAATTCACTAGGTCAGTCCGGTCCATTAGCACGACCCAGTTCGGTCCGGTATCATATTGGACTGGTTTAGGCCAAGGGTTTTAAATAATTGGGCAGGCCCAATCTAGTCTGATAGCTTAGCAGGCCTAACCTAGCCCGGTCCATTAACCCGGTAGACCTGACAAATTCGGATGCCGACCGGACACATTGTTTGACAGCACACAAAAAATAGAGAAGAATAGTTGTATTGTGCTGCTACGAAATATATTTAGAGTTCTCTTATTTTGAAAGGGAAACTTCTAAGTTTATAAGCTGATACAAGATCACCTCTCTCATAACCATATACCCTACACTCATACTAGGGTTATTGGTGTGAGGACAAAGCTTTGTGGGGATTATATCTCGGTAATCTACCGACTCGAGGAGGTTCAAGTTCTGCTTGGTCCTGTTAAGGGGGTCGCAGACTTACTTAAAGAAATTCAAGTGTGGCTATAAATCGGAGACATGGAGCATTACACAGAATAAGTCTTTGGGGAGAGCATCGAGTGGAGTAAGTCTTGGTCACACATTAGCTGGTAAAGTCTTGTATTTGTCTTCTTCCATAGTGGACTGTTTTCTCTGGACGAGGTCACGTAATTTTCACAATAGGGGTTCCACGTTAAAAAATTCCTATGTTACATGTAACTATTTTTAATTGTAAAAATATATTATGCGAACTCTTCACTGATCACATTTTGATATGAATTCGATTATATTGCATAACTAAACATTGAGGTTGAGTTAGGTTGGTATATTTTCCATCACATGAATATTTATTTAGGAAATTAAATTGATTTTCTTTGAGTTCATGTTATTAATAAGTTGCCTTGGATTAATATTTTTAATTGACCCATTCAAACCCTCTCCAAGTCATATTGCAAAGCCATACCAATAGAGTTAATTTAAACATTGTTCTTTGTAATTTTTCCTAATAATAATAATAAATTCAACATCAACAACAACAACAACAATAAATTTGATAATAGTGAAAAAATAGAAGAACATTCAATGGATTTGGATGTACACACTAACAACAATAACAATAACAATTATTTCATAATAGTCATAAAATAGAAGAAGATTCAAAGGATTTGGATGTACACACTTTGCAATCAATTGGAGTCAACCAAGAAAAGAAAAAATTAAAATTTATAAATAAGAATGTTGACGGGGAAAATGTCTTCTATAAATTTTCTTCATGAATTACTGTAAAACATGAATCAAAACAAAAGAAGTGCAACACATACTTAACACGGACAACTATTAAGACTCACAACCCACTATTTGATGGTTCACAATGTAATTGCTAAGGTCAATTTGCATTCCAATCAAATGGCATGACAATATATAACATGCATAATTTTTCAAAAGAACAAAAAACATCACTTTCTGACATACCAAAAAGATTCCAAATGGTTCAACCTTTGTTTTTGAATTAAAAAATCAATTAAAATCTGTATTTAATTTCAAAAGCAACTATTAAATTTGCAAGTAGATTTTACAGGTTGCAAATATCAGAAAATAACAAACAACTTTTGCTTTCAAGGGTCATTTTTTGTTTATCAAATATGTGACCCCAGCAAATTCCAAGTGCAAAACATGCTAATGACTGTTTTTTGACAATGTGGGGACCAGTAAGCATCATCCATAATACTCTTGTTTAGTACATTATCCTTATTGAATTTAAACTCATATAAAACACATTAATGGGAATTTTATAATATGCAATCTACTTACAGGATGGTATATCGTCTAATCATCTCAATTGCAGATGGTTCTTTTGCTTGGCAATGGAAGAAATTGTTGTGGTATATGTTCACAGTGGAAATGCCAGATGTATACCAGCAGTCATAAGTTTCATTCACCTAAGAAGAACAGACAAGAATAAAGAATACCATAAAGATAATCAAGGACTTCCAAAAACAGAAGAACGAATAATTTAATCACAAGTATGTCATATACCATAGTTAATTGTATAAAATAAATAAAAATAAAACCTACTTAGAGAGATATTTAAAGATGAAAGATTGAACAATCACAGCTGTTCACATCTTTACCACATCATGTGGGGGGAGACTAAAAGCTTTGTAACACCTACCTTGAACTTATTTTTGGTTAACCATGCAACACCAAAATTAGGCCTGCAATCAAGGGGAAGGGCTTCATTTGGAGCCTCTGCCAATGCAAGTTGCATCTGACCCGAAGAATGGTCTTTGTATTCAACCTGAGCTTGTGAAAAAAAGAGGATTTAAATTAAAATAAAGAAAGAGAACATTCACTGGCTTAATCCCCTTAGCTGTGGCAAATGCATTACTTGAAAAGACAAACTGAATGATAAATATATAAAAATAATAATAATTAATAAATAAAAAGAAGAAGAAAGAAAAGGACATCAAGCTATGTATGAATTGACACACACAAAAATAAATAAATAAAAGCATATCTGGAAGCATATTTATCTACAATTTTCATGCATCAGCTATAAATTATAGACATTAGTGCTCCCTCAGTACAATAATGAATTTAGTTAGAACTCGCAAAAAAAATACAGAGAATTTTATTTTAATAAACCTCAGTTTCAATAGCCTTCTAAAGAAACTCTGTATATCTCAGAACTAATATAAAATGCAAAATGATGCCAATATATATATATATATATATATATATATATATATATATACAATCATTCTATTATGAGGCCCACCTTACGCAAGGTTGCGTAAGGTCCCCTCCATATGGCCAATTTTATATTAC
This sequence comes from Hamamelis virginiana, assembly GCA_017140935.1. Classification (NCBI taxonomy): domain Eukaryota; kingdom Viridiplantae; phylum Streptophyta; class Magnoliopsida; order Saxifragales; family Hamamelidaceae; genus Hamamelis; species Hamamelis virginiana. Next base: position 2,374,072 of record JAESVK010000669.1, on the reverse strand, counting down.
AGTTCGTAAAACTGACCGTTGGATTAGATGTCCCACCTCTGTATGTCATGCCTGCAAAAAATCACAGTGATCTGACGGTTGGTTTTTGAAATATGTCATTATGAAAATATGTAACTTATTTGTTCTTCAAAATATCACCATTTTTTTAACGGCAGTTATTTCAAAAACCAACCGTCAGATCACTGTGATTTTTTGCAGGCATGACATACAGAGTTAGGGCATCTAATCCAACGGTCAGTTTTATGAACTGTGATCTAAAATTATCCATATGGAGCCGACCTTACGCAACTTTGCGTAAGGCCGGCCTTATATTATCATGTGTATATATGTATATATATATATATATATATATATATATATATTGTGTGTGTGTGTGTGTGTGTGTGTGTGTGAGAGAGAGAGAGAGAGAGAGAGAGATGAAGAGAATTCACCTTGCCATGTACATAATTTGCCTTGATGTACAAACTACTCAAGTTTTAGCGAAAGCTTGGCAGGGCATCAGATTAGAGTCAAACTATCAACACTCAAATATTATTATAATGATAGCCGTACTAGTAGTTTAAGCATAAAGTCACTTGGGTGAACAAAATGGTGCTAAAAAAACAAGAAGATGGTACCAAGTAATCTACCATCAAAAAGTACGTCTCAAATCTCATCAACCACCCACTTACAAGCTGAGTGAGAATGAAATGACTGGTTTAACACAATGGCCACAGAAAAACACCTTTTTATTTAACCAATTTTGAAAAGCAGTCTCCTAGAATAGCGACAGCGAGCATAGAAATAAGCATTAAATTACTTCTATGAGGGTGTGAAATCTTGAGTTTTCCGCCTAGGAAGTTGATTGAGGGCCATTAATGACTTCCAAATGAACCTGGGATATTGGAGAAGGCCCCAATACAAATCATTGCATGGAACAAGGCTTATCAAAGTGACAGTTGTCAACAAAGTGTCACCTAGCCAAAAATTGATAAAAAAAAAAAAATTAGGGAAAAAAAAGGATTGAAAATTTGGGGTTTCAATGCTATAACTTCTATGCGTCTACTTCTGAAAAGTGGTCAAATAAAAATTTCCCATTTCGAAAAAGGATTTGAGAATATGGGATAAGGTTCCCAAATGTCCCCACTGAAATAACCAAAATGTTTCCGTCTTTTTCAGAACCGAAACAAAATGGTTACTTAATTTTTTAATACATGGTTCCAATTCAAATTTATCAAGTTTGAGTGTTTCAAGTGTGACTCTTTGAAGCCTTTGAAAATTGAAACTACTGTAAGCATCAAATCTCAAAAAATAAAAAAATAAAACGATAAAACAATAAAATTTATTTTTTTATTGTTTTAAAATCTCAGGGATAAAACAATAAATTTTTCTCTGTAGTTTTGCCGCATACTATCAATCTCAAAATGATCTATCAGTCTCATTGGTTGATCCATATTGTCACAGCTGTATAATTTTTACATTGAATGAGGAACCAAAAGAAGAAGGGGGAGAACAGTACATTACAACCCATTTCCTGAGGTGTACATTAAAACCCGTTACGCTGGTTGTAAGTTGTAACAGCATTGTCATCTTTAAAAGTATTTACCAATATTCTATATCCCATTTCCTGAAGCATAACTAAAAAGAGTATATGCATAAAAAGGTGAACTAAGAAACCAAAAGAAGAAGGGGGAAAACAAGTACACTACAACCAGCATTACCAAGATAACCAAAAAATAAGGGCTACAGCCATTGCAAGTAAAGCAACATATACTTCTAACAACTTTTAACTAATATCAAAAACCAAATACAGCATGCTAAATGCGCATGTACAGCTGCCCAGACGTCTCTCTTTGTGAAGGTTTCTTAATATGCTTAAGAGATTTTGGATTAGTGAGTTTCAAATTTTAACTATCTTCTTTTATCAGGAACGCTAGCATCAGGTGCACCTGATGCACCTGATGGAAGATGCATCCCTGCTTCTCTAATTATAAGATATGTTATTAAGTCACTCAAACTGAATACATAATCAAACAAACTAGAAGGACATAAAAACACCACCTTTGAAATTATGAGAAAGAACCTAAAAAAATATCCAAGAAATGTAGCACCAACAATATATCACACAATCAACCCATAATACAATCATATCAACATATCTTGTTCAATTCTTTTAAAATTGCATGCATGACCACAAGAGAACACATTTTTCAAAGCCTTAACACCATATAACTACTCTCCTAAGCATCATTAGAGGAAAACCAAAACTCATCAAAAGAGAGGCCCAAATTACACAAGGAAACTAACAATGGAGCAAAACAATGAACACCATTTTCACTATTTGACTTATGAAGAGTTGTTATCCTATAAGATTAATCCTAGTCTAGAAGACAAGTGTATAAGGTCAATTACAGAGAAAAAAAATATTCAAACTTATTGAGAGTTGTGGGGACAAAGGGCTCAGAGTTCAGATAATTTTGAAGGCTATATTTTGGAATTTGTGGAATGAGCCCAAAATTTGAATTCATGAAAGGCTATGGAGTAAATGAACATTTGAGCTAAATCCAAGAGAACTTTGGGTGGCTATGTTTCCATTCCTCAATCTTCATACCATCCAAGCTATGGATATCTAAGGCCAGCTCCCATCATATCTAGGAATGTCAATGGGACGGGTTAAAAGGGTAACCCACCTCGCCCCGTCCCTATTGGGAAGGGTTTGGGAAATAGATTTGAAAACCCTATAGGGTTTGGAAAAAAATTAAAAACCCTATACGGTTTGGGACAGGAATGGGATATGGCCTCTCCGCCCCGCCCCGAATATCTATGTACATATAATTATACTAAAATCTTTTATGTTTATTCACAATATTTAGTGTTTTAAGATTTTCATTCTTTCTATTTTTTTCTGTTCTTTTCACCCAGTTAGTGTGTATAAATATATATTTCAACTACAAAATCTTATAATCCAATATTGAAATCAAATTTGTTGATATTATTGTTAGGGTTTTTATTCATGGGACAGGATTGGGAAAGCAAAAACCCGCCCCACCCCATTGACATCCCTAATCACATCGGCAGGTATTCTTCTCCGGCTATTTGGATATTTACTTTCAGGTTTTCCGGAGCTCTAAAAGGGTTGTTGTGGTGTTATGGAGATGTATAGTTTTAGCTATTTTTTGGATGATTCAGTTAGAAAGGAATACTCGTACTTTTTATGATAAAAATGATTCTTTTGATGGTTTATGGGATAGAGCTTATTCTTTAAGTTCTTTTTGGGCTTCCATCTCTAAGAAGTTTTCCTTTGTTTGTCATATTGAGAAATTGGACGGGAGTGTGTGTTTAAGGCTTTATTTTTCTTTTGTGTTTGGGCTGGTTGTTGTAAATGTTTTTATTTCTTAATTGCTTATCAAATATATATATATATATATATATGAGTCCTTTTCTTATGAGGGCATCCTGATTTGGCTTTTTAGCCAATGTAGGATGGATATTTTGAAAAACTGACCATTGGATTGAATATTCTTCCTATGTATGACATGCATGCCAAAAATCACAGGGATCTAACAGTCAATTTCTAAAATGCTGACGGTGAAAAACTATGACAGTATCTAACAGTCACAATCTTTCACAATCCTTGTATTTTAGAAACCGACTATCAGATTACTCTGTTTTCTGTATGCATGACATACATTGGAAGAATATCTAATCGAACGGCCGGTTTTGCAAAATTCACATCTTACATTAACTAAAAAGACAAGTTCTCAAATAAGGAAGTCCTCATAAGAAAATTACTCATAATATATATTGTCGGCAGGTAGCTTATAAAAGAACATCTCATGGGTTTTGAGAGATAACTAAAGCAGATGCCATTTGTTGTATCGTTTTTTCTAAATGCCTTTCCCATGGAACTATGGAAGTTTGGCAGTGCTCTTAAAAGCACTTACTCCAAATTATAGAGCATGGGGCTGGAGAAGCTATAATTGAAAGCAGAAAAGGCATATGTCTATGTTAAACAAAAACTCCTCTTGTTCTCATGGGTAAGAGGTGTTTAAAGTTTAGCTTCAAGAACTTTCGATATTAGGTGAGATTTCCCCTCCAAAACTGTAATTATGAAACTTCAACAAGGAAACTTCGGACTTGCAGCTTTATTTTGATAAAACCATGAATCTATTGTTATACAATTGTGTACTTACTCGAGAGAGTTTCTATAACTTTAGATATTCAATTTCATCTCGTCAAGTATGTATAGTAGAACTCACACAGCTTGGCCTAAAAAGTGCATGCAGCTTGTTTGCCCAATCATTCAAACATGTTTACCATAAAATTAATCTTACCACATAAGATCAAGCATGAGGTTGTTTTATCTCTACGGAGCAAGAGTCAACTTTACCATCAAAAGAATATCCAGAGGATGCCTCAAATTCATCAAAGCTTCTCATAGCAGCACATACACAAAAGAATACATCCATTCAATTAAAAATAACACTTCCAAATGTCTTTACTATAGGCCAGAAGATTCCATTATTACCACTTGCAATATTAAACTTAAAAACAGTTCATAACAGAAAGTTAAAGCTCCACAGAAGCTGAAAGTAAGTCCACAAAGCACCATACAACCACAACTAGCAATCAATGGCCAACTCCAACTCCAACTCCAACTCCAACTCCAAAAAAAGATAACTTGGGCCAATAAAGCACAAATACCAGTCTCCACAGCTTCAATACTCCGTCAAAAAGAATATAGGAAGAACCAAATGAGAACCAGCATTACAACTCAGTGATGAGAACAAGTGCTGTATGTAACAGTAGCATATCATGTATAAGAAAGGTGAAAAATTGTACTCCACACCCCATTCAGAAACTAGACTCAAAACAAATCTAGTGGCCTTCAATCCTAGCCATCTGACCTATAGAGGCCCATTTTCCATCATTTACCCACATCACAAGGAGCAAAGATTTTGAAAGCTTCACTGCAAGTCAAACTTGGAAATCTTTGGATACTTGTCAATCAAGCTCTAAACAGAACAATACCACACAAATCACCAGCACCTAGAGTAAGTTCTAAACCTCCAATTCTTTCTATTGTTGATTACATAAGTCATGCAATGCTAACATCAGCAATGCATCTACTGAGATCAGCAATTGATGTCAGAGATGAAGGGGGCATCTCCTAATCAATTGCGCACCTTCTACTGCTTGAGATAAGCTGGAATTTAGAGGAAAGATGATCTATAAATTATTCAATCAAAATCTGATAGTGGAATTTAATGTTTATACCAGATAGAAAGGAAAAAAATGGAAGAGAACAGTGAATACTTGGACTGGATCCAAGTGCTCCAGTACCATATCACACCATAAAGGTCAATTTAAAAGAGAGGAAAATTAAAAAAAGCAAAAGAGAAGATGAAATCAATAATACAAAATAGCGAGCCAGAAACAGTTAACCCCGTTAATTTATGCACTGTTCAGTTTAGCTTACCATAATGCTTTTACATTACCATAAAACTAGGCAACTAGCCTACATGCACACACGATGCCTGTGCAACGCGATGCTGTTTAAAATTTAAAAATAATAATAATAATTATTATAATTATTATTATTATTCAATACTTCTTGCACATCAAGAACTTCTATTATTCTACAATAATTATATAAATTATAATTTTTTTTTATTGAAATAAAATTGCAATTAATTTTAGATATGTAAGGGGAAAAAAAAGACAAATTTGGATAGATAAAAATCATTTGTGTGAAGAAGAAGATGCTGTGAAAGTAAAAAAAAAAAAAAAAGGGAATGATCAGCCAAATACATGCATAAGTCATGATAAAGATGAATGGCCTCATCAAGTGTGCAACACAATGCCCTGTACGAATCAATTTTTAATAATTATTTTCTATCATTTGAATTGGTGGTTCAATAATGTTATGTAAATACCATGAGATTGATTATTTTTGTACCACCTCTCCAATTTTGAAACCATTTGGTCCAATAATAAAAATCCATACAACAACGTACTATATTCCATATTCCTCTAATATTTCTATCTCCAATTCACTAATAACAAACATTTTAGATTTATAATTTTATATTTAGTTTTTTTCGTGGATAAGAGAACATGAAATGAATATACCTTTAACAAAGTTATAAAACAATTCTATTATATGTATCTACAATCTAACGACAATAATTTGTAATTCAAAATCTTAAAGTAATTTTAAATTATAATTTACAAAACATTTTTTATGTTCTTATACTTTTTTTTTCTTTTGGTGATAATTAATAATGTCCATATCTTGAATTTTGAAATGAAAACCTCATCTAAAGTTAGTATTAAAATCACATTGATGCTAACACATCTATAACACTAACACTCCACACATACTCGAATATTACTACCGTATATCAACTTACTTTTAGGCAAATGATATTAGCGCTCCACCGAGCGCCAACCTCCACACTAACAATTATAAGGGTAAATTTCCAACTTTGCCCTCAAATCAAAATCCTACTAATTTTTATATATTCCGTACTTTTGTAAAATCAACTGTAAAATGAATTTTGAAAAATCGACCGTTGGATAAAATACTCATTTTATGAAAGTCATGTCTGCCAAAAATTACGGTGATCCAATGGTCGGTTTTCAAAAAATCTAACGCAAAATTGTGACATTTCGAAGAAAAAAAAACCACAGTTTTTCATTGTATTTTTGTCAAAAAAACGACGATTGGATCATCGTGATTTTTGGCAAACATGATGTTCATAAGAGGCGTGTCTAATCCAACAGTCAGTTTCTCAAAATATGATCTACAACTGGCGTTATGAAAAACTGCGTTTTTTTGTTCTTTGAAATATCACAATATCACAATTTTACGGTCAGATTTTTCGAAAACCGACCATTGGATTACCATGATTTTTGGCAAACATGACATTCATAAGATGAGTATTTTATCCAACGATCGATTTTTTGAGATTCACTCTGCAACTGATTCTACGGAAGTACAGAATATATAAAAATTAGTGGGATTTTGATATAAGGGCAAAATTGAAAATTTGCCCTCATAATTGTTAGCATGGAGCACGGTTGGTGCTACGTGATATCATTAGCCTACTTTTATTATGAAACTCTATTATACTTATCTATCTAACTCACTAATAAGTAATAACAATCATTTGAGAGTTATAATTTTAATTTTTTTCATTAACCATTATTTTATAATTTTTTTCATGGTAGATAGTAATGCTTACAGAAAATATGAGTGGAAAACATTATTTGAGTTTACTATAGATCAACTTATTAGTTATAAAACAATCCTACTATTTTTTTTTTCCAACTTTCTAATAATATCCATTTTAATTTCTAAATTTGAATCTAATTATTTTATATTTCAAGCTAAACATAAAGCATAAAATTTGAAAACATTTAACTAACACCGAAATTTCAAAAAAAAAAATTGTAATTCAACTAATTGAACCAAATTGTAACATGATTATATATTCGGCAGTTCTTTTTCTTTGCATGAAATTGAACCAATTTGTGAAGATGGGAAATGCATTAAGGATACGTTGCGTAGTGTGTAGTTGTTTACTGACCCTAGAACTCTTAATGGAGTTGCTGATGCAATGTCAAACTTTGCTTTATTGGCTATGTTGTAGTTGGAAGGATAGACCTCCGGATTGGCTAATTCCCCAGTTAGCAAGGGAGTCTAGCTATAATACACTTTCAAAGTTTTGAATAAAACTTCATCTTTAAAAGAAAAAACTAACACATAAATCCTAGAAAAAGTAATGAGGAAAAACGTAACACACACAAAAAAAGTCTATAAAATAAACTCTAAAAATTCAATTAAAATAGTAAATTCAAAATTTTAAAAAAGAAAAAAAAGTCAACTACCAACCCCCAGTTAATTGACGACATATATGATAGGAATAAAAAACACATTATATATATATTAAAATTTTAAATTCAAATATCATAAGTAATAAAATTTGGTTATTTGATATAATATTCTAGAAATAAATAATTTAATCTAAGAGATTAATATCCATATCTTATACAGAACTAATGATCAAATCTTATCCAAATTATGGTAGAATAAAACACAAATAGAATCATAAAGTAATAAAATCAGAAAATTACATAATCAAAAAAGAAATTTACTTCATTTTCATTTTATTTCTATGATAGTTTGAAATATAAAATAGTTAGATTCAAATTTAGAAATTAAAATGGATATTATTGGAGAGTTGGAGAGAAAAATATTGTAGGATTGTTTTATAACTAATAAGTTGATCTTTATGGTAAAGTCAAATAATTTTCATATATATATATATATTAACATACAGTCCCGATTAAAGAGAAAATCAACACTGCGGAATGTAAGTTATACCAATTACATATGTGCAAATAGTGGACATAAATATCAAAATGAAAATAATAGACATAAAATATGATAATTAATTTTTAAAAATTTGTCTTTTAACAGATTTTTTAATGAATCCTAAGCACTCGCAACAGCGAGGTCAAGAAGCACTAATGTTCATGGTATACTTTTAAGCATGGTTTTAATTATCGGGTAACGGACATGTAACGGTAACGGTAAAGGTGTAACGGGTATCGGGTGATAGGGACGTGAATTTTTTTTTTTATTTTGCACACCAACCCCCAAAAGCAGTAAAACACATGTATTTTACCTTGAACTAATATAAATTAATATTTTCAAAGAGTTCTAGTGCATTTATCTTCCTACAATACTTTTTGATTTTATTTAAACTAATTTTAATTAAAATTTAAAATTGATATTGATTTTCATTTCATACAAAATGAAAATAAGTTATATATGTTGCCATTTTAGTTGCATTTTATTTGAAATATTTAAAACTTTTTTTAAAATTTTATTATAATTTTAACAAAAATTTAAATATTTTCTAATATTTTACTAAAATTCTTAAATGTTTTCAGATATTTTACTAAAATTTTTAAATGTTTTATGAAATTTTATTAAATTTTTTAATTATTTTATAAAATTATTTTCGTTGATTTTTTATGTTTTTAATTTTTACTGATTTAAATATTTATATTAAAAAATATTTATAACTACATTTGCAGTTTTTTTTTTTAAAAAAAAAAAATTATTATAATTTTAAAACATTTTTTATGTTTTCAGATTTTTTACTAAAATTTTTAAAAGTTTTTTAATTTTTAAAATTAATTTATGAAATGTTTTCAATCTTTTCAATGTTTTTATGTTTTACTTTTTTTTCTGATTTATATATTTATAGAAAAATTACTATTACTATAAAGTAATATAAATTAATAGATTGTTTTATAAATTATTAAAAAAAATAATTGATATTTTCTTTAAAAAATATAGTGAAGAAAACCTTTATTTATTAAAAAAATATATATTAAGCTTCAAGTATTCAATTTGACTTTATGTTGACTAGGCTAATATAAAAAAACCCATTTATATATCCTTCCAGACTCTGCCAAACCTCTGGACTCGACAAAATGCTAGGTGTATATATATATATATATATATATATATATATATATATATATAT
>JAESVK010000669.1:2332122-2364430 GCA_017140935.1 Hamamelis virginiana | reverse complement strand
ATATATATATACACACACATAAATTCGTGTTTGGAGAGAAACTCACCGACAACCACCACCGGCGAAGCCCCATCTGGTCGGCGGCAATGTAGACTACAGTGAGCTCCTACCAGCGATATCGACGCAGGTCTGACCCTCTCCAGTCGCCTTCTCTCCTTTTTCGCTTCTGATTTCTTCTTCTCTCTTCTAATTTCTTCTTATAATCTTCTCAATTTACCTTTTTTTTTTTTTAAAGAAAACCAAATAATCATCTTGATTCTCATGAAGCTCTGTTGCAATCAAACTATGGGGGTTTTGTTGTCACGTGGTGTAACGAAACGGGGGTGAGTAACGGGTATCGGGCCGTTACTCACCATTACGTATGGGATCGGCACGATACTATGTGAATCCCTGTTCACATAGTGTATATGTATGTATCGCGTACAGGTGCCTGGAAATTCCGATACGTATCGGGCGATACGTATGGGATCGGCCGATTTTTAATACCCTGCTTTTAAGTCTTACATCCTAAGTCCTATCCCACAATCACTACCATTGCACTGAAAATTCTATGGCAACATGTGGCATTACTTCTTTCCCCTTTGTTAACAACTTCTAGGTAAAATTATGAAATATGTTGAAGCAAATTGAAGGTTGTACAGATAAAACTAATACCATTAAAGAGGAACGCCCTATATATACTATACATATAACAGCGTTATACTAATACCATTGGAACGTGGCACCATAATTGATTGGAAGATGGAAACACTTGATGCCCCATATAGTATAGAAACGCCCATATACTATACGCATACATACATACATACATACATACATATATAGATTGATCTATTGCATTGTTTTTTACAATATCCAACAATATTGTAAACTGAAATTTAAGAAAAAACATAAAAGTAAGAAACAGGAACGTAAATTAAATCCGAGTACTACAGACCTTTATCAAAAAACTGAGCAAATTACTTTATCTGATTTTCTATAGTTTTGTTGATATGCAAGGAAGATGGAAGAAGACCTAAAGTGTTTGAGAGAGTTTGAAGAAGATGTAACTGATAAAGAAACTGTATTAAATAGAATTGCATAAAATGTGGAGAGTGGGTTGAGTCAAAATTACATTAAAATCCTTTTATTTAATGTTAGAACGACTATTTAATTTAAGGGTAGTTTGGGTATGTAAAATTGAAGAGACATGAGTTGGAGTTGGCTTATATATTAGTATAGATATAGATAATAAAAATAAAACCTCTCTAACAATTACTAATGCACTTTGGTGTGTAGCTTCATTTTTTTTAGTTCATTAGCGTAATCTTAATAAATAAACTATTTGACATAAAAAATGCTGCCTTGCTTTGAATTTTGCTTGCACTGCACATTACTAGGGCAATAAGGCTACTAAATATCTCATTTTGCGGAACAGTATTCAACAAAAAATGTCGGTTTTGGGAAGAAGGTATGATTAAGACTAATTCTACAGTACAGCAAAGATGCAACCAATTCAACTACATAGTAAACACGGTTAAAATTTAAATTGCTATCATATATTATTGGTAAAAGACATCTAAAGAAAGACATATATGTTAAACAATAAACATTATCATGTAGTTCAATAACAAGTTAATAATACCTGGAATACTGAAGCCCAGTAGTAATCATAACGACATCGAAATTTCTTTCTTTCAAAAGCATAAAACACATGCTTGGCTTTGTAATTCAATAATCCAAGTTCACAGACTTTAGCTGACCTGAGATCTACACCTACAAAATAATAAAAATCAGCTTGCGGTATGCTTAAATTTCAAGATGAACCTCATAATATAATATCCAATCAATTAAAACTTATGATATGGAAAGACCAAACAAATAATTGCAGAGTTAAAATAAAATATAAAAAAAATGAATTAGCATCCATAAACCATGTTGTATTTGTTTACTTATCCAAAGTTCAATTTCTTTGCTTTTAGTTTATTAAACATTTCACTTGGTCTAGTTTTCTTTACTAAAGAATAATATATTGATAATATAGTTAAAGATTTCGACTCTTCTTGAAGCAAAATAAAAGAAAAGGGAAAAGAGGGTGGGAGGGGGGAGGTTTCTATTCTTCCGCACATGATCCCTCGTCCAGCAATCATCAATGACAACACCTTGACCTTGCTCCGATAGCAACTCAAGAATGGCTTCGACCCTCTGGCAATGACAAGGTGTGTATAGCCCCACTCCTTCCTCTCTCTCCCCCTACTTTCTTCTTCTTCTTTTCTTCTTGACCTTGCTCCGATATAACAACTCAAGCCTATATCTCTGAACCTTCAGGAAAGACAAGGTGTTCAAAGCCCCTTCCCCCTTCCTTCCTCTCTCTGCCCCTATTTCTTTCTTCTTCTTCTTCTTCTTCTTCCTCCAATTACAACTTGATCCTCTCTTCGACCCTTCGACAATGACAAGGTGTGTATAGCCCCCTCTACTTCCTCTCTCTCCCCCCTTGCTTCTTCTTCTTCTTCTCTCCCATGATCAGCCATATCTAGCATCAAATTGTCATATCTGAGTCAAATCCCAATACTCATACCGTGTCATGTCAACATGGTACCTTGAGGTCATCTACTGAATCTACATAACACAAATTACATTTACGAGATAGCAAATAGCTACCACATTTATTGTAATGCAGTTTTTGAGGACTTCCAATCAAAAACCTGTTGAAACTCAAGTGAAATAAGAGATAACAACAAAAGGGCAAGAATAGCCCTACAGCTGTAGCTTTTTCTCAAGATAAACATTTTGGCATAGGCCTTTTAGCTTGCAATTGGCTAGGATCCATTAGCCACACCTACTTTAGAAAACCTAACTACAAGTTCCATTATTCATAAAATTTATATGTATACATTCAGTCCAAGTCTAGTTAGCATATACTTACATAAGTTATATAAGCTTGAAGCCCTTAGATAATTGTAGGATACATATTTTGAAAAACTGGCTGTTGAATTAGATAGTGTATTACATACCAAAAATCACAATGATCCAATGTCAGAATTCCAAAATATAGTTATGAAAAACCGTGACTGCTAAAAACTGTCACAATTTTTCTTAGTGACATTTCTGATAAACCGATCATTGGAACAATGTGATTTTTGGCATACATGACATGCATGAGTACAGTATCTAATCCAAAGATCAGTTTTTCTAAATATGCATCACACATCTATATATGGGCTTCATGCCAACATAACCTTATATAAGCATGTGCTGACTGGATCATTTCTGTATACACACAACATATATGTGTGTATTGTATCTTTCAACTTCACCCTTGTATGAAACGAGATGTTTGACATTGAACACATCATAAGCAAAATGATAACATGTAAATTGAACTTCTTCAATACCTCAATAGAACAAACTTCTAATCTTCCAAGTATTGATAAACAACATTAAATATCTCTTTCGTAAAAGCTGCCCATATAATTTCCCACATCAATCACTATCTTACAAAGATTTTCAAATTTCAACTATATATTTTATAAAGTTTAATTACTCATGCAAATTTTGTTTAAAACCGTGTCATTAGGAGCTTGTTTTCTAGTTCACAACATGTAGCATAGTACATGTTCCATTGTCAAATATAATAAGGACAGAAAGTCTACACTATACTCTTAATCCTGCATAGTGCAGGCTAACTCTTCATGATTCTATATATCTGTACTATGGCCATATTTCTCTTTTATTTGAACAAAGCATTATTTATCAAACAAAAAGTACAATAAAGCTATACTCTAACGTTCAAACAAGATAATTTTTCATTCTATTTAATTTTTTATAGAAAAAAAAAATGCATTGGAAAGAAAAGTATACAAGGAAGGATGAACAGCCCTTCAAGAAAAAGGGGTTTTTTTTTTTAAGTAGAAGGTAAAACCCAAGAAAAATACTCGATGTTGATAGATAGGGGAAAAGTTATGCCCTCTTAATACATAAGTTACTATGTCAAACACACGATTGTTAAGATCAAGATAGATAAAAGTAAGAGAGATTCTCTAAACCCACGAACATATGAAAGGAATGGGTGTCAAGAGATACTTCAACAGATTTCACATTTTCAGAAATTCTAATCAATTCAATGCAATAAACTACCCACTACAAAGAGGTTTGGTCAAGATTTGGAATCCCATACTAGTCTCCTAAAAGGCTAAAACTTACGAAAACAATTCATTATACAAGTAATATGATAAAAGATAAAAAATAAAAAAAGGTATGCAAAGTACTGTAGGCTGTAGATTAGTTGGTATCCAGAGGACAAAATGCGGACCTTAGGATCAAGAGCTCAGAGGTTCAAGCCAACAAGTGAAGTGGGGCAGCGATTGGGAATGTTCCATGCCAAAATGTTCTAATGTTTGACAAAACAAAGATCATTGCAGTATATTGCCAAAAAGAAAAAAAAAATAACCCCCCCCCCCCGCCAAAAAAAAAAAGACCATTACAGTAGTAATGGTCAACTTGTACAGAGTAATTTTACTTACATTACAATCTGCAAATTAGTGCAGGGAAGAACAGAGGGTAGTTAAAGTAGATAACCAGTAACGGCATGTAGAAAAATGTAGTGACAAATAATTAGTGCAGGGAAGAACAGAGAGTAGTTAAAGTAGATAACCAGTAACGGCATGTACAAAAGTGTAGTGACAAATATTACATAACTGCATACAACCGCCTCTACTTCTACAATTTCAGTCTTATCCTATATTTCAGTTCACCAAATCTGCCCTAACCCTAAAACCCAAATTCTAATACCATGCTCAAAATCAACCAAGTAACAAACGATGTCAGAAATTTCTATTCAATGAAATTCAAATCAAGAATCATCCTAACCCTCCGTTCGGTTGCTAAGAAAACTGAAGAAAAGAAAATGCAATTCGAAATCTTATGTTTTATGTGTTATAGTTTAAGAAAAGGAAAAAGAAAAGAAATCAGAACAACTTACTGCTTGAGACTATCTTGCACTGGGAGGGTACAGAAATGGGACTATTAATAGAAAAATCCCCGAAAAACACTGCTACAAACCCCACAATAAATGATAAGGACAAGAAGGCGAAGAGAGGGAAGAGAAGGGCAAAGAAGCAACGCAATATTATGATGAGGAGACCCTTCTTCTTGGTCCTCTCAGAGACCTCCTCCTGAGAATCCATCAATAATCCGATGATCTTATTCTAAATTAATGACGGTTCGAGGACTTTCTTTGAAGTTTTCGGTCACCGGAACCATTTATCCGGCGATCGGAATACCTATTCTTTATTTTTATTTTTTCGGTTGAGATACTGTCTAGTCTTTGGGATTACATGAAGAGAGATTTTTTTACGAAAGCAGAAAGAAGAAGAAAGAATGCGCACTCCAAAGTCAGCAAATGCGTTTATGTGCGCGTGTTGGAATCCACTGGGGGTGCAAGAAAACCAATCAAACCGATGGGACCGGACCAAACCAATTGAGCCAAACCGGACACCGTTTGGCAAATAAGTAACCGACACCGGCCGAACCAAACCGGACATAAAAACATATATTTTATTTAATTTTTATATTAAATATAAGTATTATAATATAGAGTAATGATCCTATTAGCTTAGGAAGATGCTGAACATCCCGTGCCTCTTCCCCTTTTTTTTTTCCGTCTGACGTGTTTTATTTAAAATGTCGAGGTGCATGCGTTTGTTTATTGCAAATACTTATGCTATCAAAATGCACTGCCTCTCTATGCTGTCAAACTGCACTGCCTCGGTCAAATCAACACTCTACAATCATTATAGGAGATTTTTGAAGTAAAGTATACTTCATCAAAACCAGCTTTTCAGGCTTTTCTTATATGAAAAGCAAAGATAAGTAAACAAAGGCATGGAGAATGCACAAGATGAGCTCAAGACCCTCCACAGGGGTGCACCGGTTTCCTCACCACCATGCCCAAGAAAAGATGACTGCTGAGCCACGTGCCACCGCCAGGACTCGCCGACTGCTCGATGATCGCCAGAGCTGTTGCTGCTGTCGCCAAGGCTCTCCTCCTCCTCTCTCTTCTTCTTCCTCCTCCTTCTTCTTTGCTGTAAATGATGAGTATCCAAAAAAAAAAACTCAAAAAAAATCTGAGTGTTTTTATTGTTTTTTTCAATGTTTCCACTGTTTGTGGTTTTTTTTTTTTTTTTTTTTTTTTTTTTTTTTAAATTCTTTTTTAAAATTTTTTGTTTTTTTTTTTTTTTTTTTAGTGTTACTGTGATGTGCTAATAAAAAAAAGAAAGACAGTGAAAACAAAGCATTTTGAGTGTTTTCACTGTCTTTTTCAGTGTTTCCACTATTTTTTTTTTTTCGAGTTTTCACAGCATTTTGAGATTTTTGAGTGTTTTTTTTTTTTAGTTTTACAGTGATGTGCTAATAAAAAAATATATAAAAAAAATAAAAGACAGTGAAAACAAAGCATTTTTAGTGTTTTCACTGTCTTTTTCAGTGTTTCCATTGTCTTTTTTTAAGGGTGTGTCCATTGTCTTTTTTCAGTGTTTCCACTGTTGGGACATTTTCACTGTTTTGGACTATTGAACTATTTTCACTGTTTTGGACTGTTGAGCTATTTCCACTGTGTTGGATTCTAGGGAGTATTTTTACTGTCTTGGATTATGGGGAGTATTTTCACTATGTTGGATTGTGGGGAGTATTTCCACTATTTGGAGTATTTTCACTGAGTTGAGTTTTCACTGTGCGAGGGGTAGTCCAGTCATTTTCTCATGTTGCTGATGTCAGACGAGAATGAAAACGGGATCAGTAGCAATGCTCATTAGCTTAATTGCTAATAAAGCTTATATCAGCATAAATCTCTCCTAGCCGTTAGATCACGTTGGAGGGCTAAGATGCACTCCACCCATTTAATGAAAACACGCGGATCCTTTCACCCGGATCTTACCCTACTTACAACCCAAGCTAAGACACCAACCATTCCCAAATTTCATTTCAAGCCCTAAAATCACACATCCCACTTCTCCCGCCCTCTCACCTTCTCCATCTCCTTCACCGTTCGGCAAGATTCATTGTTCGGCGAGCCCCCAAACTAGAACCCACCCTAGACTCGTGCTCTCCCTCTCTCTCTCAGTGTCTCTTGCTCGCATTCAAGCGGCCACAAGCATAACCCATGAAATCGCACTCCATCTCTTCGCCGGCAAAACCCATTTGGTAAGCCGTCTCTTTTTTTTTCTCATATCTATTAATATTCAATTTATTTTGTTTTCCCATACATTGAAGTTTGATTTGGCTAAACCACCATTTACACCTATTGAGACCGTTATTATTATTATTATTATTATTATTATTATTATTATTATTATTATTCAGCTTTCAATGTTTGGCATTATAATGCTTTAGTATTTGGTCCTTTTGGTGCATTTTTGTTTTAAAAAAGCTTTCAATGTTTGGCATGTTCAGAATTAGTATTTGGTTCATGAAAATATGATCAGTGAAATGCCTCTGCTTCTGCGCTTCCAATATGATGAACCAATGATGATTTCGGTCATATGTTTTTCTTTTTCTTTTTTTTCTTTTCCATTTTTTTGTAGCTTTCATTTTATTTTATTTTCAAATATAGTATTAGTAATTTTTTTTCCTAATGCAAGGTTTGTCATTTGGATGGTAATGCAAGTTGTTGTAGACACCCTATTTATTTACTTGTATAACATAAGTCATCATTTCATTTCCCAATTGGTTAAGAATGACCAATTATCTTTGCAGAAAGAGGCCTCGAAACCCTAGTTCTCTAAAATATCATTTTCCTTAGTTAGTTAAAGGCTATTATTTTATGTAGGTTTTTTACTCATAATTGAGTAATTCTTTTTGCATTTAGTTCTTAGAGAGTCCAGGAATGTCTATGTCAAATTTTATGTCATTCCGATCGAAGCTCGATAGGTAATGAGAACTTTTATGACTTTAAAGTAGAATTGTCTTTTTTTTTTCTTTTTTTTTTTTTTGTATAATTTCAGTTTGACTATCGAATTCATCCCGATTTATTTCATTAGATTTGTATGGATGTTCAGAGTGTGGTTAGAAAATTTAATCGAGCATTGGCATGATTTGAGAACATTTCAGCTCATACTACAAGAAAATGCATATTTGCTGGCAGCAACATCCGCCGCTAAAACATTAAAAAACTGCCAATATATCCTTTAGCGGCGGTTTTAATTACCGCCCCTAGAACCATTGTCGCTAAAGCCTTTTCTCGGAGAATGTTCGACATATTTTTTGTGGTAGGTCTAAAACGCCGGGTAATGTTTTTCCTGGCTTTCACAACCGCCAATGTTTATATTTTTTTTAATGTACAAATGGTTTGATTTGTTGGCAGTCCTAATCGCCAGTAAAACATACATTTTCAAACCAACTTTACCCTTTTTGTTAGCCAACAGTGCCGCCAATAATTGTTTACTTTTAATCTTTTCTTTTCTTTTTCTTTTTTTTTTTAGTAGTGATCAAGACCGCTCGTAATGATTTCACACATTTTAAAATTTTATAATATCTTTTTATTTTCTTTTGGATTAAATTATATGAATACCTACATAATATTGAATATCCATTACATTCACCTCATGAAAATAATATTCATTTAATTAACACACCCATTCAACCATAATAATACATTCTGTTAATACTTTAATAAATAAATAAAGAATCATTTAGTTAAAGAAATGTCACTTAAATACAACATAAAATATTAATTCAAACACAACTTCAATCTTAAAAATCGTACTCAAACATAACATCCTTTTTGGAATATTAGATTACATAAGTTGCAAAGAGTTAAAGGAGCTATTTCCTTCAAGCAAATGGTCTTTCCTTAACTAGCTATCATCAGTCTCCTGCAAATTAAACCAACAAAGCCATAATAAAAAATTAAGTACTGGGAGTTGATGAACCCTTTATAAATATTTAGGACAAATTAGCAAACAAAGCCACAATAAAAAATTAGCTTATAAATCCTTAGGCATTCCAATGAGAGCTAGAAACCTTGTCAAATCCCTACTCCTTCACCCTTCTATTCCTAATAAATAAGTGTAGTTAGTGCATCGACCACATGACAAATCAATCGAAAGGAAATACAATAATCAAGGAAAAAAATGATTAGCAATTACGTATCAATAATTTGCAACAAAGGGAAAGACCAATGATAGTTTGCATCAAAAATAGAAAAGCATATCCAATTATGATAGTTTGTTTCAAAATTCTCCTAGTACATAAACTTGATCCCACATTTTCACAATAGCCTATCATAATTGTCCATCTAGATTAATATATGTATATGCATTTCTAATGCAAATATCAATAAGGTAGAATTAAGGTCAATTAATTCTTTTTCATTTTTTAAAATTATTATTTATTTTTTTCTTTGCACACATATTGCATATGCTATAAATCTAGTTAATAGATAAAGAAAACATATTCGGGTAGGATTGAAACTACAAAATGCTTAAACACCTAAAGAAGAATAATTGGAAAAGAAGTAACAAAAGGAAAAGTCAATTGGAAGTATAACCCCATTGCCTACAATTAATATGACACACACACACATGTGTGTGTGTCGCGCGCACATCCATTTTCTGCTGACTATCAACATTGGTGCCTATTAAGAACCATAAACTTAACATTTTTCCAACAATCACAGAGAGTGAGAGAGAGAGAGAGAGACACAGAGAGAGGAGATAACTTATAGATTTTCATTATTAACAATTTCTTAACAACCAAATAAACCAATATTGTTGCTTCATTTATTACCAATAACTACTGCAAATTGCAAACACAAAAAAAAAAAAAAAGAAAAAAAAAGGAAGGATATTAGAAATATATAATTCATATATTCAAAAAACACCAAAACAATAAGAGACGATGCCTACCCATTCCAAGAAAGCACAATATATAACTTATATATTCAAAAAACTCCAAAACAATCAAAGATGATGCCTATCCATTCCAAGAAAGCACTAGCAGATTCCTGGTAGCGATAATAATAATATTAATAACAATAATAATTAATGAAACCACTTCCAAGAAGGTTCTCCAAAAGAAATAAAAGAAAATAAAGCAATATCAACAAGGTCAAATGTTGTAAAAATCTTGCTATTTACCCAAAGTAGTATCTATATCCCTTCAAGAGGGGGATTTAAAGGGTTTGAACCCTGCAAACAAAACACAACCCCCCAACCCAAAAAAAAAACAAAACAAAAAAAAGAAGAGTTGTAAACCAAATACTAAAGAGCTTCTCTATGTATAAATTTGTCCCTTCCCTCCTTTTTAAGAAACTCATAAAAAAACCTATAATAGAAAGAAGAGTTGAAAACCAAGGACTATATATGCCCTTTTCAATGCTAGTGGGTATTATTATGCCTAGCAAGAGTAAGTACTCATAGTTAACCCTCCACCTATGTTTGATTTTGTTGTCCCAAATAATATAATCCTAGAGGGGGGTGAATAGGGTTTTGGCAAATTTTGAGCAAATATTACCTAAAAAAATTATGATCCAATTAATTTTGCAAATACACTAGTAAATAAAACTTAATTGGAAGAGAGATAGAGTAGAGAGATATCAAACATAGCATTTTAACATGGTTCGGTCTCCGCCTACGTCCATGCCTCAAGAAAACGACTTGGGGATTCAATCCACTATCACAAAGACACTCCTTCCGCTGGAAAAACCTTTACAACAACAAAAGCAAGCAGCTCTCCTTCACAAGCTTGGATTTGCTTCACAAGCTCCAAACTTCAACAAGGGTCAAAACACCACCCTTAGCTCACAATAAATAAATGATTTTGAGTTTGATACAATAAATGCTTCAACAAGTTGATTTGCATAAGTACAAGCTCAAACTAATAGCTTTTCAAGAGATTAACAAAGATAGCTCAAGAATTTTTCACAAGGAAGCTTGAATAATGAATGCCCAAATGAATGCTCTTAACTCTTATGGATTTATAGTCATAAATGAGAGCAAGAAGTGTATTTATAATGCATTTAGTCTCAAATGACCGTTGCAAGACTTACAAGTCAAATAGAGGAAGAGAGGAGCAGCATGGGGCATTAAATGCACAACATTCTATAAAATGAATTAGCCGTTTTTGAGTTGCAGAGGGAACTAGTCGACTAGTCACAAAAGTAGTCGACTAAATAACTTAAATTTAAAGTGTTTTAAAGTTCCAGGGCATGATTAGTCGACTAGACAAAAAGGGTTAGTCGACTAGTTTGATAAAATTAGTCATAAGGAAATTTTCCGGAATTGATTAGTCGACTAGGATAAAGATTTTGGTCGACTAGTTTAAGTACCTCTCAAAACATGGCTACTACCTCATCGATTAGTCGACTAGATCAAGTATTAGTCGACTAGTTTCTCAGTTAGTCAACTGGATTCATGATTCTTGAAAACATGGCTTTTGTATCCATAGTTAGTCGACTAGTCAACTAGGATTAGTTGACTAGTTATGTCCAAAAGCCAATATTTCAAGTTTCTTCAATCGAAGTCAACTTCCAACATTTAAACTAGTTAACTAAAGGTTCAAAAACAATTTTGACAAAGTTCAAGAACTTTTCAACTATTCTATGTGATGTATGCCAATGCAATATGAGTAAAAAGGTTTTGTCTTGAGCCATACAAGGTAAAACAATTGAGATATCTTACATTTAATTCCTAATACATTACAGACAAAAGCTTGGCTTCAAATTGATCTTCATAATGCCTTTATATGAGCATATACGCATCAAGAATTGCTTTAGGATATGTTGATGAGCTCCAACAAGATAAGTCTTTGATTCTAAGTAGACAAACACTTAGCCAAGAGTTAATGACTTAAGTAATGTTTGGTTATCATTAAAATGTGGTCAACGAAATTGACCTTAGGGCTAACAATCTCCCCATTTTTTATGATGACAAACCATTACTTAGAATCATAAATGAGAGAGCATAAGCTCCCCCTCAAGTTTGTACAATAAGCCATGGTTAATCAACATATTCAAAAAGCAATACAAATAACAAAAATATTATGGATAGCAAGTATAATAGCATTGATAATCACAAGGTTAAATTTCATAGATTAGCATATAATATCCCAATGTGATTATATCAAAAGGTTAATCAAAGCCACTATCCAAAAATTTCAGAAAAAGAGTATCCAAACTACCAAATTAAGCTAAGTTTCCAAAATAACAAGTCAAACTAACAAGTTAACAAGTCAAGCTACCAAAAGCTAAGTATTTTCTCTCCCTTTGTCATCATAAAAAGAGAAAACATGGAAAAACAGCTACTCAAAATCTTCCTCATTTAACTCCTCGCCCATTGGTGCATCCTCGATGGGATCCTCAATGCCAAGTTTTTCCTTGATTAAACGAAAGTCATAATCATATAGATCAAAGCATTGGTTGATCCCCGTGGTGAATTTATCAAAACGCTAGTTAAACCCCATAGAGAATTAATCAAATCGGGTCAAAAGGCGATCATAGGGATCTTGTGAGCCCTCTGAAAGATTGTGACCATAGATTCGCAGCGGAATGAAACATACAATAAAATTTTTAACAAAAATTGAATCCATCAACACAACCATCCCATAATAGGAACACAAGCATAGGATCATGAATAAAGTATGAACATTAATTAAACTATTTAATTAACTTACTTAAATGCTTTTGTAGAAACTTCAAGAACGAATCCAAGCTTCAAAACGATGAAGCCTCCAAGGTATCCACACGAACACAAGACTTTGTAATCCCTTGCGATTGACCAACTTTTGAGCAAAAGCAAGCTTGAGAGAGAGAGAAAATCACGGTTAGGAAAGAAACCCTAGGTCACGACCAAGGTGTGTTGGGTGATGATCTCTCGTCCTTTTTAGGGTTTAGGTGGACTTAGTGCTAGCATACACCTAATCCCTTGTATTTATAGACAAATAATAGGGTTTCTAATTTTGCAACTTGGTCCTCCTTAATTAACTATTAATTAAAGAGACACCCACAAGTTACTAAATTAGAAACTTTCCCCTCTCATAAATTAAAAAGTTCTCATGTGTTCTTTATGTGTGTGACCCTTTGGGTTCACCCCAACCTAGTAATGGACCGAAACATCTCATGTCACCTGAAATAGAAACTTTCTATTTTAAGATTCAATTAAAATAATTCCAATTTTTTCCTCAATGATAACACTTATCATTATGCCTTCACTAGTCATGAGTGACATCTAGCAACATATCATGACATACCCTAGGTGTGAGTGAATAGTAAAACTAAATGAATCATTCATGTTACTTAATCCTTCATCCCCAAATGTCACTGTTAAGATAATTGGGCATGGTAAAAGTCAATCCCTATCTTAATAACTTATTATATGTCCCACAAAATATAATCTCAATAAGATGAACCCGATGAAACTCTTTCACAGTTCACCTATCACTCTGGCAAGAGATTTATTATGAGATTTATCTTTATGAACAAACCCTGACATTCTACTTCATCAAAGTGAGAGTGATCATTCCTTATTGCACACTCATCTACCTTCATACACAATTCACTAGAGCCAATGAGTACCGATTACATTCTCATTGATAGAGTATGTACAAAGTACTATCAAACCCTAGTGCCTTATACACAAGATAATTCTAGTGCCTCAGGTTTAAGGATTACCAATCCATGGACGTAACATAAGAATATTCCTTTGACATTAAACTCCATAAGAATATTCTTGTGAGATCATGTTCAGTGAACATATACACCCACAGATTAACTATAGTGTCACTACACAAATAGTAAAGACTACCTATCCTCCAATTAGAGTTGTTGTCTCAAGTTATATAACCCTAGAGGGGGTGAATAGGGTTTTAGCAAAGTTTAAGCAAACATTACCAATTAAAAATTAATTAGAAATAAGAGAGAGAGATAGATAAATCAAACAATGTGATTTAACGTGGTTCGGACTCCGCCTACATCCACGCCTTAAGCACTCAGCTCAAGGATTCCTCAATCCACTATAGAATCACTCATTCAAGGTGGAGAAACCTTTACAGCAATCTTCTTTCACAGTGGAAGATTAGCACCTACAATATTCTTTAATGGCTGAAGATAAGCACCACTCAATCTTCTTTCACGGCTGAAGATAAACACCAATGCTACCAAAGCATTCAATCTCACTCAAGCTTGATTTTGATCAACAAAATCCAAGCTCAACAAGGGTTACAACCCAACCCATGGCTCACAAGATATACAAGATTTGTTTGTGTACAATAAATGCTTCAACAAGCTGATTTACATAAGTATAAGCTAAACTAAATAGCTTCTCAAAAGATTACCAAAGATAGCTCAAGGATTTGTAAGAGAAAGCTTTGAATGATTAATGCTCACAATGAATGTTGATTAGTAGTCATATTTGCATTGCTTTATGTTTCATTTATAGCTTTTTAGTTAGCTTTTATCCGTTAATGCTTGTGAATTGGTGCGTTTTACGTTTTTAGTGTTTTCCTTAATGGTGCAGGTAATCACGTGTTTCAACCGCATTTTTGAGGCCTTATAGAGCAATCTTGTATGCCTTGATGTGTTCATAAAGCCTTATGGTTATGGAAAGATCATGTGAGGAAGTTTGAAGCAATTTTTGGGGCAATTCAGCAATTTCTGAAGAGTGGTACCGGTACCACCAAACCTTGGTACCGATACCAGCTATTTATTTTCCACTTCGTTGAAGACAGAAACATTTTACACCGGTACCACTCACCCTGGTACCGGTACCAGCCTCCGAGTCTACATCGACTTTATGTAATTTGCCCTTTTATGCAAAGGTTGTTTGGTCTTTTCATCCCTCTTTCTTTGTAACTTTAGAGGGGGTATTTAAGGATGATTTTCAGCTGGAGAGGGGTTTTCTTTTCTTGGCTTGTTAGATAGCTTAGTTTTCTCTCTAGTTTTTAGGGTTTTTAGTGATTCTCACATAGTTTAGCTCAAATTTGCCTTGTATCACTTTCATTTTCAGTTGTAATCTTTAGTTTACTTACTTTAACTTGTTATTTAGCCTTCAAACTTTGTTTCTTTATCTTTCAAACAATCAATAGCATTTATTCCCATTTTCTTTGCATTTATGGTTGTTGTTCTTCTTGCATTTATGATTCATCAACTAGCTTTAATGGAGTTCTAAACCTCCAAGGTAGGGTTCAAACGGTGGAAATTCATCACCAACCAAAAGTAACAACACTCTCTCATTCATTTGTGCTTAAGTGAAAGTTGTATGATAAGAAATACTCACTATCTCTTCTTGACATCTAGTTTGGCATCTTCTTGACAATGTGTTAACAAGTGATACTTGGTACACATTGTGTTTGAACTTATATGCACTCTAAGTGATTGATAAATTGTTTAAGTGAGCATTTACTATCATTCTCCTATTCTTCTTTGTTTTGAATGATGTTAAAATTAAATCTTCCATCAAAGACCATTCTTCAATGGATCCAAGATGAGAATTCTAATGAGAGAAGCTTGTTGCTTGGTTGTGGATGAGTGGAAACCTAGAATCCTACCACTTACTTTCATTGTCTTAATTTCCAAAACAAAACAATCACCAACTCAACTCAAACAAACCCCCATGAATTTTGCACTTATTTTGCATTCTTTGGTTAGCAATTCATAAGGATCCTTTTAGAAAGTCCCACTCTCTGTGGATATGACTGTGGGTTCCCCCATATTTATTATGCTTGGCGATGTTTAAATTCCTGCGCTTGGGAATATATTAAGCACACATTTAGACGACAAGCAAATGTTCTTGAATGTATATAGATGAATAGCAATAAATGAGAGCAATACCTCTATTTATATTGATTTAGGTCTCAAATGACCGTTTGAAATCCCCTTGAATCTGATTGGAGAAGAGGGGTGCAGCAGGGCTCATTTAATGTTTCAATTTCTAAAAGAGAAAAGAGCCGTTTTGTATTTGCAGAAGAGTTAGTCGATTAGAAAGCAAATTTTAAAGCTTTTAAGTTTCCGGGGCACGGTTGGTCTGTTAGAGGTATGCCCTAGAACCAATCCTAAAGAGAATATCTATTTCATATTAGGATAAGAAGGTATTACTTGTCGTTTATATATTCAATTATATATACGATAATGTCCATGAATAAATGATAAGAGAAATATGTATCTCAAGTTGTTGGGATATGGAGACTCATATTTCTCATACACATTTATTCTAAAAGAGTTCCTACTCATAGGTTTATTAAAGAGGACATTTATTAAACCGACAAGAGTAGCACAGATTTAAACTAACTCTATTGGGAGGATATGTAGTCTTTCCTATCAGTGTAGTGACACTTAGGTTAATATGTGGGTGCATGTTAGAGAACATGTACACTGAACTTGATCTGCTAGAATATTCCTATGGAGATTAAGTCAAAGGTATATTCTTATGTTACGTCAATTTACTTGGTAATCCTAAGACCCGAGACACCATGGATGTCATGTGCCTAAATTATTAGGGTTTGATAGTGTCTTATACAGCCTTACCCTAAGGTTGTAGTCGGCACTCATTGGCTCTAATAAGTCTTGCATGAAGACATATGAGTGGTCAATAAAGAATCATTACTCTTATTGAAAAGAGAGAGAATGTCAGTGTCAGTTCTCAAAGATAACTCTCAATGTGAATCTCTGGCCAGAGTGATAGGTGAACTATGAAAGTGTTTCATGGGGTTCATCCGATTGAGATTATATTTTGAAGAACATATGACAAGAAAGTTAAGATAGGGTTTTGACTTATATCCATACCCTAAATATCTTAACTATGACATTAGGGGATGAATGATTAAGTAACAAGAAGGGTTCACCTAGTTCTACGATTCACCCAAACCTGGGGCATGTCATGACACATTGCTAGACATCACTCATGACCAGTGAAAGCCTATTGATAAGTGTTATCAATGAGGGCATAATTTGAATAGTTTCAATTAAACCTTAAAATATAAAGTTTCTATTTTAGGAGACATAGAGATGTCCCTAGTCACTGCTAGGTTGGGGTGAACCCAATGGGTCACACACAAACAAAAAGCATAAGTGAGTCTCTTGAATTAAAGAGAGAATAGAATTTGCTAAAACTAATTCTATTAATAACCTTATATATTAATTGTGAATATAAATAAGGAATTAAGTTATATATTAATTATTAATATATAAAAAGAATTAAGTTCCTTTTGGAAATAAGTATTAAATAGAAACCCTAGGGGTTTTCTATAAATACTAGATGATAAGACATGCTAGCACTAAGCCTCCCATTCATCAAATTAGAGAAATAGTTTCTCTCCCCTCTCCAACCTTGATTCTTCCATTGTTGAGAAGCTACAAGGATTTAAGAGGTCTTGTGTTCGTGTGGATACCGTTGGAGGCTTCATTCGTTTGAAGCTCAAGTTTATCAATCACAAATCGAAAGGCTAACCAAGTAAGTTTTATTTATGTTTGATAAATATGTATGCTTGTTTGTAATTCACATGTCCTTATGCTTGTTCAAATCCTGCCGGGATATTCGATGATGGAATCATTTATATAAAAAAAATTTATTTTGTCTTCCGCTGCGATTCCATGATTTTTGAATAAACCTTTCAGTGGTATCAGAGCCATATCCAGCATGGTCATGTATTTGATGATGGCAATAATGGATTTAATTAATTAAAATCGAAATTGATAGTTTATACACCCATATGCAATTCGGCCTTGGAGGTACTCCTCCTTGTTTATTGTTTTGGTTTTGTGTTTAAATGGCAACTAGGGTTTATAATAAATCCTAGATGGATTCGGCAATATGGCGGCAGCCTAGAGAATTCGGCCATATGGGGTTTTGCCCCGTTGGTTGTTTTGTTCTTGAGTTTTTGATGAAACCCATAAAAATGTTTAAGGTTTTCTCTCTCTCTCCCTCTAAAATTTTCGGACCTAGTAGGGATTGATCCCTTGTTGATTTTATGATTGGGGTTTGTTCCCCTTGGTGCATAGAAGCTAATGATGTGATCAAAATCCCTAAAAGGTATGTGCCTCTCTCTCTCCTCTCTCTCTCCCCATTCGGCAATCTGGGGTTTTTGAACCCTATTTGGTTCTTTCATGAATTGATTCATGATTTAAGTTTGTGAAACCATATCATGATCATCCATGGATGAATCTTGAATTTTGGGAAATCCTAGGTATGATTGGATGATGTTCTTGATTTTAGAAATAAGAACAAAAGCTTGAGTTTTGTGAAAAATAAGCTTTAATGGTGTTTTGAGTTTTTGAGAAAACCCCAATGGGGAATTTAGCCATGGGGTATTTCACCCCTCTATGGTGGTTGGCTATTAGGTTTTTCAAACCCTAGAATATATTTTCATATGTCTTGATTGATTTTAAATTGTTAAAAGTTTGATTCTTGATTAATGCAAATGACATAGTTTAAATTTGTTTAAACTTGAGTTTTAATGGAGTTCAAGTTAATATGTTTAACAATGGTGATTTAGGGTTCTTTGAATCCTTGACATCATCAACAATGGTGGCTGGTTTTAGGTTTTAGAAACCCTAAACCAAAATAGGAAGGTTTCTAGATTTGTTTTAGGAATCCCTAATTGTCAAATCTCTAAACCCTAGTTTCCTATTTTGAAATTATTCATGATTAGGAAAGTTTCTTAGTTGTTTTGATTCTTCCCTATTATGAATGATTTTGATTTAGGAAATAATGCAGCAAATTTAGTGTTTATGGAAACCCTAAAAGGTTGGATTAAGGTAAGGTTCCCTAACCCTAACCCTAACCCTAGCACACTCTCTCTCTCGCACTAAGTCTCACGGCCACATGGGTTTGGAACCCTAGTGTGCCTTGTTTTAATTTTGTTTTTCATACCATATGTTCTTCATATGTTTTATAAATGGTTTATAAAGTTTTCAAACTTGATTCTATTGTTTTTGAAAATTAAAAATGAAGAACATGTAGGTTTGATGAAAAGTGTTTTATAAAAACAATTTTAGTGTTCTTGAGAGATTGTGAAATTCATGTGATGAGTTATTGTTCTTAATTGCTTAAAAACATTTAGGGATGTTTCTAGGTGATATATAAGTATGTTAAAATCATTTTGGCATAATTATATATTGCATAGATTAATTTTAAAATCGTTTTAGAATTAAAACTGAGTTGCTGTTTTTTTCTAGGCAGCAACCATGAAGCTTTTGTAAAATCTATGAAAAATATTTTCTGGGTTTTTTGAAGCATTCCACCTATTGACTTCATTAATATTAGGTCTTAACAAAGTCTAGGAAGAGTTTCCATGATTTTTAATGACCTAGAATAGCCACACTAGATTTTTGGTGATTAAGAGTCAAATCTAGAAAATTTGACTCTCTATCGTAAAATGTCTCTAATTGATACCAAACGTTGGAATCAAGTCTTGAGACCCCTGCCATTGTTTAGAGGACTGAAAAATCTAGTGAATTGAAGTATTTCCATGACTTATTTCATTTTAGGTTAAGCCATATAAAGCCATTTGTGAGCAAATTCCAGAATCTGCCATGGTTTGGAGTTAGTGTCACAAAGTGCTTTAAAGTGATACCAAAAGTTGGAATCACTAAACGAGACCTATGCCATTTGAAAGAGGACAGAAAATCCTTATGAAATAGAGTATTCTCAAATTTAAAAGTTTGTTTTAATATAGGAAAGTTTAGTCCCAAAACAGTAGCTAAATTCTTAGTTTTGTGAAAAACTGTCTTTTTAGAAATTTTGGTATTGAGTTATTATTTAATTCCTTCCTCATAGGTTAATGTTGATTAATCTATAATGCATATTAAAGTGTTAAATGCAAGATAGGAATTGTGAGAATAATTTCTCAAATTAAATTCTAATTATTTAAAACCCTAATAGAGTTAATTAGGAGTTTTATTTATGAAAAGACACTAATATTATCATATGAGATATGATGGGATTATTTTAAATGAGATTTAAAAGTACTTTATTATTGTTATGAGATAATAATAATAACATTGACTTTAATTAATTAAATGCCATTACCATCATTGCCTTTTTTTTTGTTATTGTTTTTATTTATGCAAGGTGAATGTATAAATATGAATGGATGATTATGGACTTAAGACCAATTAAATAAGATGTGATTGGCCGCATTGGATGTGTTTGGTTTATTTTAATGGGTTGTATTTTAAATAGTTGAAATGTTGGTGATGTAATTAATTTCAGGCTTGGATGCCTCTTTCCCTCTCAATCCCTATGTATCCCCTATCTCCTTAATCCCATTCTTTCTTCTATTTTAAATGTAATATTTGATACTTGGTGGAGCATGGTGGACTTGAGGTGCATGGTGGAGTTTTGTTCGAGAGGAAAAGCAAGGACTTGAGAAGGACTTGGCGAAGACTTTAAGACTCTTCAAAAATCTTTTAGTCTTGATGTAATAGTTACATATTTTTAATTACAATCACCTAACCCTCATTATAGACCTAGGGTTCATCTTTTTGGCTCAAAGTTTGAACCCACCCTAAAAGTCCATAATCAATCCAAGGCCCATTAATATATGTGATGTATGCTAGTTAGATGGCCTTGACCTAACATATTATATGTTCAAAATGAATCCACCCTAGCCTCTAGAAGGACAGTGGGAGGATAATCGAGAACTAATAATAAAGTAGGTCTAAACCTTTATTATATATATTTGATATATATGTGATGCATGTGATGTATGTTTATTTAAAATGAGACCATTTTACAAAAACCTTTTTAATTCAAAAATTAAGTTGTAAGGAAGAGGACTTGGGCTTTATCCTAGCCTCTCATCATTATATGATAGGTGGATTCTTATGGTGGATATGTTTGGCTGCAGATATGCGGGAACATGTTCATCCCGAGGGTTCATACTGTCTTGTTTTAATATTGGATATCATAAGGTGCGATAATAGTGTACCCAAGAACCTATTATGTGAGGGGTGCAACATTCAATTGATCATACTTATGTGAATGATGGGTATGACTTAACTAAAGAGTACTATCTAAGAACCTATTATGTGAGGATACTACAATTTAGAGGCTAAATGATGATTGGAATTTGCTTTAAGAAGCATTAGGATAAGAGTTATCCATTCATTAAGGGTTAGTATCCAAGAACCTATTATGTGAGGATTACTAATTATTAATGGGACCCCAATCCCTGCTATGGAAATTCAGATGATGAAATTCCCGAGTCTCATCTAAGGGAGTATGAGATTTGAATCAAACAGTAGGAGGTACCATAAGACTTAAAAACCAATAGGTATTTATGGTTTAAATAATATATTATTTTCTATTGTAGATGGCTCCACTAAACCCATTATCTAAAATCCTTGATGACAACCGTTCGACTGGTCCTGATTCAAAAATGGCTAAATAATTTAAAAATTATCTTAACCGCTGTAGATACGATCAAAAATGTCATTAGTACCTCATGCCCCAATACTTTGTCGGATAGGGCTATTAAGGAGGAGATAAAGGATGATGTGCACTTGAAGAGTACACGATCGATCCTATCATATCTTAAGGATTTGTATAGCTCACAAAATGGAATTGTAAGGTACAATGCTATAGGTGAGCTTTACTCCTGTAAGATGGTAGAAGGATCATCCGTTCATGAGCATTGCCTCAAGATGATCCAAAATATCAACGCCTTAAACAATCTAGGTGTTGTTATAACATCTGAGATGGGTATTGACATACTGCTTCATTCCCTACCTGGAAGTTACAAACCGTTCATCATTGATTTTCACATGTCTGATGTGAATTCAAACTTGTCTTTGACTGATTTGATGAACAAGTTAGTAACTGCTGATGATACATTGAAAGATGAATCCAAAGGAAATATATTGGTTATTAATGGAGTTTCAACTTATAATACCAAGCCTAAAGGCAAGGGAAAGAAGAAGAGATCCAATGATAAGCCAAAATGAGGCAAGAAAAAAAAGTATAAATGAAAAGGTTTCCACTGCGGCAGAATTCGTTACTGGAAAAAGAATAGCAATAAATACTTGGCTTCGTTGAAGAATGGTTCTTCAAATGGTACGTCTTGTATTTTATTTACTAATTGAGAATTAGTATTATTATTATTTTGCTTAATGGTATGTGATACCTAACTGTGTTTTTCTTGTACAAATACGATTGTATGTAGGAGGCAAAGGGAAGCAGAAAGTTGAGTAGACATTGGGCTTGCAGTGTTTGGATAGGATCAAGAGTTGCTGTCTTCAACACTATAGCTCAATTCTTGACTAGTTTATTTAGAATTTCTAGAACTTTTAATTATTGCCAGTTTGTAATAAATACTTCTTTGGAAGTTTTTATTTAGTTTTGAGTATTTCGATTATTTGAAACAGTTTATTTATTTATAATATTGATTATTTGGATAATTTCTGACAATTGTTTTAAAGTTCTAAATTCTTCATGAATGCTATTATATATATATGATCCAATCACCTTATTTATAAGGAGAAAATAAGGATAATATATGAGATGTATAAACCTTACATTTTAGTTTGAAATACTTCATATCTATTTTGAATATTTGAAAGTGTTCAAAGGATTCAAAACTATGAATATTTGAAGAGTTCAAATCATTCATTTGAAGTAAAGCTAAAAGGAAATATTGAGAATATTTTAGTTAAATCATTTATATATAAAGAGAACCTTAAATATGTTAAACATTGTAGTTTAAAGAATTATTTTAAGAGATATTTCAAATAAAACTTAAAACTATGTGTAGAAATCCATTTTTGACCATGAGTATGGTCATGAATGGTGCCTATGATTAGAGGTGAAATAGGGTGTCAAAACCCTAAGTTGCCAGTTTTACCCTTTGTGGGTAGTAGGTTAAAGTCATTATCACATGTAGGTTTTTAAGTCAGATTGAGTCGGTTCTTTTTGCATTAGGTTTTTAGAGAGTCTAGGAACTTCCCTGCAAACTTTCATGGCAATCCGAGCCAGGCTTGATAGAAAATAAGGCCTTTTGTGACTGAAGGGCAGTTTTGTCCTTTGAATCACAAAAATCCTGAATGACTGTCGATCTTGTTTCAAATGGCCTCGAGGCTTTGGCATAGATATTTAAGGTGTATTTGGTAACTAAGTTGATCAGTGGCAAGGCCTGTTGAACCTTCTGGCTCACATCTGGCTCTCAAAGCTCGAAAGGCCCTTTCAAAGCCCAGATTAGGGTTTCGACTGGAAGCGACCGGGATTCGATATTTTTATCAAACTAAAGCCTTCAAAGGCTTCACAACACTTTCCTAAAACATTTTAAAACTTGTTTCAAGAAGAAGAAATGATTTCGAAAGCAATCGGTTAGCAAATTTCAAAACCCTAATAGGCCAAAACTGGAATGGAAGACCGATGGCCGTCCACCTAGAGACGGCCAACCATCCATGAAGGATGGCCAACCATCCTAGGGTGGATGGCCATCGACCATCCCTGTCAGGACTCTTCCAAGCCCTGCCATGTGTCCAGTTCGGCCATGGGGGCTTTTGGATGAGTATGAACACCTTGGAAGACTGATTTTGAGCCCTTGGATCATTCCTAGGAGATTCAAACTCAGCCATTGATCAAACTCAGGCCTCCCTATAAATAGAGGGCCCTGAAATCAGTTTCAACACACAGAATAAGCTTTAGAGAGCTAGCTTGGAGAGTAGAGGCTTGAGCAAATGCACAAGCTTCCCCCATAGCACTCTAGCTTAAGTTTTAAAGTTTTTAAGGTCCTTAGAGTCCTTGGAGAGAATGCTTGGAGCTTGAGGAGAAGGCTTGAAGCTTGAAGGCTTAAAGGCAGAGGTTAGTAGTTTATTTTCTATTCTTGTTCTTGTTCTTGTTCTTTTTCTTTTTTAATCATGTTAGGTTAGGTTTTTATTTTCTTAGTATGTATAGGGTTTAGTTTATTGTTAGTATACATAGGATATAGTTTATTATTAACATGCATAGTTTAGGCTTTATATTAGTTTGCATAATAGGCTAGTTTGTTTTTAATATGCATGTATATTTCTCCCTCTCTTCTTCTCTTCTTCTTCCATTCTTATATTATCATACCATTATAGGATTGGTTATTAAGAGTTAGGTTTATGCATGTTTAAGTCTCTTAGGTTAGTAATCATGTTAGGTTAGTTTTAAAATCACATGATAATATTTTGGGATGAATTTTTATTATTCATATTAGGATTGTTGGTCTATTCAAGTTAAGCATAAGTATTCTTCTAATCATGGTTTATTTTTATCACTTGGAAGTGTTTGATTGATATATAAAATGTGTTCGAGGGAGCATGCAAAGGTGAGTCCCTTCCCTTGTGATTGAATGCCATTTTTTTTTTTATAATAGCTTAGTATGCATACTAGGTTGCATTTAATGCATTCTTCACCATTTCTTTTTATTTGTTTTAGAGTTTTAAATACACTTCAAGATTACTTTCAAATCTGTCCATGGATTTAAAGTAACCTAAAAGTGCATTAAAACCCATTTTTTAGGCATAAATCAACATAGAAATATGCCTAGGTTCCCATAGCTAACTTAGATTTGCATTTAGGACATTTTCATGCATTGTTTGCACTCTTGATTATATTTTTTATTTATTTTCCAGAAATTCCAGCATGCATACCTTAGTGTTTTAGGTATCTAGACTAACCTAGGATTAGCTAGAAACCCTAGGATTAGGGGGGTCACTTGACCCCACTTAGGACTCTTCTTTGTTGTAAGAATTACACTAAGAATAGAATTCTATTTTACCTAGGATTCTACTTCGAGAACAATTCTAAAAAAAGTGATTTTGAAAGAATTCAAAAATGGAATGAAATTCCATCTCTCATAACAAGTGTTTTGATCCAACTCAAACTCTCGAAGCTAGAGTCCAAGATAAGATAGAATATCTACGATTATGTGGTTTATTACAATGGGAGAGTCCTATGTAATCGAACTACGTGAACTTTGATCTTTGTCAAGCAATTGATAAAGTACGTAGGCAGTCAATAGGGCGCAAGTCCAATCTTAGGTTGACTTCTAGTCTCCTAAGACCATTAGGATTGTGTATATTTTCATACTATATATTATTATTATATATTATATATCATATTTTGTGATTGATTAGATAACTAGGATTGTTTTGAAAAGATTATGATAAAGCCCAAACTTAATTAAGAGACCTTTAATTAGGGCGAGGTGGGCCCCTACAAGGAGTTCCTTGGAACCTTCCCACTTCGTAACCTAGTCCCCGAATCCAACTTTGATTCGAAAGACCATGCTTTTCCAAAATATGGGGTCAATGTTTTATTGAAAATAAAACTATTTTTTGTGGTTTCCTTGTTCTCTAAAAATAAGGTGGCGACTCCTAGTTTTTTACAAACTCTCATCCCTTTTTCAAAAAACCCTATCTTGAGTGGATAATAGAGAAGGATAAATGTGGATAATAGAGAAGGATAATAGAGAAGGATAAATTGAGACGGATAAACATCATCCACAATCCACACAAGATAAACCCCACCCCAAGAGTGAACGAGAGGGCCTCCCGATCCAGGTTGGCTGGTTCACACTATGCTTTCTTTAATAAAGAGTTATTGGAAAGCAATGTTTCGATGATGGTTGAGAACCATTCCTTTATGAAACATTTAAAGGAATTTTAAGTTATTAAAGAGTTTAATACAAAAATACTTTGTTTCAAAAGGACTAGTGGAAGTAATAAAGTCATCATTTATTCTCAGATTTCTTTATTTAAGTACATACTTTATATACTAAGTGTAGTATTATGATTCCATAAACGTTATAGGAATTCTAATCTCACAAAAATAATAATTTTATGAGGGATTATATATGAGTTTAAATATTTGAGAAATATGAGAACTCATATAAATAAAGATAATGTACTTAATACAATATCATTAGTGCTACAATAGTTGTTGGCAGATATTGGCATTATTCAGAATGATGATCCTAAATAAGGGTAAGTATATTCTTAAATTAATTAAGAATGTAATACTTACATGAATAAAGAAATCAAAAAGGATGTCATTTACAAGTTGCCTAAAAGAATGCCTAGTACATACTGTTCCCTATCAAGAACATAGGTCTCATTTACTAGACATCAGAGTTGGCAGCAGAATTATAGTTTAATTACTATCATTGAAAATAATAAAGATGCAAAGTTTGTTTGCATAGGATCTCCATTGTCATAACACCTCATGGGAGTTATAAGCCTTGTCTTTCGAAGACTAGTATAAGATCCTATGGTAATTGGCTTTAGTGCAAGTGGGAGATTGTTAGAGGTATGCCCTAAAACCAATCCTAAAGAGGATATATATTTCATATTAGGATAAAAAGGTATTACTTGTCGTTTATATATTCAATTATATAGACGATAATGTCCATGAATAAATGATAAGAGAAATATGTATCTCAAGTTGTTGGGATATGGAGACTCATATTTCTCATACACATTTATTCTAAAAGAGTTCCTACTCATAGGTTTATTAAAGAGGACATTTATTAAACCGACAAGAGTAGCACATATTTAAACTAATTCCATTGGGAGGATAGGTAGTCTTTCCTATCAGTGTAGTGACACTTAGGTTAATCTGTGGGTGCATGTTAGAGAACATGTACACTGAACTTGATTGCTAGAATATTCCTATGGAGATTAAGTCAAAGGTATATTCTTATGTTACGTCCATTTACTTGCTAATCCTAAGACCTGAGACACCATGGATGTCTTGTGCCTGAATTGTTAGGGTTTGATAGTGTCTTATACAGCCTTACCCTAAGGTTGTAGTTGGCACTCATTGGCTCTAATAAGTCTTACATGAAGACATATGAGTGGTCAATAAGGAATCATTACTCTCATTGAAAAGAGAGAGAATGCCAGGGTCAGTTCTCAAATATAACTCTTAATGTGAATCTCTGGCCAGAGTGATAGGTGAACTATGAAAGTGTTTCATGAGGTTCATCTGATTGAGATTATAGTTTGAAGAACATATGACAAGAAAGTTAAGATAGGGTTTTGACTTATATCCATACCCAAAATATCTTAACTATGACATTAGGGGATGAAGGATTAAGTAACAAGAAGGGTTCACATAGTTCTACTATTCACCCAAACCTAGGGCATGTCATGACACATTGCTAGACGTCACTCATGACCAGTGAAAGCCTATTGATAAGTGTTATCAATGAGTGCATAATTGGAATAGTTTCAATTAAACCTTAAAATAGAAAGTCTCTATTTTAGGAGACATAGAGATGTCCCTAGTTACTACTAGGTTGGGGTGACCCCAATGGGTCACACACAAACAAAGAGCATAAGCGAGTCTCTTGAATTAAAGAGAGAAGGGAATTTCCTAAAACTAATTCTATTAATAACCTTATATATTAATTGTGAATATATACAAGGAATTAAGTTATATATTAATTATTAATATATAAAAAGAATTAAGTTACTTTTGGAAATAAGTATTAAATAGAAACCCTAGGGGTTTTCTATAAATTCTAGATGATAAGACATGCTAGCACTAAGCCTCTCATTCATCAAATTAGAGAAATAGTTTATCTCCCCTCTCCAAGCTTGATTCTTCCATTATTGAGAAGCTTTAAGGATTCAAGAGGTCTTGTGTTTGTGTGGATACCGTTGGAGACTTCATCCGTTTGAAGCTCGGGTTTATCAATCACAAATCGAAAGGCTAACCAAGTAAGTTTTATTTATGTTTGATAAATATGTATGCTTGTTTGTAAATCACATGTCCCTATGCTTGTTCGAATCCTGCCGGGATATTCGATGATGGAATCATTTATATAAAAAAATTTTATTTTGTCTTCCGCTGCGATTCCACGATTTTCGAATAAACCTTTCATGGTCGACTAAGCCAAACTAGTTAGTCGACTAGCTTTGTAAAATTTCTTAGTGAAAAAGTTTCCAAGCACAATTAGTCGACTGGACAAAAGGTTTAGTCGACTAGCTTTGCAGGATTTCGAAACTTTAGCTACTGACATGCTTTTAGTCGACTAGATGTCAAGTTAGTCGACTACCTTACATGTTTAGTCGACTAGACTAAGATTTCTCAAAATATTGGCTACTGGAGCACAATTAGTCGACTAGACTAAGGGGTTAGTTGACTAGGAATGTTCTTAAGCCAATTTTCTGATTTTCTTAAATCCAAATCAAATTCCAATATGTAAAATAGTTAACTAGGATTTCAAAGGCATTTTTGACTTAGTTTGAAAACATTTTGCCAGGGTCCAAAGATATGTATGCTAATGCAATATGGGCAGAACATTTTGTCTTTGAGCTATGCAAGGTTAAACAATTGAGATGCCTTACATATGATTCCTAATAAAACTTGTCTTCAAAGAATCTTCAAGGAATGACTTCAAGTTGATCTTCATAGCCTTCATGAGCTTTAGATTTGAGCAATTGGCACAATGTATTTGCTTGGGATATGTTGATGAGCTCCAACAAGATATGTCTTTGATTCTAAATAGTCACAACACTTTAACCATATGTTAGTGATTAAAGTATTGTTTGTTTATCATCAAAATGTGGTCAACGGAATTGACCTTAGGGCTAACAATCTCCCATTTTTTTATGATGACAAACTATTACTTTGAAAACATATAAATATGAAAGAGCTTGAGAAATATGAAAGAGCTTGAGATCCCCCTCCAATTTTCACAATATGCTATGGTTAAGTTATCAATATATACAACAAAGCATCAAAGCATATGATCATATTCATCAAAGTATTTCTCCCCCTTTGTCAACACAAAAAGGAGAAAGAGAGAACATGTGAGATATAAGCAACAAGCATAATTACAATTCCATTGGTCTAATCATGCCAAGTTCACGCCTAATTGCGCAAAACCGATCCTCTTGGAGAGGTTTCATGAAGATATCCACCAATTGATGGTCCGTGCTTACAAATTCTAGTTCAACATCTCCCCATTTGCACATGATCACGAATGAAATGGTGCCTAATTTCAATGTGTTTTGTGCGTGAGTGTAAGCATGAATTTTTAGAAATATTAATGGCACTAGTGTTATCACAACGAATTGGTATGTGATTGAAGGTGATCTTATAGTCTTCAAGTTGTTGTTTTATGTAAAGAACTTGAGCATAACAACTTCTGGCGGCAATGTATTCTACTTCGGTGGTGGAAAGAGCAACTAAAGTTTATTTCTTGCTAAACTAAGAGACAATCGAGTGGCCAAGAAAATGACAAGTGTCACTAGTGCTCTTCCTATCGGTGTTACAACCAACAAAATCAGCATCCGAATAGCTTACTAAATTAAATGATGCATGCTCTAGAAACAATAATCCTAAATCATGAGTTCCAACAAGATATTTAAATTTGCGTTTAACGGCTTGCAAATGGAAATCCATGGGATTGGCTTGAAATCTAGTACATAAGCATACACTAAACATGATATCCGGTCTACTAGCGGTTAAATAAAGAAGACTACCAATCATACCTCGATATAATTTTTGGTCAACTTTCTTACCATTTTCATCAATGTCAA
This sequence comes from Hamamelis virginiana, assembly GCA_017140935.1. NCBI lineage: Eukaryota > Viridiplantae > Streptophyta > Magnoliopsida > Saxifragales > Hamamelidaceae > Hamamelis > Hamamelis virginiana. The sequence continues at coordinate 2,334,948 of JAESVK010000669.1, read as the reverse complement.
GCTTAGTTGAAGGGCTCATTGGAGTTGGACTAGACTTCATACCTTCTATGCCAAATTTCTTTAGCATGTCCTTCACATACTTTGCTTGATTGATCAAAATGCATTCTTTGGTTTGCTTGATTTGAAGTCCAAGAAAGAATATTAATTCTCCTATCATGCTCATTTCAAATTCTTCATGCATAAATTTAGCAAACTCTTGAAAAAGAAAATCATTAGTAGCACCAAAAATAATATCATCAACATAAATTTGAATAATGAGCATATCATTATTTCTAATCTTTATGAAAAGTGTAATGTCAATTTGGCCTCTAATGAAACCATTATGAGCAAAAAACCCCTTAACCTTTCTTCCTTCTTTTGCTCACTTTCTCAGTATCAAAAACCCATGTACATTAAGCCAGCGAAAACCCATTTTGACGAAAGTGGTTAGGCAAAAAGTATCCGAGTCTTTGAATGGTTCATTAAGAATGATTTTATTTTCAGATAAAACATTAACACCAAATAAAGAGAAAATATGGGTTAAGAGCATCCCATATGGTAGAGTGAAAGCACGATTTGGAGCGAAATTATGGATGTTAAAAAGAATGACACGAGAGATGTCAATTTGTTCCGTGGTAAGCGCAGCCCAAATCAAAAAGACATCTAAGATAGTTATGTAGGTGTAACTACCAGCAAAAATATTGTGGGCAATAATGGAGTGAATAACACGAAATTCAAGGGTGAGTTGGGTAGAGTTGTTTTTGAACTCATCCCGTGTCATATGAGGGTTTCCACAAACTAGACAAAAGGCTTCCACAAGAGGGAAATTATCACCTTTTGTGGGATGATTTTCGAGTTGAAACCAATACATAGAACCAAGGGGAACGTTAAACAAGCCTACAAAGGTTTCTTTGGTAAAAGAGATTTTCTCACCCTTGGCATAAGAGTTTATCCTCTCTTTGTTAGTGGGTACAGCCAGATTGCAATAAAAATGCTTAACAAGGATTGGAGTAGTAGGTCTAGCAAGTTCTAATAAAGGCATCCATTTTAAAGCACAAAGTTTTGAATAAACAGAAGGAAAGTATTGAGAGAGAAAGGTTGGCGGGACACTCTTACCAACAACGATGGGTCTTTGAGCAAAGAATTTGAGATGTTGTTCCTCACATTCGTGGGTGATGAAGGAGAGCGAGTATGGTTGAGATGTGCAAGTAGGACGTGCAGGTTCAGTCGCCTTTTTGTCCCCTTTATTTCTCTATGGAGCCATAGAAGAGCCTCCTTCATCGCGATGAGTGCCATGAGAGTGGTGAGAAAGGGTAGATTTCTTAGGACCCATGAGAAAATCAAGAAATATGTGAGAATGTATGTGGATTTGAAGCAATATTTAGGTTTGAGAAACCTAGGGTTAGGGTTTCAAAGGGATTTTTGGAGAGAAAACCTAAAAAGAGAGAAACTTTTGGGAAAAAATGAGTCGAACTGGGTTTTTAAAAAACAGAGTTGTCAAAATTAGTCGACTAGTCGTATCGATTAGTCGACTAGTTTTGAAATTAGTCAACTGGTTTGGAAAAGTAGTCGACTAGTCGAGAAACAATAGCTATGTTTTTGTTCCAAGCTAAATTAGTCGACTAGTCAACTGAAGTAGTCGACTAATCGTGTTTGACAATATTTATTTTTGAAACCTATTGAATTAGTCGACTAGACAGAATGAAGTAATCGACTACTTTTGGCAAAAATCCAATTTTTCTCAAAAAATGTTTCTTCAATCCATATGCATTCACACTACATAGATGTTAGGCAATGTGTATCATATAACAAGCATCAAAATATCATATTGAGACATAACATCATGCATAATTACAATTCCCTTGGTCTAATCATACCAAGTTCTCGCCGAATTGTGCAAAAACGATCCTCTTGAAGAGGTTTCGCAAGTATGTCCGCCAATTGATGGTCTATGCTTACAAATTCTAGTTCGACATCTCCCCTTTGCACATGGTCACGAATGAAATGGTGCCAAATTTCAATGTGTTTTGTGCATGAATGTAAACATGAATTTTTAGAAATACTAATTGCACTAGTATTATCACACCTAATTGGTATGTGATTGAAGGTGATCTTATAGTCTTTAAGTTATTGTTTCATTTAAAGAACTTGCGCACAAAAACTCCCAGCGGCAATGTATTCCGCCTCGGTGGTAAAAAGAGCAACCGAAATTTGTTTCTTGTTAAACCAAGAGACAAACGAGTGGCCTAAAAAGTGATAAGTACCACTAGTGTTCTTCCTATCGGTTTTACAACCGGCAAAATCAACATTCGATTAGCTTACTAATTTAAATGGTGCATACTTAGGAAACAATAAAATATTTAAAAATACGTTTAACGGCTTGCAAGTGGGATTCCATAGTAATTGCTTGAAATCTAGCACATAAGCATACACTAAACATAATATTCAGTCTACTTGCAATTAAATAGAGAAGACTTCCAATCATACCTTTATATAACTTTTGGTCAACTTTCTTACCAATTTCATGAATTTCAAGCTTGGTTGAAGGACTCATTGTACTTGGGCTAGACTTTACATTTTCCATGCCAAATTTCTTTAGCATGTCCTTCACATACTTTGCTTGATTAATCAAGATGTCTTCTTTGGTTTGCTTTATTTAAAGCCCAAGAAAGAATGTTAATTCTCCCATCATGCTCATTTTGAATTCATCTTGCATTCATTTAGCAAATTTTTGACAAAGAAGATCATTAGTAGCACCAAAAATGATATCATCAACATATATTTGAACAATAAGCATATCATTATTTCTAATCTTTATGAAAAGTGTAGTTTCAATTTTGCCTCTAA
>JAESVK010000669.1:2269167-2288325 GCA_017140935.1 Hamamelis virginiana | reverse complement strand
ACAATTAATTGGGCTTACTCGAATCAGTTTTGGGAAGTGGAAGAACCAGTGACTATTGAAATTAATCCAGCAAAAATCACAGCCACGTAGCATTACATTTTGATTACATTCCATACTGGAAGTAAAAGTCCTCCGTTTCTATTTGGGTGTCCGTACTAGAAAACAAGGGTATTTTAGTCACTTTCTTTATTATGGACTTTTGGGTGAAAATCTTTTTTCAAACCATTAGTCCACTTCTGGCCCACATCAATACCTTGACAACGACTGGACTAAAATTTTTATATCGTTGTATGTTGAACTCTACATCACACATCTCACATCGATTAAAAGTGAAGTTTCACTTATCTTCATAAGTTTTATTACTCCTCTAAAGGTTAGATACCCTTTTAGAGGTAGTGTTTGGGTGATATTTATGTGTGGGTACGTGTACTTGAGTGCATTTGTATTTTTTATTTGTTTGTGTTTTTTTTATCAACCAAAAAAAAAAAAAAAAACAATTTTTATATTGTTTGTGTTTTTAAATAGGAAAATTACTGTTTGACCCTTTAAACTATCACTTATTATATTTTGTACCCCTGTAGTTTAAATTCTAACCTATTGATCCTAACACTATGTTTGGATTGAGAGAATTGAAGATAAGGGAAGAGAACCTCTTAAAGAGAAGAGAATGAGAAAGATAACTTTCTCTCCACCTTGTTTGGATAGCTTTCATTAAAGGAAGAGAAGAGAAAATATTAAGGTGTAATTTTCAACATTATCATTACTCTTCTCACACTCTAAACAATGTATGTGGACAGAAAAGTAAATTTACCCCATTTCTCTTCTCTTTTCCCCAAATTTCCCCAATTTGGAGAGAACAAATTTTGGCTTCCTTTCCCTCCACTTTCTCTCCCCCTCCTTTCCTCTATCTCCCATTTTTGTTAGCCGAACGAGTGAAATATTGGAGAGAAAATTAAAAACTCTCTTCTTTTCTCTCCAACTCTCTCAATCCAAGCGCACTGTAATAGTTTTCATTTGTGACACTTTTCATACTTCTATCCGTATCCATTGATTATTTGACTTAAAAATAGTCTTAGGCTTGTTCTTTTTCATGAGGTATTAATTCTAGATTGCTAAAATATCTAGAGTCGTATTGATGAAATTTTGTGATTTTTCTCAAAATGTTTTATTTATTGTGAATTTTGTTTACTATATGGCTAAAATAATTCATACATATTAAAATATATTGAGAAAAATCATGAACTTCATCATGGTTGTAGATACATTATCAATCTATGAAAAATATTGCATGAAAACAAATAATAGGCCTAAAAAAAAAAATTAGTTAAAGAATCAAATAACTAATTAATTGACAGAAAGGTGCAATGGTATAAAGTAAAAAAAAAAAAAAAAATCAAAATTATAGGGGTTTCAATGTGTTCGAATTAAATTATAGGGGTGCAAAATATAAATCAATAATAATTAAGGGAGTCAAACAATAGCTTTTCCTTTTAACAAAATTATTACTGCCAAATGTGTTTTTTTTTTTTTTTTTCTGTTTTTATAAATGAAGTGAGCTGCTGAGCACATCCTAACCTTCCCTGTGTAAATGGCCTTTTTTAAACACTCCAAACCCATGCAATTCTCATGTGACAGCTTGAGCCTTACACTTATTTTTAAATAAGAAACAAAATTAAGTCAAGTCTATCAGTTCCCCTTGCAAAAACATAAGAAAAATGACTAAGCATAAAGGCAATCTAGTTTGTTTATTTTAATAAAAGAAATGCATTTCTGCAGAGAGCATGACAATTGGCTCCCTGAAGGACCCATTGCTCCTAGAATGGGGACTCGAGTCATTTATGATACTGGCATTCCCTCCAATGCTAAGGTCTCTACTATCATCTCTGATAATACTTAGCTTGTATCCTTGGCATTCACCATTGGGAACCTCCTTAATCCCAATTCCTCCTGTTTGGATTCTATATGTCGGTCTCGTTCTACTTTTAGTACCTTTTCTACTTGCACTGCTTGGGAACATTTTAGAACTCATCATCAACCGGTCCCATGGTTTAACAGTGTCTGGTACTCGAGGGCTATTTCTAAGCATGCTTTTATTCTTTGGTTAACTATCTGTGGTAGACTTGCAACTCGGGATAGACTTATTGCTTGGGGAATCTTGGATTCTGCAAATTGTATATTCTGCAAGCAACAGGTGGAATCTAGGAATCATTTGTTCTTTGTTTGTTCCTATACAACTTCTGTTTGGAAAGGTATATTGGAGAAGTGTGGCATTAGAAGATTCCCAAGATATTGGGATAATGAGCTCTTATGGGCTTGCTCTTTGAACGGTTACTCTTTTTGTACCTCTGTAAAAAAATTGGCATGGGCTGCAGTGATTTACCATATATGGAGGGAGAGGAACAGGAGAATCCATGAGAATGTGTTTAAAGATTGTAATGGTATTATAACTGTTGTAACTGACGACATTTGTTCTAAGGTGTCCAGTTTTACTGGTGTTAAGGACAACCCCCAGAATAGGGCTATGGTTGTTAGATCGGTATTTCCTTTTAACATTCTTGTTTTGTAATTTGTTTGCTTTTTAATCTTATTCCTTACTTACAGAAAAATATAAAAATAAAAATAAAAAAGTTTCAATTATCACCACATGTGGATAATTTACACTCCACGTATCATGCTAATAGCTCAAGAAATAAACTGTTTATCTATTACTATAATATATGCCAAACCCTCCCCAATAGGCTGAGTTGGCACGCTCTCCATTTTTATTTTTATTTTTTGCTTTTTTCTTTTCTTCTATTATTGATTCAAACTCTCTCTCTTCATTAAAATCTCCTAATACTCTTTAAAAAGCCATTTGCTCCAAGTTTCTCTTTATCCAATTTTTATCACTCTCTTTTTACACCAATTTCAAATGTTCATTTAAAAAAATAGTAAAGCTCTCTCTTGCACATTTTTATCCAATTTTTATCTCTCTTTTTACACCAATTTCAAATGTTTATTTAAAACATAGTAAAACTCTTTCTCGCACATTTCTCTACATGGTTGGTCCAAATCCAAGCGAAAAATGTTACATTAATGTTATTTAATTTTAAAAAATAATAATAATTCACAGTTAATTTTGAGAAAAATCAAATTGCATTATTTGCTATGTAGAACTAGAAAACATTAGAAAATAATATTCAAATTAAAACTTATCAAACTTTTTATTAAATATATTTTTAAAAATAATAATAATTCACAATTAATTTCGAGAATAAAAAAAAGAGAAAAAAATTACATTATTTTCTATATAAAACTGGAAAATAATAGAAAATAATATTCAAATTAAAATTGATCAAACTTTTTATTAAATATTTATATTTTTTGATAAGTTTCTTAATGTTCTAATATTATTTTCACATTCGGGCATCGCCTAGAATTTATGCTTGTAAAGTATATAACTGAAGGTTATGGTCAAGCCTCCATTTCATACTCAATTCTCTTGCCACCAACATTGATTGCACTTCCTTTTTATTATTTTCCACTCAAGTCTCACATCATGTGAACTCTAAAGTGATATTAGAAGAGTAATGCTATACACCATTCCTAGAAATAGCTACAAAGAAGAAATATGGATAGTTGTGGAAATCCGTAGTACTTCCTTTTTTTATTGCGTATTCTTGTAGCAGTGCATAGCATTTTTCCCATATTAGAAACACACGTTGGCTGCCGAAGAAGTGGGACCAGCAGCCTTGACAGTAAGTGGGTCCCACATCATCCCTTTTGCACCACAATGACCACTTGAAGCTGTAATGCCATCAACTTGGCTTGGACTATACCCTGCAATGGCACCTCCAGTTGCATTCTGCACTGCCATCCTTTCTTTTTCAGCAACTGCTTTCAGGCGCAGCCGTTCAGCTCTCGAACCAATGACCTGTCCCAGGATAGAAGCTGCGATTGTGAATGCCATAGCCTTCTTGGGCATCAATACAGATTTTCTAAGCATGGCTATGAAGGGCACAGATGCATGCACTGCCGCAAACCATGACAGTGAAAACTTTCGTGTGTGCTCCTTCCATACACCCAGGGGCACATTAACTGCCATGCCCAACACTACAATTGCAAGCGTCTTTGCAGGCAGTGGCTGGGGGCGTAAGGTCTTAACAAGGGCAGTTCGAGCAAGGGCTGCCCTAGCAGCAACTACTGCAGGTGGGCATTTAAACTTCATTCCAGGTGGTGGTTGAAGAGCCTTGGCAACAAGTGGGAGGACACCACTCACCGCTCTGTAAGACTTGGCAATCGGGCAGTTTCCAGTTTCCAGCCACTCATTTCCAAGTGCCTCGTGTTTTGATGAATCTCTTCTCTGAAAATCATCAGAACCAAAATGCTATGTTAAATGTTAATAGAGTAAACTAGTAGATAATTTTCCTAATTTTACAATTTTTTTTTTTTTTGGAGGGGCATAAGTCAAGGAGCCTGCTCACTGTCTGATCAGAGAATTGAGTAAACAAACCATCAACTGTAGAACCATCTCTTCATTAATGAAATTTTAAATAACTGAGAATAAATTGTGATGAGCATGGTGTAAATACAACATCATAGGTACAATGTTGTTCAACATGATACAAGAATTTAGTTAACTAATCGCAAATGTCAGTAACTAAAACTTATAATGTAGCAACACTTTATAAGGTAGCTGGTCCATAACTCTTTTGCATATGTCACCCGTCCAAATGGCTTCCATATATATATATATATATATATATATATATATATAGAAAGAGGGAGTTTATTATAAGGTGCACCTTACGCAAAATTGCGTAAGGTGAAATGTCACCAGTCCAAATGGCTGCCATATATATATATATATATATATATATATATATATATATAGAGAGAGAGAGAGAGAGAGAGAGAAACAGGGAGTTCATTATAAGGTGCATCTCACGCAAAATTGCGCAAGGTGATCTGCGTAGGGCCAATTGCATGATAGATTTTGAAAAACCGACCGTTGGATTAGATACGCTTCTTATGAGTTTCGTGTTCACCAAAAGTCACAGTGACCCAACAATCGGTTTCTGACAAATGTCATTGTGAAAAATTGTAACATTTTTGTTCTTCAAAATATCACCATTTTTTCCGGATGGTTTTTTCGGAAACCGACTGTTGGATCACTACAATTTTTGGCAAACATGAAATTCATAAGGAGCGTAAGTAAACCAACGGTCGGTTTTTCAAAATTTATTACGCATTTGGCCCTATGCAGATCACTTTACGCAACTTTGCGAAAGGTGCACCTTATTACAGCATCCATATATATAGAAATGTATCTATATATGCATGTATGTATGCGTGCACAATCATTTTCTTAATGGAACTAACTAGTATGTTCAGTCATCAAAAGAATATAGATTTTACCTTTGAAGTGGGTTCTCTTTTGTTGGTTGACTCAGATTTCTTTTTCTGCTTCTTCCATTTCTCAGAAAAGGAATCAAAGCTGAATGGCCCTCCTGGTCCAAATGCTGACAGACTAATGGTGGCAGCTTTTGCTGCTAAAGGGTTAAACTGTGGTGCAGGCTCGGGAACTGGATTGGCATTATGAAAAATAGACCTCCCCGAAAGTGGGACCACCCCATCCTTCCCATGAAAGACCTTAAATGCTGCATCAAAATTGGGGCCGTCTTCGAATATTGGACCTTTGGCACCTCTTCCCTGAGTAGATTAAAGAGAACACAGAGGTCTTCTTAGTATCATAGCAATATCAGCAGCTACTCTATTACAGAAAATAGGGGACAGCTAACAAATTCAAGTACTATATTACAGACAATACATAAAGGATTAATACACAACCACACTAATCATTAGGACAGGTGGCGCAGATAAGCAAAAGAGGATAACAACTTACAGTTATGGGGAAATTCACAGAAGAGAATGAAAAGCTTGTGGGTTTGTTGATATTTCTCAAGAATGGACATCTCTGAATGTCCTGCTCGTTAAAGGGGCACTCAGATGCCTCTGCATTTATTCCTTTAAAGAAAATATCCATTGCTTCTTTTATCTAAGTAGTTTATCTGCAGAGAAGACAGAACTTGAATAGAATTTTCATATGGGTTAAAAAAAGAAATAAAAGAATTTAATACTCCACAATGTAATTACGCAAGGACATGGTATTTTAAGTGCTCATATTACTTGCACAGTTATGCTAGAACGAATACATGAATACACACACACACACACACACACACACACACACACACACACACATATATATAAGACTTCAATCATTAAAAGGTCAAGCAGAATAATTAAATTCCAAAACTTCTATGTCACATCAAAAGAAAAGAAACAATAAAGAGAGGGATGAAAATTCTTCACTAGAACTGTCAGCTACCTAAACTGACCAGTCTTTCTAGGGTTTGTACTCAGGTTCTAAACTACCAGCTTAGTTTTGACCATCCCAGTCAGCAGATCATCATTCTAGGCTTTTTCTCATAATTTCATTACAATGACAAATCAAAATAAAAATGATAGTAGATGTCAATGCATATTACCAAATGCAATTGTAGAAAAATGGTAGTTTTGGAAATAAAAGGTAAAAATGATCACAAGTCAATGCATTAATGAGTTTTCTTAATATACGTGTTTTTTAGAAGAAGCCTATTTTTATGGGACGGAAGGAGTATTAATTTTGACTTTTATATTATGATTTAAATGTGAATAGAACTAGATGTCATTCAGAATTAATTATTAAAGGGAAAGCTAAAGTAGCCACCTTAAAAGGAAGGTTTGCAGCATCCCCATAAATTTAGAATAGACAATACCACTTATTACCAGATTCTTTGCAAAATAATGTCAGATAGGTAAATACATTTCCAACTTCCTATCTCTTGCCTACGCTGTGAAACCCCATTGAATTATGAAGGGAAATCTTTAATTCTAAACAAGAAATCTATGTTTCCATTAGAAAAATTTAAGATATCGTAGAAGATTAGTTTGTTTCAATATGACGAGTACAAGACAGTGGAGCAGCTTTCATGGTCAGAACCCTAATTCTCTCTCTTACATTTGATTCTTGACAGAATGATAGAAGAGATTATTGCCAGATAGATCATTGGAAGCATTGGAAATCATTTATTTCTTTATTTTTCTATTGTATTAAGCTGAAGGGTAATTCTAACATTGTACTAGTGCCAATATAAATACCAAGGCATAAGAGAGAAAACCTACGCTCGCTCATTTTTACCTGGACTCTCTCTCTCCTCTTTTTCCTTCTCCTTCTTCTAATCACTTAACTGTACAAACTAACTTGGTATTAGAGCCAGGTTCTTCATCAATATTTCTTCACTTAAATTTTTAAAAAAAAAAAATGATGACATCAGCAAGTTGATTTTCTCCCATAGACAGACAGATTCTTCTACTCTAGAGGAGTCTTGTGGCAAATTTTTAGCTCTATCGGACTTTTTTTTTTGGGGGGGGAATGTTTCAAAACCTTAGACCTGGAATTGTTGGGGCTGATTTGATGCTTCAATCCATGCCAGAGGAAGGCATTTTGGGTTATTGAGTGCTCCTTTGGGGTTGGTTTGATCAAACAAAGGTGCTACGACTCTACGAGGTAATTTATGGGTTACAAGGTAATTGGTGGGCTGCCAGGTTGTGAAACTGCCCTGTACTGAGGTTCAACATGTTGTTTGAACCTGTTTGAACTGTTTTGGACCTGTTTGAACCTCCAGCAGTGTTTTTAGATGTTTTGAAGCTATATGTGGAGGATTCTAGTATGTTTTGTGGTTTTTCTTGCTACGCTAGCTATTTATTGTGTTTTTTGGCATAATTGTTGTGTTTTTGGAGCTATTTAGAGTGATTTGAGTGTTGCCCACAAAATGCCAGAAGTGAGTCGAACCTCTGAAAGCCATCAAAGTGAGAGAATGGGTCAGAGTGTACCCACTAATGAAAATCCTACTGTCCAAATCACAATTGTGAAGTTGGATGGGGTTAATTATGTGATAACGCAAGTTTTATTTTCCTTTTTATATGAATATTTTAATGAAAAAAAAAAAAAAACCAAACTTTTCAAAAAATTAAAAGTTTGCCCTTTTTCTATATAAAAGCCAAACCACCCCATTCTTTCTTCATTTTCAGCCGTGAAAGGGAGAGAGAGAGAGAGGCCAAGAGAGGGAGAGAGAAGTAGGAGCATCGCCGGAGTGTCGCTGTCGTCGATGGAGGTAAGATTGTCTTTCTAGTTCATTTTCTTCTTCTCCTTTTCCTTTTCTTTGCGTACCCATTTGATGGGTTTGGAGTTTGGTTTTGTGGTGTTAAGGTGTGTGGTGTTTGGGGAAGAGTTGATGGATGTTTGTACGCTGTGATTTGAGGGTTTGTTGGTGTAGTTTTGGTTTAGGGTTGTTTGGTTGGTAAGAAATGGGTTTTGTGGGTATTTAGTTTGGGTTTTTGGAGAATCTTTGGATTTGATCCTTTGTTATGTGTTTTTGTTGTGGATCAAGTGTATTTGAAGCTTATTTTGATGGATCTAAGAGTTTGGGGTTGTGTTGTGGTGTTTTGGTAAGGTTTTGTGAAGCTTTGTGTCTCTTTAATGGAGTTCTCGCCTCTCGCAGAGAACTAGTCGACTAGTCGAGGTGTCTAGTCAACTAGTTATGCTGCTGTTTATATTTTTTGGCTACTGTCCTTTAGTTAGTCGACTACTCTTGGGAACTAGTCGACTAATCGATGAATTAGTCTACTTCCAACTGTCTAGTCCACTAATTAAGCACGAGTTCGCTTTTCTTCTTTTGGCTCTAATTTCTTCATCTGAAGTCCGTTTCGCGTGATCTTTATATACTCGGAAAGCTTGTGAAACCTAGTTTATGATTTTAGTGGTTGTTGGGTCAAGTTCTTTGTAAAGAGAGAAACATTTTGGAAATGCCAGATTTGCCCTTTTCTCATACCGTTCATCTTCTTTGGTGTATATCTCTTAAATGGCTTGGCATTTGGCCATAAAATTCTAAGTGTAGCATCTAGTCATTCTTGGGTCTATGTCTTGGGAGTTTTAAGGCCTTTGACATGGTGTTTTGGGGTTTTTGAGTCCTTAGAGTTGCAAGTGAGCGGTTTTGGGAAGCGAATTGTTTTACTCTTAATACTGTGAATCCTTTGAGCTTTCTTTTGATTTCCTTTCTTGCATTATTTGTTGTTTCCAGTTTTGGAAAGTCGACCACTTGCATTGAGTGCATTGAGCACTGCATTTGGGAGGCTCGTGGAGTCGAAAAGGGTTGGAAAACACTGTGACATCGAGGTAGGAATAAGTAACCTTATACTGTTAGTAATGATATACTTGTTTTACAAACTTCTTTGAGAACCATGTACACTTTATTAACTCCTTTTGATCAACATGACTTATACTTGTTTGTAAATCTTACTGTTTTACTGTTCTGTTAGATAGATACATGGAATATACCTGTTTATGAACTGTGTAGACTGTGTGGCATATTTTGAACTGTATTAAATGGATTTCAAGTAGAAATGCTTTACGTTTGACAAACCTTTGTAAATGTGGAAATTGGATATTTTCTATCATTGGGTTTATGAACTGAGTTAATGGGCATATGACATAACTGTTTTATGAAATGATATTTATGGCGCTGATATTTGAGTATGCCCCATCTTCTAAATGGTTTTATGTATAACAAAAGTTATTGGCTATATGCTTATGTCATTCCCCATTCTTTTGGAAAAGACAATAGTTTTGAAGATATGTTTTATATGACGATTAAGCTGAGGCTCTAAATTACTAGATATTTGATTACCATGCGTGACAGAGGTTTAGGTATGAGCTTGCTCCCTAATCTCCTTACGATAGACCTTGGTTACTGTACTACTACCACGCGTGGATGCAAGTGGTTGGCGTGATTCTTTCCCAGCCTCTTCCTGGTGGACCTTACATGATAATAGTTATTGTATCTTTTAGGACATGCACGTATACATGTGTATGTGGATCGGATTATATCATTGGGGGTTTGGGCCCATGACCCTACTTGATATTATAGGCGGATGTGATTACGGTCTCCGACCTCTGGATTTAGTAGTAGCCTGGTTGAGCTAAAGGTTTGTTAGCCTGAATCAACAGCCTTATAATATGATTAGATCCAAGATTGGATGTGCCAGGGACCCGTTGAGGCGACGCATATGTCAATCTTGCCGAAGTCCATACCGATGGCAATACTAGGGCCCTTGTGCAGCGAGGTATCACCATGCTATGGATTAGGACGTTATTCTGACTATTGTCCACATGCGACGGGGCATTCCACATGCGAGGCATACGCCTTGTTACTGTTACTGGCACTGGAGGATCTAGTTTTTCACTGAAAGCCCACACATCTTATAAACATTGAACTCAAGTTGATTTCTAAAACCATTGAACTTTGGAAATAAACGCTTTATATAAATATTTCATGTATCATAATGTTATTATTAATTCTTAGAGGTTATATTATTCCTATTGAGCGATTCGAGGCTCACTCCTGCTTTTCATGCGGCAAATTGCAGGTTGACTTTGGGTTTGCATGCTTGGCTTAACTCAATCCTTTGCTAAGGGTTGTTGGTCAGCTTTAAGGTTATTTTTGCATGTGTTCTTGCATTCTTATATTATATGTATTGTGTGTGCTGGACTATTCAGGTTATGTATTGCTTGTTATTTTGCTTACTTGCTAGGGTTGTTGGCAATATTATTTGATTTTCTTAATTATATATGTATAAATGGCGATTGGGACATAATGTATGGTCATAACATTTCATTTTGTTATATATAATTCTTGTATCTTGTAAGGAAATACAGATTAACTGGATAGGTTGTTCCTCCATCTTGACACGTGTCGACCTATCTGGAAGGGTCAGTACGGATGTTAAGTTTGGGCGTTACAAATTACTTAGCCTGGTCTCAATGGAAAATTTGTTTATTGAATGATAAGAAAAATGGGATACTTTAACGGTAAAGTGAAAGACCATCAGAAGAAGATCCTTCGTCCACAATCATGTATTGGCTTCTCCATTAGAAGAAACCAGTGTTTTCAAACCCGGACCGGACCAAACGGTTCAACCGGTTGCCTCACCGGGTTGTTCAAGTGTTCAACCCACTAAAACCCAGTCTTAATGAAAATCGGCCTATTTAATAAAAACCGGTCAACCCGGTGAGAAGAACCGGCCGGGTTTTGTTCTCTTTCTTTTATAATTTTTTTTTAAAAAAAAGGATGCTAAAATGACTAAAATAGTCTCAATCTTTTTAAAGTCTCTTAAAGCCAAGATAGCTAAAAAGGCAAATTAATCTAAAAAAAATCTCAAATAGCAAAAAAAAACCCAAGCACCTAATTTAATAATACAATATTCTTATCTTGCATTTTAAAAAATATATATAATAAAGATTGATCAATAGTAATTATCAATTTTCAATTTTGATGACTGCAGATATATTCAAATATATGAATTGATTGTACAAACATTTAAAAAAATTATATTTTGAATCTTTTACAGTTTTTATTCTAATAAATAAATAAATAATATATTTATGATATCATGATGACGTCACGATTCACCCCGGTTGACCCGATGGTTGAACCGGTTGACCCTTGACCCAGTCACTTGTTCGAATCGATAAATGGTCTGGGTTTTAAAACACTGGATGAAACCATAGATTAGTCATTGCTATTTATTTTTGCACACTAAAAAGGATATTTGGGATGTAGCAGTGCAGACTTACTCCAAGATGGAAAACGTAGCCCAAATTTATGACTTGAAACGTCAAATTCATGAGACCACACTGCGTGACATGTCCTCATTAGCTTATTTTAATACTTTTCGTGAGAGTAGTAGGAGTTGGATCATTATCAAAATTTTCAATTTGTGTACCACAGACACCGTAAAGTTTAATCAACTTATTGAGAAAGAGTGTATTTTTTAGTTTCTCGTCAAACTAAATTCCGAATATGATCCGATTCATGTTCAAATTCTAGGAAAGGAGCCTTTATCGTTGCTCAGAGCTATGTACTCTTATATTCAGAATTAAGAGAGTAGGAGAGGTGCTATACTCCATTCTACTTCACATGAGAGATCTACACTTCCAACCGCAAGGGACAATAAAGGAAGTCAACCGTATTGTAATAAGGATAAGCCAGTAGATGCTGTCTTATTCAGAAAAATAGAAGAAAAGGGGAGAACAAATTGAACACAAATGGGGACAAAAAATATGACAGCTGAGACAAACAATTGCTTCCTAGAACCTATCAAAATTGCCTGCAAAGAAACCTTAATGACAATAATACAAGAACACCAAAAAGAGGTAAAGGAGACAATGCAGGACTCTACATCAAAAGTTCTTCGATTTCATTCATTTGTTACACCTCATACAATGGTGAAAAGGGAAAACTTCAATAGAAGCGGACCCCTCAAAGCCCTAGCTGACATGTTTCTAAAGAGAGGATTTCCTTAGTGAACACCCACTTCATTTCAAATTTCCAAAGGAAGGAAGATCAAATGGAATGACCTAAAGGGAAATGAATAGGAGAAGATGAAACAATTTAGCATCTAATACACATAGTACATACCTATTAAGAATGGCCCAGTTACTAGAAATCAAGTGATCTGTATGAAGAATCTCCCCCGTAATTTGTTCAAACTATGAGTCAGTCATGAAAGATAGAAGACAGTAAACAGAACAAGAAGCAAGAAGAATCCTATTTTTATCCTACCAAAACAGCTCATACTTTAAACAATCAGATTTACATTTCATTTTACTTCTATTTTGTTCGACAAAACACAAGAAACATTACATCTAACTAAATGAGGAGTTATAAAGGAGGAACTAACATTTTAAGAAGCCGAGTCTTGTAGGGGAATCAAGAATAAAAGGATCTACAAGTAATTGTGTTTGTACACATCTTAACACGATCTTATAAATAAATAGTCCACAACTTGGGTCTAACATCATTAAAAGAATTCTTATTAAACAAAATTTGTTGCTTCTCTGGAAAAAAAAAATCATTAAATGAATTATATCCATCATGAATAAATAATTCTTGTAGTAAGCAATTAGGAGCCCCTGTGTTTTCTAAAAGAGAAACAGAAAATACAGTAGATTGCGCAAAACATGGACCAGTATCTGCCTGTTGATTCTACATAATTGTGAACATATACATGTACATATAGAAATCGTATCTCTACAAGCATTAATAGATTAATAGAATTATAGTTTCAATTAATAAACGTAAAAATTAACCAAAATCCGTAACCCTCTGTTTGGGTACTGAGAAAACGTAGAAATATACTAGAAAACAAAATTATAACAGTAAGGAAAATTGAAACTTCAGCTCAACTAAGCCAAAAAGTTGAATTATGTTCAGTTAAATGAAGTTCATTGAAAAATTTAAGATTCGTAAATTCCGATTTCATTCCTTTTCCTACATTTTCTCAGCAACCAAACAGAGATAAAAGTAATCATAGAAACCTTAAAAAAAAAATTTCAAGAACAGGGTCGAATCAATAAGTAACCCTGGAAATCAAACTTGGGGATCAAACCAAATCAGATCGATTTTCATCAAACCATTAAAGTTTTATTCCAAAAAAAAAAAACAAATCTGACCACAAAAACTTAAAAAAAAAAAATAATAATTCATATAAATTAGAGAAGAAACCAAGCCAAATGATCGGATTGGGCACTGTTTGGATGGAGAGAAAATACCTAGAAAACTGGTAACTTCGCCGGAAAATGTGAACCTGAAAGCTTGGAAGGAGTGTGGAGGACACAAGACAGAGAGACACCACACGTTTCGATTCGGTGACTATGTTGTTTTTGTCAGCCGGCGATTTGGCTACCTGCTGAGCAGGTAAACGTCTCCATCAATGACCTTTAATTGCCAGTTGAAATGTTAGCTGAACAAACCCAGCCGTCGGACAAGAAAACGTGCGAGGGACGTTATTATTATTAATATAATATTGGGAAAACTACATTTTGCTTCCATGAATTGTTGACCTTTTTGCTTCATCAACCATAGTTTATGTTGAATTTGCCTCCTCAACTGTTAGACTGAATTAAATTATATCCTTCGATGAGTAAGCAATTTGTTTTTTACATTTTTTTACTTAAAAATGATGGTAAGCGTGTTATTCTTTTAATCAGTATTTATCATAGTTTCCTAATGAGTCTGCATACATTTTAGTGATTGGAGAACTAATTCATAAAAATTAAAGGAAATATAACCCGTAACCCCCTAGTGTAGTAATAGTAGACCCAAAATCCCTTCCGAAAAAGTTAGAATAATATATTTACCTATTTATTATGATCTGACCAATATACCCTCCTCCATTTATTACTGTGTTGGAAATTATAAAACAATATTACCTCAAAAATAAAAGACAAGTAAAGTAAGGCGGGTTGGGGCGCGGACTAGGTCGCTCTCTTTAAGACAATTGGTGCCACTACAAAAAAATCCAATGCAATAGTTTATAGCACGTCGCTTCCAGGATACAACAAGCCCAGCCACTCACTGTTATTTTTTCTAAGCTTGCACAACTTTAAGAAAATTTGAAGCTTCACACAATACCTTTATTTTGCCCCAAAGAAAAACTCACAAAACACTTAAAAAATCTGAAAATTATAGAGAATGAAAGAGAGAAGAGAGAGCTTGTGAATTGGTGAGTGAAAATGCTATGGAGAGGTCTCTACTTATAGGTGTAGCAAGATGTAACATATGCTGCAGAAATTAATAGATAGCTGTATCCATGACCATGAGTATGGTCATTAATGGTTGCATGTGATTTGAGGTGAAATAGGGTGTTAAAATCCTAAATTGCCAGTTTTACCCTTGTGAGCAGTTAATTGGAGGTCATTATCGCACGTAGGTTTTTAGGTCAGATTGAGTCGGTTCCTTTTGCATTTAGTTTTTAGAAAGTCTGGGAATGTCCCTGTTAAATTTCATGGTATTCTGAGTCAGGCTTGATAGAAAATAAGGCCTTTTGTGACCTGAAGGGCAGCACTGTCCTTTGGATCACAAAAGCTCTAAATGACTGTCGATCTTGTCCCGGATAGTCTCGAGACTTTGGCATGGATATTTAGGGTGTGTTTGGTAGCTAAGTTGATCAGTGGCAAGGTTCATAGAGCCTCTGGGCTCATGTTTGGCTCTTAAGGCCCAAAGGGCCCTTTTAAGCTCATATTACGGTTTCGACCGGGAATGATCAGGATTCGATCTTTTTATTAATTGGAGGCCTTCAAAAGCTTTAAAACACTTTCTTAGATGTTTTTAAAACTTGTTTCTAGAAGAAGAAATGATTTTGAGAACAATCGGTTAGCAGATTTCAAAACCCTAATCTGGGCCCAGTAAGCCCTAAACAGCTAATCAATAGAATTTTTCCTAAAACTTTGACTTTGGCCAATGCATTTTCACTTCAAACACTTCTCAAAACATGGAGAATTGAATCACGATCGTTTTGCCGTTTGAATCATCAAATTTTGACTTGAAACAGACCCGAAAAGCCGAAAAAAGCCGAAACCGGGTCGAAACGGGCTGAGATAGGCCCACATAGGGCTAATTAGCCTTGGGGGCTCGATGACCATCCCCCTAGGGACGGCCAACCGTCCATGAGGGACGGCCAACCATCCCCTAGTGGATGGTCACCCAAGCCCTTTGCCTAAAGTTGCTAATTTTCAATGTTTTGCCTGCCTGGAACTCTTCCAAGTGTCTAGCTCGGCCTTGGGGATTCTGGCACGAATTTGGAGACCTTAGAAGACTCAATTAAGACCCTTGGATCATTCCTAAGAGTTTAAATGTGAGCCATTGATCAATTTAAAGCTTCTCTATAAATACAAGGCCCTGAAATCAGTTTTAGGGGAGAAAACTTTTCATTAGAGAGCTAACTTGAAGAGTAAAAACTTGAGGCACTACACCAGCCCCTCTAGCAACCTTAACCACATTTTTGAAGTCCTTAGAGGTTGATGAAGACATTAGGAGCAAGAAAAAAGAAGGCAAAAAAAGTAAGTTCAATTAATCATTGTGTTTTTTGATAAGTTACAAAAAATCTGCATCTCTCATCTTCTTCTTCTTTTTCTTCTCTTTCATTCTTCTTCTATGGTCATGTTATGAAAAAAATGGATGCTTAGGTTGAGTCTTCATATTTAGGAGTTTCTTTTATATTTAGTATGCATGTTAGCATTATTGGTGAATTAATAATGGTCTTAAAACCACCTAAAGTGAACATTCAAATCAGTCCAGATTTGAATATCTATTTTAATGTGGCTTAATCACCATTCTTAAATCATTTTTTGCAAAGTTTCTTACATAATAGTTTTAGTATATCATATTAGGATGCATTTAGTTCATTTCCCTTTTTTTATTTTATCTTTTATTGGGTTCTAATTCATGTTTTGGACCACTTTCAAATCTATCCATAGATTGAAAGTAGCCTTAGGATGAATTAAAAATCATTTTTTAGGACCAAATTAACTTAGAAATATGTCTAGGCTCACATAGATAACTTAGTTTGCATTTAGGACATTGTCATGCATTTTTATTAATTGTTTATTGCATTTTTTATGTATTTTCCAGAAATTCCAGCATTATAATGGTATTTTAGGTGTTTAGACTAACCTAGGATTAGCTAGAGACCTTAGGATTAGGGGGGTCACTTGACCCCACTTAGGACTGTCCTTTGTTGTAAGAATTGCGATTGGAATCGAATTCTACCTAATTTAGGAATCTACTTCGAGAAGGATTCTAAAAAAATGATTTTGAAAGTATTTGAATTGGAATGAAATTCCATCTTTTATGCAAAAAGTGTTTTGATCAAACTCTATCTCTCGAAGTTAGAATCCTAGATAAGATATAATTCTTTTGGCTATATGGTTCATTACAATAGGAGAGTCCTAGGTAATCAAACTACGTGGACTTTGATTCTTATCAGGAAACTGGTAAGGTACGTAGGCAGTCAATAGGGCGCAAGTCCAATCTTAGGATGACTCTATGTCTCCTAAGGTCTTTAGGATTTTGATTCTTTTTTTTTATTATTATTTATTACTTAGTATTATCTACACTACTTTCTTGGTTGATTAGATATGATAGGGTTGTTTTTTATGAGATTTTGATAAAGCCCAAAATTAATTAAGAGACCTTTAATTAGGGTGAGATAGGTGCTTACAAGAGGTGTCTTGGAACCTTCCTATCTCATAACCTAGCCCTCGAATCCAACTTTGATTCGAAGACCATGCTTTTCCAAAATATGGAGTCATTTGTTTTATTGAAAATAAAACTCTTTTTATGGTTTCCTTAGTCCTTAAAAATAAGATGGCGACTCCCAGTTTTTGTCAAACTTTTATCATTTTTCAAAACTCAATCTTGAGTGGATAATAGAGAAGGATAAATCGAGACGGATAAAGTCATCCACAATCCCACAATAATTTAAGTGAAAACGGCCTCCCGATCCGGGGTTGGCTGGTTCACAATAGCCATGAATGAAAATGTAAGTTATGAAAAAATTCAATTTAGAATTGAAATCTGATTTGAATAAAATTGATAACTGTAACACCCCACACAGGGTAACCCCTATGCGGAAATGCCACAGTGACATAAAACACCAAGCGCTTATCTTTTGAGTAATTTCTTTTTTTAAAATTAACACAGTTTAAAACAGTTTTTCAAAATACGCGTGCGGAAGTCTTTAAATATTTTTTTCAACATCTCAACAATTAAAGATAGCGCTGAGTACTAGTTTGTATCCTGAGTACAGTCCCGTAATGTACCCAAATTCCAAAAACATCCATTTAGTTTACTGAGTTGGATAGAGTCTCATGCTGATAACGTGTCATCCTCTTAAAGAAAACACATAGCAGAAAAATAAACAAACACCAGGATTTACGTGGTTCGGCAAAATTGCCTACGTCCACGGTGAGTCATTTTTATTATTATAATTCATATTACAAGAATACAATATCTTCTTGTCTCAATACATTCAGAAATATTCACATCCTTCCATATTCTCATATCTGTCAACAAATTTTATCATCAGCCAAATATCACATAAATAAATCATCATATCTGTAATTCATTTATATATATTACAGAATATATCCATCACTTTTTCACAATAAATAGTTTTACAGTACATGCATGCTTTATGCATATGACAGATATATGATGCAATGCTCATGCAGTCATACCTGTCATTTTCTCTGTTCTGCTTTTCCTGCAAAACATCAACCATTCACATAACAGATGGCTACCTCATTTTTAAGGTACTCAACCATCTTAATTCCTGCAAAACATCAACCATTCACATAACAGATGGCTACCTCATTTTTAAGGTACTCAACCATCTTAACCACAACAGCATCCCCGCCTTTTTAGGATGTATATCACCCAGTCCCCGCCTTTTTAGGACCTACCGCGATTGTCACTCATTGACAAGAGGATTTACGTACTGTTTTTAGCAAGGGTGATATATTAGTGCACTAACTGTTTCCTAGGATCTTTTGTCCATCGGTGGTATCTCAACTCCACAGTTACAAAAATAATCATAAATGCATATGATTTTCTATGCAATATATTTCACATGTAACTGTGTCTCATGCCAGATGCAATTATGCAATACATATGGCATACATCTCATATCAACAATTCATGTATGTCAATTTGTGCATACATTTCATAGTATATCAGCTCAACATATATCTCATATCAACATTTATATCAGTGATATACAAATAAATCATTCTGCTCACTCAACTTGAGCTACCACATGTAACTGTGCCACTGTAACACCCCGTACTTCTCCAAGTAACAATATTGTCCGCTTTGCTTGCACGCGTAACATGCGCGCCCATATACGCATATTCACATGACAAGTGTACGGTTTTATTTTCTCAAAACACATTGTTACTATGAGATGTATGGAATTTACTGTTAAACCCAGTCACTTTCTCATAACATCATCACCACATGCCATATGCCAATTTTATGTGCAATAATTATGGCAATCATCATATGTATGTATTTTATACATAACAATTAACATGCTTCATCATTTTATTCATAATAATAACAGCATGTTATAAACTTTACAAATATCACATGCATATATTAACAGTTTATATATATGCCAATATAATTTCCATAACTTGTATTTCCAAGGTCTTTCAATAATCATCATGATTTTATA
>JAESVK010000669.1:2248347-2269067 GCA_017140935.1 Hamamelis virginiana | reverse complement strand
ATAAACTTTACAAATATCACATGCATATATTAACAGTTTATATATATGCCAATATAATTTCCATAACTTGTATTTCCAAGGTCTTTCACTAATCATCATGATTTTATAAAAATCAATTATTCATGAAAATTAACTATTTTCCAAAGACTCACAATTTGGAAGATAGTTAATTTTCTATCCACATGTATTTTCTATACAATAATCCATTCTTTTTGGCCAACTTTGCACACTTATAACTCCTTCGTTACTCATCCGATTTGGATGATTCAAGATGTTATAGAATCTGTGTGATATAAGCTTTCAAAATATCATGGTGGTGTATAACACCTCCCATCCGAACATATTTAAAAATGATGCCCAAGTAGGCTCGTTAATAAAATTTCCGATTTTTCGGCAACTTCGGTTCTCAATTTCTCTCACAATTCACATCCAATTGAAGTGATTCAAAGTTCTAAATTCATATAAAATCAATCTACATCATATATGTAAAAATCATAATTTTTCGATAAACTATGAAAATACACTTTGTGTCTACCATTAAAGCTTCAAGGAAGCTTTCTCTCTCTAGAAATTCTCATTCACCCATAGATCTTTTTCCATGATTCTTGTCTCTAAAAATCCATAAATTCAAGCTTTACAATATACTCAAATTTCAGAATTTTCGGACATATACACAATATACTACAAATTTTCATGTAAAATAAAAATCCAAGATTTGAAATCCCCATATTTCATTTTCATGATTTAAACCCATCCAAAAACAGTTTTTAGTGTTTAGGCCGTATCTTCTAGCTCATTTATCCAAATTTAATGAACTTTAGTGTTCTGAAAAGAAGACTCGAAGATCTACAATTTCATATTTCACAACCGTAGCCTAAATTCAACATTTTCATAGTCAAAATAAGCAATTACTGTAGCCTTTCTATTTTGAACGAAAATATCTTTTGCTGAAAAACCAGTTTGAGTAAAACAGTCATAACTCTCCACACAAAATTCCAAATAAGTCAAGGTCGGATTCGTTAGAAAGCTAATTGAAAGACCTACAACTTTCATGAAGAAGGTTTAGATCAATTCGGCCTCTAACCAAGTCAATAATACTCAAACAGTATGCTCTATTTTGGAGCTCAATTTGTTCTAAATTTTCCTAGAACTTTCTAGGCAAACAAACACCTCCCAATTTCACCAAATCATGATATAAATTCATCAATTAAGCTAAGATCAAGATAGAAAAGAGTAGGAACCTCACCTATTTTCGAATTTGAAGAAGATTTGGAGTAGAATTTCCCAAATTCCCAAACTTTCTCTTCTTTCCTTTTCTCTTTTCTTCTTCTCTTCTTTTCTTCTTTCTTTCTTTCTTTCCTTTTCTTTTTCTCTTCTCTTCTTTCTCTCTTCTCTCCCCCGCCTCTTTTTTCATCCGAAGACTCCCCCCCCTTCTTATCTCTCTCTCTCTCTCTCTCTCACTCATTGCCCCCGACAACCTTCCCTTTCACTCTTTCTTTTCTTTCTTCTTTTTCTCACCCACTCCCCTATCCTGTCTCCCCCTCCCCTCCATTATTTTAGTGAGGGGT
Source organism: Hamamelis virginiana (assembly GCA_017140935.1). Classification (NCBI taxonomy): domain Eukaryota; kingdom Viridiplantae; phylum Streptophyta; class Magnoliopsida; order Saxifragales; family Hamamelidaceae; genus Hamamelis; species Hamamelis virginiana. The sequence continues at coordinate 2,267,499 of JAESVK010000669.1, read as the reverse complement.
GAATGCATTAATAATTTAAAATAAGGACCTTATATTATCGGCGGATTTTTGTTTGAATTATTATATTCCCACCAAGTGCATTACAGCATTCTAATAAAATCCAAAAGCATCTTTATTTGATCTATATCTCAATGCCATTAATTATAACATATCCTAATTATCTAATGTTTTGAGCCAATGGTTAAGATCACTTGGCTGCAGGTGGCATGAATATATACATATTTAATATTTTATTGGGTGGAACATGTAGTATGCCATTATTGAGCCATGCACTAGCAATATAAATGTGTAATAACGCCCAGTGGCATGAATATATATACATATATATATACACACACACAAACACACACACACCCTCCCCACTACCCAACAAATTGGGTGGGGTCTCACCCTATATATATATAATCAATCATTCACTCCATTATAATTATAATGCATTCCTCCACCACTTGCCGACATAATAATGCATTTCAATTATAATGCATTACTCCATCACTTGTCGACACAATAATGCATTTCAATTATAATGCATTCATAATACTCTCATGCACCCTTCTCAAAAAGTGTCCACATGGCACACTATGGCCAATAACAAAATTCCATGTGTGCAATAAATAAAATAAAATAATAATAATTAAGAAAATTTACTATTGAAAATTTCGGGGTCTCACAATAACAGATGGGGCAATCCTCATTCTAAAAACTGATACCTCCTCTACTTTCTTCCCTTCTTGCGCACGTGAGGTGCCAAGTTCTCTAAGCTTTCACTGAGCATGAGTGAAGAAGAGAGCTAATGTATCACTTTTTATTCTCTTCTCTAACCAATGTGGGACAATGGAAGATAGGTAAGTTTTATTTTAAAAAAAAAATATACACCAACAATCCCCCACTTATTTTAATTAAAAAAATTTAAAAAAACAAAAAATTCTAGACAAAGATAAAACCATATGCATCATGAAGGTGGCACTGCCTTGAAACCTTCTTTTAGTATTTCGGTAAATCTAGTATTAGAGTCAAAGTGAACAAAGCCTTGAAACTAAGACTGCTTGAGGATACTAGAATTACGTCATATACATATTATTCAAGGTGTCCTCATTTAAGCTTCTAAAAGCCAGCACGTTATGGCCATGTGCTTTATCCCGGTTTTCATAAATGCTCTAGAGAATTAGCCATAGGAAGCGGCCTCACTTCCACACTATATAGGTGAGTCTATCAAAGATGCTCCCGTAACTCTAACATCCCACCCATAAAGGCTATTGAACTCATTAAGAGATTAAAGTAATCTCAACCTCTAAATCGTTACAGGATGACATACACTACACCATAGGGATGGACAATTAGTCTTTTAAAACTTTTATTGTGTATGTCCATTCAAACCACTCTATGATTCGTTTGTCCATTAACCTAGTTCTTGGGTTCTCCAGTCCCTAGGAATGGTATCCTTATAGGAGATTTAATTTTCTTTGTGATCAAGTCCCATCCCCCTCGATATATTCCAAATCTTATCTCTAGCTAGAGCTTTTGTTAAAGGATTAGCAAGATTATCACCAGATTTCACATAATTTATATTTATAGCACTCTTGTTTAAATATGATTTCACGGTACTGTGTTTATGCCTTACAGATTTGGATTTTCCATTGTAATATTTATTATGTACTCTGCCAATAGCAGTAGTACTATCACAATATATTAAAACATGTGGTATAGGTTTTTCCCACATTGGTATTTCAGATAATAAATCTCTTAACCAACCTACTTCTTCATTGGCTGATGCTAAAGCTATAAGCTCTAACTCCATTATGGACTTAACTATTATTTGTTGTTTTTTAGATTTCCAACAAATAGCTCTACCTCCTGAAGTAAATATATAACCAGTAGTAGACAATGAATCACCGTATTGGGAATTCCAATCCGCATCACTATACCCTTCAAGTACAGTAGGATATCGTTTATAAAACAAGCCATAATTTGTAGTTCTTTTTAAATATCTCATTACTCAATTTACAGCATTCCAAGGTTCAAAATTTGGCTTACTTGTAAATCTATTAAGTACACCCATAGCAAATGCAATATCAGGTCTAGTGCAATCTGTAGGAAACTACCAATAATACTAGCATACTCCTTTTCAGTTGGAATTAAATGAATATACTACCAATAATACTAGCATACTCCTTTTGATTTAAAATATCACTATCTTTTTCAGTTGGAATTAAATGAATACTAGAATCAAAAAGTGTACATACAGGCTTGCAATCAAAATATTTATATTTTTTCAACATAATGAGATTAGTCAAGAAAAAATACCTTCAGAAGTTCTAGTAATTTTCATACCAAGTATAACATTTGCTTCATCCATATCTTTCATATCAAAACTATTGTTAAGCAAATACTTGGTATTTTTAATTATATCTAGATTTGTTCCAAAAATTAACAAATCATCCACATATAAACAAATAATCACATGAGCATCATTATCATATTTATAATAAATGCATTTATCACTTTCATTTGATTTAAAACCATTTGTTAACATACACATATCAAATTTCTCATGCCACTGTTTAGGTGCTTGTCTCAAACCATATAAATACTTAGTTAATTTACAAAGTCTATTCTCATTCCCCAGTAAAATAAAACCCTTGGGTTGATCCATATATATTTCTTCCTCTAAGTCTCCATTTAAAAATGTAGTTTTTACATCCATTTGTTGAATTTTTAAATCATGTATAGAAGCTATGGCAATCAACAATCTTATGGATGTAACTCTAGCTACAGGTGAGAAAGTATCAAAGAAGTCAATATCTTCTTTTTGTTTAAACCCTTTAGCAACTAATCTAGATTTATAATTTATCTATAGTGCTATCGGGTTTAAGTTTTCTTCTCAAAACCCATTTACATCCTATGGTACTAAAACCAGGAGGTAAATCAACTAATTTCCAAGTCTTATTAGAAAATAATGATTCCATCTCATCATTTATGGCTTCTTTCCAAAAATCAGAATCATTTGAAGATAAAGCCTCTTCTAAGGTTTTAGGATCACGCTCAACATTATATATTAAATAATCAGGCCCAAAATCCTTTTCAACTCTAGCACGTTTACTTCTCCTAGGTTCAATATTTAAATCTTAAGAATGTGAGGAACTAGGTTCTTGAATTTTAGTTTCAATTCCTAAACCCCCACTATCTTTAGATTTAAAAGGGAATTTATCTTCACAAAAGATAACATCCAAAGATTCAATTACAACATTATTTTCAAGATCTAGGAATCTATAGGCTTTACTATTTAAAGCATATCCAATGAAAACACACCTAGTTGCCTTAATCCCAAGTTTATGAATTTTGTGAGGGATCTTTTTAACATAAGCTAGATATCCTCAAATTCTCAAGTAATCAAGATTATGCTTTCTATTTTTCCATAATTCATAGGGAGTAACTAGAATATGCTTACATGGTATTCTATTCATTATATAATTAGCAATTAATACCGCTTCTCCCCATAAATTCTTAGGTGTGTTCGAATATGCTATCATAGCATTTGTTAGGTCTATTAGAGTTCTATTTTTACGTTCGGCTACTTCATTAGAAGATGGTGAATAAAGTGGTGTAGTCTCATGTACTATTCATAAGGATTGAATATAAGTGATAAGTCCTAACACTTCATATTCTTTTCCTCTATCACTTCTAAATCTTTTAACTTTTCTCTAAAAAAGATTTTCCACATCCTTAATAAAAATTACAAGTTTATCAAAAGCTTCACTTTTATTTTTCATAAGATAAACATAACAAAATCTAGAATAATCATCTATAAAAGTAAGAAAATATCTCTTACCACCTCTTGTTAATATACCTTCAAATTCACAAATATCGGTATGAATTAAATCTAATAACGCACTACTTCTAGCAACTTTTAAATGTGGTTGTCTTGTAATCTTTGTCATGCTACAATATTCACATTTTTCAAAATCATTTTCTAATTTAGGTAACAATCTAACAAAAACGAGCATACCACATATCATAGCTAGTAACAATATAAAGAGAACTAGTAAATGCTTTATTGATTTCAACATTTAATTTAAACATACCCTCACATGCATATCCTTTACCCACAAATACATTATTCTTGGTAAAGATATATCGGTCAGATTCTATAGTTTGTTTAAATCCGGTCTTATTCAAAAGAAATCCAGAAACTAAATTTTTTCTAATTTCCGGGGTGTGAAGAACATCCCTTAGGGTCAAGATACGTCCCAATGTGAAATTAAGATCAATTTCACCAATGCCCAAAACTTGGATAGTATGAGAATCTCCAAGTAAAACTTTTCTTTCATTTTCTATAGGGGAGTAATTTTTAAACCAAGTTCTATCATGGCAAACATGTACCGAAGCACCCGTGTCTACCCGGCATCCTTCCGACTTATTAATCGTATTCACTTCACTAATCATTGCCACAAATTGCTTTTCGGTAACATTGGCTTGGAATGGCCCTTATTTCCGAAATTGACAATTCCTGGCACGATGGCCCGGTTTGCCACACACATAACAACCATTAATAGTACTTTGATTATTAGTACTAACATAGTTGTTATTTTGATATTGTCTAGAAAGAGGTCCTTGGTTTTTATAGTCATTATTTTTATTTGGACTTCTTTTTCATAAACTTCCCCTTAGGTTTTAAATAGGCACTATTTTTAGCATTTTGATCCTTAGGAATATTATCACTAGTAGCAATGTGTACCTTGTTTGGATTTGAGCCTCCATTGCCTCCATTGGTTTCATCATTCCCATCTTGCTTCCTTGCTTCTTCTTCAACTCTAAGGCGTGTCATGAGATTCATTAGAGTAAGCTCATTTTGTTTGTGACGAAGGCATGTTTGAAACTCCTTCGAAGAACTTGGTAGCTTGTCAATGACAGCCGCCACTTGCATTTGTTCATCCACCTTGATTCCTTCGGTTTGAATTTCATGAACTAAATTTTGGAGTTCATGAGTTTGAGCAAGGATAGACTTGTTATCCACCATTTGATATTGAAAATAGCGACTACAAGCATATTTCTTTGCACCCGCTTCTTCAGAATCATACTTTTGTTGAAGAGCTTTCCAAATTTTCTTAGCAGTAGAGTAAGTAGTATTATAATCATCATAAAACTGATCAGACAAACAATTTAGCAAATAATGCTTACAATCTTCTCTATCATTCTCCTATTTTTCAACAAATTTTTCATGTTCTTTTTTCTCATCATCACTCATATTTTTAGTTGCTACTTTTTTAGGATTCTTAGAAGTAAGAACCCATGCAACTTTTATAAGCTTTAAATAAAATAAAACCTTACTTGCCCTTCTTTTGAAATTTTCCCTATTATACCTAAATGGCTTATTGAGGTCGCCAGTGTTAGGAGCATTAGTGTTGGCACTAGTTCCTTCAATGGCTAATTCGTCTTAAAATTGTTGAAAATTATAAAACAATATTACCTCAAAAATAAAAGACAAGTGAAGTGAGGTGGGTTGAGGCACGGACTAGGTTGCTTTCTTTAAGACGTTTCGCGCTACTACAGAAAGATCCGATGTAATAGTTTCTAGCACGTCGCCTCCAGGATACAACAAGCCTAGCCACTCACTGTTATTTTCTCTAAGTTTGCACAACTTTGAGAAACTTTGAAGCTTCACATAACACATTTCTTTGCCCAAAGAAAAACTCACAAAACACTTAAGAATCTGGAAATTGTAGAGAATGAAAGAGAGAAGAGAGAGCTTGTGAATTGGTGAGTTAAATATATGGAGAGGTTTATATTTATAGGTGTAGCAAGGTGTAACCTATGCTGCAGAAATTAATAGGGAGTCATGAATGAAAATGTAAGTTATGAAAAAATTCAATTTAGAATTGAAATCTGAGTTGAATAAAATTCATAATAGATTATGGTTATATAACTAATTCAACATGTGCATAAGTATGACCATAGCTAGGTATATAAGCAATTCGAGTACGAGAAAAATCATACCTCCTCCACCTTCTTCCCTTCTTGCGCACATGAGGTGCCAAATTCTCTAAGCCTTCACTAAGCATGAGTGAAAAAGTGAGCTAATAAACAACTTTCTATTCTCTTCTCTAACCAATGTGGGACAAGGGAAAATAGGTAAGTTTATATATATATATATATATATATATATATATATATACACACACACACACACAGACAAGATAATATAAGGCCGGCCTTACGCAAAGTTGCGTAAGGTCGGCTCCATATGCCTAATTTTAGATCACAGTTCATAAAACTGACAGTTGGATTAGATGCCCTACCTCTGTATGTCATGCCTGCAAAAAATCACAGTGATCTGACGGTTGGTTTTTGAAATAACTGCCGTTAAAAAAATGGTGCTATTTTGAAGAACAAATAAGTTACATATTTTCATAATGACATATTTCAAAAACCAACCGTCAGATCACTGTGATTTTTTGCAGGCATGACATACAGAGGTGGGAAATCTAATCCAACGGTTAGTTTTATGAACTGTAATATAAAATTAGCCATATGGAGCCGACCTTACGCAACTTTGCGTAAGGCCGGCCTTATATTATCATGTCTGTATATATATATATATATATATATATATATATATTAAAATACACCAACAGTTAGCAACTGCCATGATTTTATTTTTTCTACCCTCCTTTATAATTCGAGGATCAAGAATATCAAGTAGACGGTTCTCTTTCAATGACAAAATAATATGTGTTGCTAGGCTTTTTTTTTCGTATGATCTTATTGAAGATATCGGCTTCTATCCTGTTAAAAGCTCAACAAGAACCACTCTGAAGTTATACACATCACTCTTTTGGGTGAATTGGCTTGATTGGAAATACTCAGAATCCAACTAGCCAAAGGTGCCATGGAAAAGGGTAGTCAAGTGAGTTTGGTCTATATAGATGGATCTTGAAGTCCCAAAATTTGACATTTTTACTCTATATTTATCATCTAAAAGTATATTTGTAGACTTAATGTCAATAAATGGGTATAGAAGATGCTGAGTGTAGGTTGGCAACTGCACCCGCAACCTATATAGCAACTTATAAATGCATTTCCCATGAAAATGGAAGCTCCTCGTGTTTATCATGGATGAGCTGGAAGAGGTTTCCATTAGATACGAACTCGTAAACTAGCAAAGGAACATCTATCTCCAAACAACATCCTAATAGCTTAACTACATTCCGATGGTTGATCTGTGAAAGAATGAGAACCTCATTAATGAATTACTCCGATTGGCTTTCATAGATCTACTAGCTTTGATTTCTTAATGGCAGCAATTCTTCCATAAGTTAACATTCCTTTGTAAACTGTTCCTTGCCCTCCTTAACCGAGAATTCGGTTCTAATTAAAATTGTCGGTTACTTTCTCCAACTCTTTGGAAGTGAAAAGTTTGGTTTTCTCAACAGTATCTTCACTGGGCAACATTTGTTGTTGTAACAATAGACCACCATTTCTTTCGAAAAACTTCTGTTTGCATTTGATCTTCCTCATTTTCCTTATTACTTTATACAATAAAAAACTGCCCATAAGTAGAAGCAATGATCCTACACTTATGCTAACAACTACACGAATAATGAAAGAGTCGTGTTATTGTCTAAACTCTAAAATGTATGAATAAAGTTGAAAAATGAGATCATGACACAAAGTAGTATGAAAATGACTTTCTTGTTAGAGCATCTCCAATGGTGTGCTATATGAACGGCCATTGCTAAAATTTGGCATTGGCATCCAAATAGCTTGGTCTAATGAGATGCCATTTAGAGTGTCAAATTTTGGTAATGGACTGCCAAATTTAGCACCTTAAATGACACTTGTTATATATGCCATAAAGTAATGCTATATATATCCCAAAAAATTATCCCCAAAAAGCATCACAAATAATCATAAACCTTCATTTATTATGGAGAGAGAAATTATTAAAACAAAGAATGGTTGGATCACCGTCCATATCATTTAGGATACACTTTTGGGACAAGATTTTTGGGACATACAACATTTTCCTATGCCATATCATACTTTCTCTTCAAAAATATGGGAGATGCCAAAATATAACATTAATGCATTGAAGCACATAAATGCTAAAATTTGGCAATACCATTTAGTGCTATTTGGGGTGTCAAATTTTGGTTTTGTCATATCTAATGGCATGAATGCATTGGTTGTTTTTCAAAGTATGTTGTGTGAAGCAACAGAGAATAAGAAAAAGAGATGGGGACAGCCGATTTCCACTCAAAAAACTTATTTAGTTAGCCATAAAGCACTTCTGTTTTCGATAATATTTGCTGGGAATTTTCCCTCAATATTCCCATAGTTTCCAAAAATTCCCTACATAAATCCATGTTTTGAGAATTTCCCTCCATGCACCTCCGTACACTTAATTGGACATTTTTGCTCTCACGAATGGTCAAATTTTGTGAAAAATGTGCCAAATGTTTATATACAATCCCCAATTTACTGGGTAATCCCCAATACCACAAAATGAATAATTCCCCAAATAAAACATAGTCCCCAGTCCTCAAAATAATGAATAATCCTCAATTTTGATAACAGTCCCCAATTCTCATTTTGTTGAACAATCCCCAACTTTCCTAACAATCCCTCAAATTGTTGCTTACTTTTTTACATCAAATCATAACCTTACATGTCCCATCAAATCCAAAAAGGTGCTAAATACCCTAAATCATACATAATCCTCAAATTAATTCATAATCCCTAATCCCCATATTAAACCATAATCCCCAAATTAACACAAAGTCCCCAATATAGAATTTTTGTCCATAATCCCCAAAAAAATGTCCATAATCATCATCATCACATGATTGTATTTATCATGTAATGATGATGATTATGGACTTAATTAAGACCAATTAAAATTGGATGTGATTGGCCGCTTCAATGTGATCGTTTTTGAGTTATAGAATTTTTGGTGATGTAATTTAATTGGGGGCTTGCATGTGTGAAAACCCATATTTTATTTTAAGTATTTTTGAATATGTTTATGATTTATATGGTGATTTGAGAAATGATTTCATTGTTCTTGTTGAAAAAAAAAAACTTTTCAAAATGACATTTGTGTCCCCTTAGTATAAAAACTCCATCCCTTTTCTTTTCTTTCATTTTCATGAGAAAGGAGACCGTTGCATTAAGGTAGAGATAAGTAATATTTTAACATTTTACTGTTAATGATGATATGTTTGTTTTACAATTGTTTTGAGAACTATATGAACTCTAAACACCTTGGAAATGTTACGATTTATAAATGCTTGTAAACCCTACTGTTTATTGAATTGTCAAATAGATACATGGAATATATTTGTTTATGAACTGTGGGAATTGTGTGGCATGATTATAAAACTGTGTAAAAAAGGGATTTCTTGAGGAAATGCTTTACAAATGATGTACTATTTATAAGTGTGGGAAGTGAGCACTTGCTATTATCAATTTTACGAACAAGATTGATGGGCATATTACTTAACTGATTTATGAAATAATATTTATTATGTCAATATTTAGCTATGCCCTATTTTCTAAATGGTTTTAAAGACAAAGAAAGCGGTTAGCTTTACGCCTGAAACATCTCCTACTCTTTTGGAAAGGACAATGATTTTGGAAATTCAAAAAGGGCATATTGTGGCACGATTTACACAAATATGACAAGTAATGGTTTTATGCTCGTATGTCTCCTTTTTCTGAACTGTTTTACGAATTTGAGTAAACAGAATCAAGAGTGATTCGGCAGAGATGTTTTCATTTATATTTAGAAAAGGATTTTGAGATTTTAAATGAATATGATGTATTACAAATGAGTTAAAAACCCTGAAATGTTTTTGGGATTTGGAAATGGATGTTCTTTGAAAATGGTTTATGAAATGGTATCTTGGATACGGTTTGGGCTTGGTTTGTATCACAGGTAAATTTTTATAAAAGCCCATGGTCCTGGGTGGAGCCTTAGTGTGGATCCGAAGGAATAGCCCCGTAGTGGCTCGACTGTTGACCGTGCAAGGTAACTAGTCGGAATCCTCAAGAGGTATGACCCCGCAGTGGTTGGTTTCGATTACAATGGTACCGACGGTTTGTTAGCCAGGAATTAGTAACTTGTAATACGTTTGTGAGCCTGGTTACTGTTGGGATTATATGCCCTCAAAACAATTTATGTCTATTTCAAGTTTATATAAATGTTTTATTTCCTTTTATGCAATTCATACTGTGAACATTGTTTTTATTCATGAGTTGAATATGAGTCTTTAATTACATTGAATATGATTTATTCATACAAATGGAGATTTGTATGTGAGAGATATAAATCATAAACCTTGTGATTTAATAACAATAATCACAACCAATAATGAGACTAGGCAACTCATTTGTTAAGGTTGTAGTATATCAATATCTATTGATAGAATATGAAATCTCTAATATCAAAGTGTAAGACTTTGAATTGATATACTAGTGTACTTGGTGCACTGAGGACAATGAGAATCATAATACATTAAATTTACTGTCCTTAGTAATGTGAATCTCATAAATGCTAATTTACAATTGCTCTTAATCCTGAGAGAAGAATGAACTATAATTCTTTACTTTAGATACTTTGATTTACTAATGAGTGAGGTCTCTAAGATCAACACCTCGGTATCTTGAGTAGTTAGGGTTTGGGATTGAGAGAACATTATTAATCAAGATGGAATCTACCCTCACTTACATAAAGAGAGTAAATGCTCCCTTGTGCTAATTGAATGTTTAATTACTGATACTGCGCAATCATTTTAGTAAAAGGTTTGCTAAAATGTAATTGGTAATTAAAGGATTATTAATTAGGTCACAAGGAATATAATAAATAAGAATATGTGTTTTGAACAGTAAAGGTTTATACTTTACAATATATTCTTATAAGCATTAGTTGGTAGAGGGAAATAATTGTAAGTATTTAGCATTATAAGGGTTTATTTATAAATTTCTAAATTTGAGTGCAATAATTATTATTTAGTATAATTAATAATTATTTATTGGTCAATAATTAAAGTCAAGAGTTGATTGGTTGATTATTGACTAATAGGAGCCAAATTGGAGATTCCCTTGGGTCCTACTTCTAGTCCTAATTGGAATAAGAAAGAGAAAAGAGGAAAGCATTATAAATGAGGCAAAACCCTACTAGGGCTGGCGACTCTTGTGTGTGCTTTCCTCTTGATTTATTTTAGAGCTCATTCTCTCTCTTTCAAGCTTCCAAGGATCATTGAAGTGAAGGTTCAAGGAGTGCTCAACCCCATCTTCTCCACATAGTCTCTACAAAGACTCAAATGTATGATCTTTATGTTAAACCATGAATGAAATATGAGTTTAAATTTTGGATTTAAAAAAAAAATAATAATAATAGCTTCCGCAAGGTTTTGGAAACTTACAATTGGTATCAGACCTAACTCATGTATTCTTTCATTGGTTTATGGTTCAATGGGTATTTTATTTCATGTTTGATGATTTAAATTATAAACTAGTGGGCTGTCCATGGATATTAAAATAAATTCCAGCATGTTTATTTATTGTTTCACATGTTATTTTTCATATATTTTGATGTATGAATGATTGGATGGCATATAATTTATGTTTTAGGGTTTTAGAAAAGCTAGAATGCTTTTTTATTGAACTAGAAGCAAAACCCTAGTTAGGGTTGCCTCTATGGTGGACGGCCATCATAGGGATTTTTTTTTTCATGTTTTGATGATAAAAAAATAAAATAAAGAGAAGACCTAAAGGGAAGGGGACGGCCACTCTAGGGTTTGGGCACCTAGAGTTGCTATTTTGGAGTTTCCTATTAGGGTTTGGACTCCTAGGGTTTCTACCATGGGGTTTTCTAAACCCTAATTGATTTAAATCATGTCTTTTAATATATTTATATATTTTAAGGTCCATCAATGGTGATTGCATGAGGGTTTAATCATATACTTGCTATAGATTTGATTTAGGGTTGGTTATATGTGTTTTTTCATGCTTGAATAATTTTTTGCTTGTGATATATGCATACTAACCCTTCACGGCAGCTTGTATATAATGTTTTATGTCCTCTCTCTCATGGTCAAAAAATGGTTTTGATGATTGCTTCGTGTTCCTTTTGGTTAAGGCAATGTAAAGGGCATCTTGTGCTTGAATTTCCTATGAAAGGGCAAGTCTTGATGGTTTCCTTATGCCATTTTTGTTTTATTTTTATTTATTTATAAAACCTTGTAAATTCCATTATGGAATATAGGTTCATGATGTAAAAATAGAATTAGGGTTTTCTTTTTATTTGAAAGAGAAAACTTAAAGAAGGAAAGAACACAAAAGAGGAGGCTTGGAGCTTGAAGGACATGGCACCATGGAGGATTCATTTATGGGATTTTTGATCACCATGGGAGAGAGCTTTAAGGTCACGACCAGCTGCTGTTTTTGACCTTATAAAGTTTTGCCATGAGAGAGAAAAAGGGGCAAACATGGTTTTCATTATGTTTGATGCTTATATGATGATATATGCTTTCTTGTCTTATGATTTTAGGATTTTTTATGCATGTTTGGATGTTTAAAAACCTAATTTTAATTCATGGACAGCATACATGCAATAGCTAAATTACTTCTTAACCAAGGTTTTTTTTTCTTACTTGATTTAGGAGAAAGAGAGTGCAGTGCACCTAGTTTCTATTTTTGGGCAAGATATGCTATTGTGGACACCCCATTTTTACCAATTATTTTTTCATAAGTTTATGCAAATAATTAACTTGAATAGTTGATCATTTGGTGGAAAATTGGGCTTGTAAAGACCTAGTTTCCAAAATTGCCTTTTTCGAATAGAAGGGACAATTCATTATTTCATGTGTACATTTGGATTGGGATCAATCCATTTGTATTGTATTTGACTTTTGAGGTGTTTTAGAACATCCTTGTAAATTTTCATGACATTCTGATAAGAGCTCAATAGGTAATTAGGGTTTTTGCGACTTGAGGGGCGTTTTCGTCCTTTTTCTCGTATAATTTCCGAATGACCTCCGAATTCGAAATGGATTTTTTCATGAGGTTTATATGGATGTAGGGAGTGTATTTGAAGTGTCAATTGAGCCTTTGAATGGTTGGAATAAATTCGCCCAAAATCGATCCTACGAGCGAGAATAAGTTAAACTAGGGTTTCATTCAAATTGACCGTAAATTGGTCATTTTCACCAATATCAAATATTTTTAAAATATGTTTTCAAATACCAATTTCATATTAAACTATGTTTTTAGACGTGGTTCAAGCCTAATTGACCAATTTTACAAAACAAGGAATGGTCGTATGACCAAATTTGGCACAATCGGGTCAATCGGAGCTTTTTACTAAAACCCTTGACCATGGTCAGGTATTTTTGACTCAAAAACCTTCTAAAAATGTATAGGATCAAAACACGGTCGTTTTGACACCTGAATCATCGAATTTGGATTCAAATTGAGCAAAATATGGCAAAAATACGAAAATCCCATGAAAATGGGAGAAAATTAGGAAAGTCACTACGGTGACCGTCCTAGCTAAGACGGCCAACCGTCCAGCCCAGGACGGCTAGTTGTCCAGGCTAGGACGGCCACCAGAATGGTCAAGCATATTTTTGCAGTTTTGGAAGTTTTGGATTTTCCCACCCATTTTGCCCGACTTTATTCGATTGTTTTGGGAAAATTCGAACTTGATTCAGCTTGCAAACCCTAGGATGACTTATTCTAAGCCCTAGGATGATTTTTTTAGAGGGAGTAATCCCAACCATTGATGGTTTTAAATCCTAACTCTGTAAGTATACCATGATAGAGTTAGAGAGGAAGGTTGACAAGGGGTTCAAGAGGCTAGGGTTTAGGAATTTCGTTTTTGGCTCATCATTTGGGAGAAAACCAGAGGAGAAGAAGGAATCAAGGCTAGAAAGCTTGAAGGAAGGAAGCCAAGAAGGAGGGAGAAGGGTAAGTCTTCAATCCTAGTTTTGTTTTTCTTGATTCTTACATAAATTTTTGGTGCCATGGTGTAAGTTCTCTTCATTCTCATGTGAGATGAATCATCTTCCTTTTTTTATGAGATTGTTTAGCATGTTAGGATGGTTTCTTATTTGTTTGTGCATGATTGGATCTTGATAGTTTAAGTTTTGTTGTTCATGGTGTTTATTTAATATGTTTGCATGCTAGAATATGGTATGTAGGGCTAGTTCCTTTTTAGTATAGGGTAGTAGCAATATTTGTGTGCTTAGAAATATATAGGTTTGATTTTATGATTATTTTCATTATGAGTTCATGTGATTAGGTATGTTTAATATTAGTTTTGTTATGATTTTATGTTAGTAAGCATGATAGGATATTTTTCATTATGGTTTTATGTGAGTAGGTATGCCTAGGGTTAATTTCATCATGATTTATGTGAGTTAACATGTTTAGGATTAGTCTTGTTATCATTTTATGCTAGTTAACATGTTTAGGATTAGTTTTGTTATCATTTTATGCTAGTAATTATTTTTAGGATGAGTCTTTTATTATTTTATATGTAAGCATGTTTAGGGTAGGTATTGATATGTTTATATGATCATTGAAATCTTTTGATGTTCGATTGATGATATTAATGATTATATGAATATGTTGATATGTTATTTTGACATGTGATGAGTCTTGAGTCTTTATTTTTCATGTTTTTATGATTATTTGAACACTTGATATGGATTTGATGGATTGAATATATAAATTGTGTACGAGGGAGCGTGCGAAGGTAAGATCCTCCCTTTGTGTTTAAAATAATTGTTTAAAGCATGTTTGTTGTTAGTTTTTGATACGTTTCGCATGGTAATTTAGTAGAGCATGTTAGATTGTATGCTACGGTGTTTATTTGTCATTTTTCATGGATTAATAGTGTTTTTTTTAGGCTACTTTAAACATGTATTCAAATCTGTCCAGATTTGAATATATGTTTTAAAGTGGTTTAATTAACATATTAAGACATATTTTTGCATGATTTTTATAGTATTTTCATAGTATATTCATGTAGCAAGCATGCTAGGTCATATTCATGACTTTTATTCTTTATTTTCAAGGTTTTTAGAGTAGTTTAAGGTTCATGTTCAAATCTGTCCAGGTTTGTTTATGTCCTTAAATCACTTCTAAAAATTATTTTAGGACCAAATCCAACTTAGAAATATACTTAGGACCACATAGTTTAATTAGTATGCATTTAGGAGCATTTTCATGCATCGTTAGAATTGATTTCGTGAATATTTGATTAATTTATTTAACTTACAGCATGCATTGCATTAGGATTTTAGGATTCTAGACTAACTTTAGGGTTAGTTAGAGACCCTAGGTTTAGGAAGGTCACTTGACCTTCCCTAGGACTGTCCTTTGCTGTAAAGATTATTATCTGAATTGAGTATTATAGTGTGGACACCCCATTTTTACCAATTATTTCTACCATATGTTCATACAAATGATTAACTAGAATAGCTGATCATTTGGTGAGGAATTGGCCTTGTAAAGACCAAATTGCCCAAATTGTCCTTTTCTGAGGAAAATGACAATTCATTATTTCATGTGTACATTTGGATTGGAATCAACCCATTTGTATTGCATTTGACTTTTGAGGTGTTTTAGAACATCCCTGTAAATTTTCATAGCATTCTGATAAGAGCTCGATAGGTAATTAGGATTTTTGCGACTTGAAGGGCATTCTCGTCATTTTTCTCGTATAATTTCCGAATGACCTCCGAATTCGAAACGGATTGTCTCATGAGGTTTATATGGATGTGGGGAGTGTATTTGAAGTGTCAATTGAGCATTTGAATGGTTGGAATAGATTCGCCCAAAATCGATCCCACGGGTAAGAATGAGCTGAATTAAGGTTTTGTTCAAATCGACCGTGAATTGGTCATTTTCACCAAAATGAAAGATTTTCAAAACAGTTTTTCAAGTACCAATTTCATATTAAAACCATGTTTTTAGAAGTGGTGCAAGCCTAATTGATCAATTTTACAAAACAAAGAATGGTCATATGACCAATTTTGGCACAACCGGGTCAATTGGCTAGCTTTTTGCTAAAACCCTTGACCATGGTCAAGTATTTTTAACCCAAAAACATTCTAAAAATGTGGAGGATCAAAACACGGTCGTTTTGAGCCCTGAACCATCGAATTTGGATCAGATTTGACCAAAATATGACAAAAATATGAAAACCCTAGAATTTGGGAAGAAAATATGGGAAGTCAGCATGGTGACCGTCCTAGCTAGGACAGCCATTAGGATGGTCGAGCCAATTTTGCAATTTTGGCATGTTTGAAACTTTCCCACTTGTTTTGGCCGATTTAGTTCTTTTTTTTGGAATAAATTCAAACTTGGTTCAGCTTGCAAACCCTAGGAGGAATTTTTCTAAGCCCTAGGATTGTTTTTAGATGATTAAATCCTAACTATTCAAGGTTTTGAACCCTAGCTCTATATATGCTGCATTATAGAGTTAGAGAGAGAAAGGAGGAGAATTCTAGGGTTTTTTAGAAGGAGGCTACAGATTTAGTTCTTCATCTTTACACCATTGAGGGGGCAAGAACTCAAGGCTAAGAGCTTGGAGGAAGGTAGCCAAGAAGGAGGGAGAAGGGTAAAACCTCAACCTTATTTTTGTTTTCCTGAATTCTTACATAAGTCTATGATGCTATGATGTAAGTTCTCTTCATTCTCATATGAGATGGATCATCTTTTTCTTTTTGCTATGAGAATGTTTAATATGATAGGGTAGTTTCTTATTTGTTTATGCATGATAGCATATTGATAGTTTTAGTGTTGTTGTTCATGGTGTTTATTTAATATGTTTGCATATTAGAATAGGATATGTAGTTCATTTTTTTAGCATAAGGCAGTAGCATATTTGTATGTTTAGCAATATATAGGTTTTGATTTAGTGATTATTCATTGTGATTTTATGTGAGATAATTTGATAGGGTAATTTTATTATGATTTTTATGAGAGTATACGTGATTAGGGTGTCTTTTATTGTGACTAAATGCATATTAGAGTTAGCTTCATTATTATGATATGTGATTAAATGTGATTAGGGTTAGCTTAGTTAGGATTTTATATGAGTATGCATGTTAGGATTAGTTTTTGTCATGATTTTATGTGTAAATGCATGATTAAAATTAGTTTTATTGTTATTTATGTGTAGATGCATGATTAGGGTTATTTTTATCATGATTATATGTTTAGCAAGCATGTTAGGATATTTTTCATTATGATTTTATGAGATTAGATGTGTTTAGGAGTAGTTTTGCTATTATCTTATGCTAGTAATCATGTTTAGGATGAGTTTTCCATTATTTTATGTGTAAGCATGTTTAGAGTAAATGTTGATATATTCATGTTGTTATTTGAATCTCATGCTAATTGATTGGTGATTTTAATGGTAATATGAGTACGTTATTATGTTATTTTGACATGTGATGAGTCGTGAGTCAATTTTTTATGTTTTTCATGGTTATTTGAACACTTGATATTGATTGAATGATTTGAATATATGAATTGTGTACGAGGGAGCGTGCGAAGGTAAGATCCTCCTCTTGTGTTTAAATTAATTATAAAAACATTTTTTTTTTGTTGATTTTAATGTTGTTTTATGTGATAATCTAGTCAAGCATGTTAGTTTAAATTTGTATATTATATTAGTATGCATATTAGGATGTTTATTCATTATTAACCATGGATTAAGAATGATTTTTAGGCCATTAAAAGTGTGTATTCAAATCTGTCCAGATTTGAATATATTCTTTAAAATGGCTTAATTATCATTTTTAAGCCATGTTTTGCATGATTTTTGTAGTTTATCTTGTATATTCATGTAGAAAGCATGCTAGGTCATCTTCACAATTTTTTATTCTTATTTTCATGGTTTTTAGGTTGGTTTAAGGTTAATATTCAAATCTGTCCGGGTTTGTTTATGTCCTTAAATCGCTTCTAAAAATTATTTTAGGGTTAAATCTAACTTAGAAATATGTTTAGGATCACATAGTTTGATTAGTATGCATTTAGGAACATTTTCATGCATGGTTAGAATTGATTTTGTGAATGTTTGATTAATTTATTTAAATTACAGCATGCATTGCATTAGGATTTTAGGGTGTTAGACAAACTTTAGGGCTAGTTAGGGACCCTAGGCTTAGGAAGGTCACTTGACCTTCCCTAGGACTGTCCTTTGTTGTAAAAGTCATACTCAGATTTGAGTATTTTAATCAATTTAAGAGTCAATCTTCGAGAGATTTCCTAAAAAGATTTTTGATGCAATGTTTATGAAATAAACATGATTTTATGAGATATTTGATTATTAAATGATTTTCAAAAAGATTTGAAATGTTTTAAAGATTTTTACTTTGGAATGAAATTCCTCTCAATATGATTTGTTTTCTTGAAATATATTTGAAAAAGATTTTCAATTGGAATTGAATTCTAAAGATGAGAATTATTTAGAATATTTGGATTTTGGGAAAGTCTTTTAATTTGAAATGATTTTGAATAAATGATTTTAAATAAATAAAAAACTCTCGAAGCTAGAGTCTTGAATTAGGTTGAATACCTTTGATGATGTGATCGATTACAATAGGAGAGTCCTAGGGTAGTCGAACTACGTGGACTTTGATACTTGCTAGGTGATACTAGTAAGTTACGTAGGCGCTAATAGGACTCAAGTCCGCCCTAGGATGCCCGTAGGGTGTCCTAGGTTCTTAGGGTTTGTTTGTATATATTTTTTATTATTATTAATATAACTAATATAGAATAATGCATTTATATCACTATTTTTTGGTTGATTAGATTATTTAGGATTGTTTGCATTAAGGATTTAAATAGCCCAAATAAATTAGAAGTCCTTTAATTAGGGAGAGGTGGGTGCCTACAAGTGAAAGCTTGGAACCTTCTCACGTCGTAACCTAGCCCCCGGATCCAACTCTGGTTTGTAGACTGTTTTTCCATTAATGGAGTTTGTTTTATTGAAAATAAAATATTTTTATAGTTTTCTTATTCCTTAAAAATAAGGTGGCGACTCCTTTGTTTTGTTTGTTTTCTAACCCCCCTAATCACATCGCCCGGTGATGATGTGGACTCACCCCATCAAGCCCGTCAAAAGGCTGGTCCACA